>QXTE01000122.1:2479319-2743879 GCA_003942145.1 Platysternon megacephalum
AAAGAATCCTGTGGCACCTTATAGACTAACAGACGTTTTGCAGCATGAGCTTTCGTGGGTGAATACCCACTTCTTCGGATGCAAGTAGTGGAAATTTCCAGGGGCAGGTATATATATGCAAGCAAGAAGCAAGCTAGAGATAACGAGGTTAGTTCAATCAGGGAGGATGAGGCCCTGTTCTAGCAGTAGAGGTGTGAAAACCAAGGGAGGAGAAACTGGTTCTGTAGTTGGCAAGCCATTCACAGTCTTTGTTTAATCCTGAGCTGATGGTGTCAAATTTGCAGATGAACTGAAGCTCAGCAAAAGCAGCAAAGAATCCTGTGGCACCTTATAGACTAACAGAGGTTTTGCAGCATGAGCTTTCGTGGGTGAATACCCACTTCTTCGGATGAAGCTCAGCAGTTTCTCTTTGAAGTCTGGTCCTGCTGTAGGATTCTTTGCTGCTTTTAACGTCTTTATTCTTGTTCTTTATGGCTAATCAACTTCTTGATGCTTCTTTCTTGATGACCAAGTGTGTGTAAAGGTACTAAAAATGCAGGTTTGTCATAGGAGGATTAAGTTACAGTGAACTCAGACCAATTTCCATCCGTACAAGGGTTTAATACGCTTTAAATTATGTGCATTGACTTCTCGCCTTTTGTTGATTCGCCTTAACTTTCCTGAGTGTCTCTGTGTAGATATGGCCTACAATATACCCATTACAAAGGTCTTACACTTATTTTGTATATCTACAGGAGTCCCATGCAATGGACGTTTGAGCTTTGCATTTACCATTTTAAAATTTGTTGAGAAAATGATTATCTTTGTAAGTCATTTTGGCTTAAATGAATTCACACGAGTCATGGGATCGCAATATGCAAACAGACTGGCTTTTTGGATACAAGTGTGCCAGAACTGAAATGTACACAGAAGGAGGTAAACTGTAGATGATGAGATTGTGCTGCTATTTTCCATTTCTGCTATTGTGCGGGACTGGGCTATAATTTTTTGATTAAATGACCTTTGGAAAAATTATTTTGGCTCTTAAATTGCTAGATTTATATAGATGAATAGGAGCACATATGTACAATACCAGATTGATTGTTTCAAGTTCTTTAAAGGAACATTCCATTCATGATGGTCTTGATTTTGGACTAGATTGCTGACACTACGAACAATTGCTAAGTTATTTCTTCCCTGTCCAGTAAAACTTAATTCAGTAACTGTGAAGTTTTAGATGCTATGATATCTTCCCATTGCATGAATTTCAGATATGGTAATTGTTAACAGAAAACATAATCATGCAATCAAACAATCGTGATTTGATGTAGAAATGCTGCTCCAAAAAGATATAAACATCCGCTGACCCCTTTAATTTCCTTGCTCTTTTAAGACTATCTAATGCAAGGAGGCATCATAAAGCCAAGTTGTCCTCATGCCAGTTGCAGTAGAAACTGACAAAATATTTAGACAGCTTGTTCTCAAGCAAATACATATGCTGGGAAATCAGATGAACGTTCTGATGTATCTGATAACGAGTACGTTTTGAGATCACAAATCATCATGGGTGGCCAAACTCCTTTTCAACCACGTGAGCCGCAGTGTGATTAGTAACAAACTCTGGGTTCCAGTTGTCTTGGCTTCTTCGTCTCACTTTCCAACAAATTGAGCTGCCTGGGGCCACCTGGCCGTACCCTGCTCTCTTATTTCCCAGCAATCTGTCGTTCGTGGTAAAAAACTGTTGATTCCACCTCTACCATCTCTCCAGTCGCTGCAACTTGCAACAGCCTGCGGAAACACAAGTGGACGGTTGCAGAGGCAGGGTCTCACCGTATGGTGCCAGCCTCCACTACCCACTTGATACATTTTCAAACAAGCACCATAGTGCTCTCTCCCATACTGCCCCATACCTTTGGGAGGTGCTCCCTGTAAACATCCCTCATTATCCACCTTCACATTCCTCCTCAAAACTCTCCTTTGCTACGAAAAACTTGACAAGCATAACTCGAATTTTGCTTAAGTCGGAAACGTATACCCGACAATTATGCAAAAAAAGAAAAAGAAAAAACCCTCCTATTTCTAGCTTATGGAACTTTTTCTGTAAGTGCAGATTTGCGTAAGTCGGGTTTGCCTAATCCGGGGGGCGTCTGTATGTATATTGATCTTTTAACCACAGCAACTCTCTTCTTTCTTTTTCCTTTTATTACTAAACCTTCAGTCTTATAGTCATTAAAGAATTGGCATCTGCATGATATTGGGTAAGATCTGAGACTCGTATTGACCTCGGGATAAGTGTCCAGTCCTTTGGGATTGGTGGACCTCACATAGGATGAATCAGATTTTCAATATCCCCTCACTATTTTAGACTTGGCTGTCTAGATGGAAGTCAAGGGCTGGAATGCTTAAAGCGGACTATATTTGGTCACCAGTGTGGCATTACAGAAGCTGTTTTGTTACTGGCTTGGTGAATCTAATTATAGAATAAAACGCCAGTTTGGGGGGATTGTCTGCCCTGTTCCTTGCAGTCTGCCCTGAGTATAGCATTATCAGTGTGACCCATCCAGGCACTCGGTCACACCATCGGCTGTCTCGTCTTACACTTAGATTGTAAGCTCTTTGGGGCAGAGACAGTCTTTGGTCTGTGTTTTTGCAGCACCCATCACAATGTGGTCCAGGTCCATGACAAGGTGCTACAGTATTACTACTGCTACCACTAATAATAATTATAAAATGTTGTAGATACGCTATGGTGTAGCAACTCTTGCTCTGGTTTGATCTCAGTGGAGTTACTCCTGATTTACACCAATATAAATGAGAGAAGAATCAGTCTCTCAGTTGCTATGCTGTAACATAGTTGCACAGTTTCTACTGCAAACCCAGGTGCTATGCCAGGCTGCAGCTGCAGAGGGCAACACCTTGGCCACCGGACTCTCCAGTCAAGCAGTTTTTGTATCTCTCGTAATTTTCAGTAGAGCTGCATAGGCAATTTTTTTTTCCCATGAAAAGCTTCAAAAAAAAATTATTTTTCATTTAACTTTTCTTCACAAATTTTCTCTTTTGGGTTGAAAACCATAATATTTTTAGTAATAGAATTTTTTGGCAACCGATTTTTTTGGGGGGAGGGGGAGAATCACCACCACCACCACCACAACCCAAATTTTTGCCAGAAATGGATGATTTTGGTGTGATTTTCTGTTATGCCAAAAAGCCATTTTCATTTTAAAAAAAAAGGTTTTAATGGAATAGTTTTGACCAGTTTTATTTTTTTTTTTTTTGGTACTATACAACTTCCTAGCAAAAGGGATCTGAGGTGCTTTGCAAAATATGTACAGCTGAAGCATGCAGAGCAGAGAGCTCACAGGGGAGCTCTGCTTCAGAAGCTTTATTCTGTTACATTGTCCATGTAAAGTTTTTCCTTTTCTCTCTTCTTGAATCTTCTCTTTTGTTTTACGAGTGCACAAGGAAGTCCTTGCATTGCAATAAAGAGAGTGCTTGTCCAGCTTTCAAAATGGTCATTGTTCTTCTATATAAATGCACTTCATTTTAATACATAGTTAGTTGAAACCATATATCCTATAGAAGAATGTAATAATAAACTGGCCTTTATTGATAGGAATTGTGTAGGAGGAATGGGTTACCAAATGAAATGATCAAGTGTTTGTCTCTTGTATTACTACAGTACAAGATAACACACCTAATAGGAGTTCTAAGAATTCCTTTCCATAGATATATGTCAGAACATGACTTTGATGCCTTCTGTTTCCATGAATAATAATTAACATAATCTGAAGTATAAAACCACAGGACTTTTTCATTTTCAAGAGAGCTTTCAGAAACATTTTTGGAGAATGAGGCAAAAGGGCTGTCATTACTTGCCATCAAAATCCTCAGTATCAGTCCATCTGGAATGCTTTTATCTTCTTCTGCTACGGTTGCCCTCTTCTCTTACAAACACTTGCTTGAATCTCAACAGCTTGTTGCAGTTTGCTTGGGATAGAAATTTAAATCCTGTAAGACAATAAAATTGTGTTCTCTATACAGTAACTCCTCACTTTAAGTCGTCCCGGTTAACGTTGTTTCGTTGTTGCTGATCAGTTAGGGAACATGCTCATTTAAAGTTGTGCAATGCTCCACTCTTACGTTGTTTGGCTGCCTGCTTTCTCCACAGCTGACAGCCTCCCTCACCCCACCCCACCCCCACACAGTGCCTCCCGCCCGCCGGCAGACCCCGTGGATCAGTGCCTTCCCCTTCCTCCCCCGCCTCCTGTCCGGGGCAATCAGCTGGCTTGCGGCATTTTGGGGACAGGGGGGAGGAGCGAGGACTCGGCGCGCAGGCTCCCCCTCCCTCCCGTGCCTCCTGCCCCAGGCAATCAGCTGGCTTGAAGCGTTTAGAAGGGAGGGGGAAGGAGTGAGGACACAGCGTGGGAAGTAAAGGGGGAGGAGGTGGGGGGGGGAGAAGAGGCAGGTCAAGGATGGGGGCTTGGGGGAAGGGGGGGCTGAGGGCTGAGGGAAGTGGGTGGGCTGAGGGCTGAGCCCCCCACCCCAGTGCTTGCAGAGTAGGGGAAGCTGCCACTGCTGAGCAACCTGCTTCTCCTAGCCTACAGCACCTTTAGCCTCCTTGCCTGCCTCACCTCCAGTGCCAGTGGGCTGTGCCTGTGTAGGGTAAGGCAGGGGCACCTCCCAACTATAGTACAGTATCTGTATTCAATTGCTTGTTTAAAATGTATACAATGCCTTTTGTATTTTCCCTGGAACCTAATCCCCCCTATTTACATTAATTCTTATGGGGAAATTGGATTCGCTTAACATCGTTTCACTTAAAGTCGCATTTTTCAGGAACAGAACTACAACGTTAAGTGAGGAGTTACTGTATTCAGTGTCCTTGTCCCAGGTATTTTTGTTAATGGAAATCTGATGCTGTTACCTTTCTTATAGTTCTGTGCAATTTTCCAGCCTGGAATATAATGATCTTCTCCAGTGTGTATTCAAAGGATTATTTTTAGTAACCAAGTTTAAAATCTTTGATACAAATTTGCCATAAATTAAATTGGTTCAACTCTGGATCATCTTAGCTCTGACCTGATTCTTCATCATTTTTCATTCTTTCTAATTAAAGGTTTGTTCTAGTGGTTTAATCCTTCCTGTTCTTTCTACTGATTATCTCTTGTAGTCCTGAATCTTTGTTCTCTGCTCCAGTTATGGGATCTTCCAAGCTATTTAGTCACGCTGACGAATTTTCATTTTTCCCTCCAAAGAAGTAGGGCATATGGTGACCACATACCATTGATTTTTGCTGCAGTTTCTGTGTTAGTTGATGGCAGTAGTGTTTAATGTGCCAGTTTTCTTTTCCTATGTCTCACTTGTTGGGAGGATAGAGGAGAATATCAACTTAGCTGCAGGATGGCACATGGACTACCTGCTAGAAGCCAGAATTTTTTATTTTTTTTTAAAGTCTGGCTATCCTGAGAAGAATGCCCACAGATGTTGAAGGACCCTGGCAATGAGAGAGGGAGATATTAATATAATATATGGAGATATACCTATCTCATAGAACTGGAAACGACCCTGAAAGGTCATTGAGTCCAGCCCCCTGCCTTCACTAGCAAGTACTGATTTTGCCCCGATCCCTAAGTGGCCCTCTCAAGGATTAAGCTCATAACCCTGGGTTTAGCAGGCTAATGCTCAAACCACTGAGCTATCCCTTCCCCTATTGAGATTAGCTGTATGTAAAAGTTCCAGTTATAACAGTGTGAATCTGGCGTGAACTCCACTGAGTATGGGCTGGTTTACATTGGGAAAATGCATCACAATCCACACCCCTGAGAGATGTAGCTATACTGACCTAACCTCCAGTGTAGACGGCTCTAGGTGAGTGAAATAATTCTTCCGTTGACCCAGCTGCCACCTCGAGGGAGAACCCTTCCCTTTGGCATAGGTAGTGTCTACGCTAAAGCGGCGCAGATGCAGTGTAGTAGCTGTCCCACGGTAGGGGTTTACGTGTAGACATACTTAGAGATATCTTGCATTTATGCTGGTCTACACTAGAGAATTAAGTTGGCTTAACTCAGGCTGTGTCTACACTAGCACTTACTGTGCTACAACGTGTGTCGCTCAGGGGTATGAAAAACGTATGAGCGACATAAGTTACACCGACCTAAGCACCGGTGTGGACAGCACTACATCAGCCGGACAGTTTCTCCCGCCGACATAGCTACCGCCACTTGCGGGGCTGGAGTAATTAAGCCGACGGGAAAGCTCGCTCCCATTGGCTTACAGCGGCTACATTAGAGAACTTACAGCAGTGCAGCTGCCTCACTGCAGCTCTGCCACTGTAAACTCTCTAGTGCAGCCATCGTCTAAGTCGCTCAGGGGTGTGAAAAAATCTGAGTGGCGTAGTTAAGCCAACATAACCCTCTTGAGGAGGTGGGTACCTTGCTGACAGAAGAGCCCTTCCCGGCGGTGTAGGTAGTGTCTAAAACAGGGGTTGGCAACCTTTCAGAAGTGGGGTGCCGAGTCTTCATTTATTCACTCTGATTTAAGGTTTCGCGTGCCAGTCATACATTTTAACGTTTTTAGAAGGTCTCTTTCTATAAGTCTATAATATATAACTAAACTATTGTTGTATGTAAAGTAAATAAGGTTTTTAAAATGTTTAAGAAGCTTCATTTAAAATTAAATTAAAATGCAGAGCCCCCCCGGTCCGGTGGCCAGGAACCGGGCAGTGTGAGTGCCACTGAAAATCAGCGCATGTGCCGCTTTCAGCACACGTGCCATAGGTTGCCTACCCCTGGTCTAAAATGAAGCGCTACAGTCCATCCCTGTGTCTGTGCGTTCACACATAAACCGAGAGAATTGCCAGCGAACCAAAAATCCATTATTCTCACAGCTCTATTCAGTAACCCCTTGTGTTTCAGACGTAACCATCGTGTCCTTGCTATAACACCAGCTCCTTGATTCATGAAACCCTATTTCTGTTGTTAGAGGGAGTGATTATATTTTCTAGTGTGTCTATCTGTGTATGCACACATCAGGGGAAGCCATCAGACAGATGGCTTTGCTTTAACTAGTCTCACTTCTCAGTGTGAGAATTAAGCCCTGGGTCTCTTTTGTGTGGAATGGGAAGTATTAACAGAAAGAAGCATGAGGTAGGGCAGGGGTAGGCAACCTATGGCACGCGTACCAAAGGCGGCACACGCGCTGATTTTCAGTGGCACTCACACTGCCCGGATCCTGGCCACCGGTCTGGGGGGCTCTGCATTTTAATTTAATTTTAAATGAAGCTTCTTAAACATTTTAAAAACCTTATTTACTTTACATATAACAATAGTTTAGTTATATAATATAGACTTATAGAAAGAGACCTTCTAAAAACGTTAAAATGTATGACTGGCACGCGAAACCTTAAATTAGAGTGACTAAATGAAGACTCGGCACCCCACTTCTGAAAGGTTGCAGACCCCTGGGGTAGGGGTAGGAGAAAAGCTTTTATCTTATGTAGCAGAAGAGAGAGAAGAGTCACAGGGGAAGCAAGAAGAAGTAAAAGGAAGGAAGGAAGCCTTGTTTTAAATATCTCAGTACCAATCTTTGTGTCTTGAGACAATGCCACAGTGTGGGCTGTAGGGTTTTGCCTTGTCCTGTCCATGAGGAAGGTGCAAGGCTGTGAACCCCTTCATTCACTCTGAGTCCTAAGTCTTTCTCAAAGTTGTGGGTTTTAAATACCATTGTTAAAACCCGTAGTGTCTCCAGAGTGAATATATTAACTACTGCTGCTCCACTAACTCTCATCTGAACAGGGGGGCTGGAGCAATTTGTATACTGGCGGTGCTGATGATGGAAACCATGTATTTGGTGTTTGTTGTTACTACTTCAAGCCAGGGGGTGCAGAAGCATCCCTAGGTCCAGCACCACTGCATCTGAGTTCCATCCTGCTATCACACTTCTTGCTTCCAGCCCGTCTCAAGATGTTTGTTTGTTTGTTTTCAGGGACAGGAGGTTACTTGTTTAAATAAAGTTGCTTTCATTTCTCACTCCATTGTTCAGGGGCAATCAGGAACAATGTTTTCTCCAAGGATGGGCCATTTTTTGTTTCCTGACAGAGGGAGTGAGATCCGAAGGAACAGCTGCTTTTCCTGCTCTGCGCCTATAAACCTTGACAGGAGCAAAGGAGGAAAGAAATCTTAATTCTACTTAAAGATGCTGGAGGCAATTCTCATCCTTATTTTTTCAACCCCTTGAAACAGAGACACAGTTATTATTATGTCTGTGTGCATAGGGTATGTGTTACTAGGGGCCCCAATCACCTCACTGCAGTAATAGGCATGTATGCTAACTGAGGCATTAATTTCATTAGAGAGATTTGAAGCTATGTCCCCAGGCACATTCTTTACCAATTGGCACTAATGAGCGCTAGCAGATATATTGTTACCTACAGTTCTGTACCAGTGCATTATCTCTCAGCTACTGCAACTCTGCATTGTCTTGCTCATAATTTCAGCAGCCCCAAACCTTGTGTGTTGCTTTAGAGACTTTTTTGATGCAATGACTAATAGCTTGAATATTCAGACACAAGTCTTTAGTTTTGACATAGCTCACCAAGACATCCTCTGACTTTCCTGGGGCTTTGAGGGCCTGTTCCGACACTTGTTTAAGACAATAGGAGTTTTGCATAGGATTGGGGATTATGATGCCCAGCACAATATTTATGATGAGACAGTGGAATGATGAAACTTCACCCTACTTCTGCCTTTGAGGCTTGATCCTCATTTGTGCTGAGCAAAAGGAAGGTTAAGCCACCTTTCTCTCTCCCACAATCTGGACGGATTAAACTCGGCTGCTGTGATTTACAGTGGCTGTAAGAGTCCCCTAAGTACCATTCTGCCAGGTTATGATCTTTCTGAGCTCACCCCTTTCCACTTTCTTTTTGCCCCTTTCTACATAGGGTGTATGCTTGGGGGGAGGAAGGAGAGGCAGGTGGTATAAAGACAGCTATGCACTGGTGAGCTTGTCTCCATTGTACCGCTGGGGGTAAAATTCTGGCTCTTGTGAAGTCAAAAGGAGTTCTTCTCCGGAGCAGCACAAATGTGATTTAATCAGGGCTGAGGATCTGGCCCCTAGTGCTTTGTATCAAAGTAACATTCAGCATCAGCTTTGGGTTGGGGGGCAATGGGGCAACCATCTTTACAAGGTGTTAAAATGGAAAGTTATTAGTAAAAGCTAAACTGTTTCCGAAATCCAACTTAATGGGTTTTTACACCACGTTACATCCAAAACTGGAAGGGGCCTGGTTTCTACTTCTGGTTTGGAGCTGGCTGAAATGAAGGAGAATAGCTCAAGAGGTTTTTGGTGCCCTCAGACATGACTTTAGTCCTGGGTCATTCCAGGGGTGCCGGAACAGGGGAGGGGCCCGGTGGCCATGGCCCTATCACTTTTTACCAATTGTAAGGGCGAGCAATGGGAGGGAAGGGGTAGAGAGGAGCAAGCAGGGGAGAAGGGGCGGCACAGGGAGGTGGGGCCATGGTTTGGTCACCGGTGGCACCCCTACCCCCACTTTTAGGCAGCTTCTGTCACCCCTGGGTTATTTTCAAACCTGAACTGTGAACCCTAGCCTAACCCAGATCCAGACCCTGAGGTTCATCTGCAGCATGTTGTGCTTCAAATTGCTAAATTACAAAAGAAATAGAGAATCAGTCTCTAAAAAGCAGGCAATGTAATTCCAGCCTGGCTTCCAGGGTTCTAGTGGATATTTCCTTTTCCTGGGTTCATGCTCTAGCAGATATTGCAGATTCATGCAGTTGAGTTGAGCTGCTCTATGTCACTTTAATTACCCAACTCCAGTTGCTGAACTCCTTGTCTGTTTTATAAAGATGTAACTGCACAGTCTGAATGAATTTGACAGGGGTGGGGGAGTTTTTAATTTCCTGTTCTGGCTGTCTCTGGCTTTAATCCTTCTCAAAATGGAAGTTAAAAGAATGCCTCTTGTATGCTCAGTCTCTTCAGACGGTGGAACCTCTTTTCAATACGTTACACTGGATACAATATAACAAGCGTTAACACTTTACAAAAATAAGAAACTTCAGACCTGGTCCTGGAAACATATACACGCAGGTAACTTTCCACACGAGTCCCACTTATTTAGCTAAAACCTCAAGTCTGCAGGTGACTATTTTGTTTTAAAGGGGCCTTTATCCCCACCCCTCTTACCACGTTCTACCTTGTGTGTTGTAAATATATAAAAGGTTTATATATATATAAAATCCAGCATCAGTGGTGGTATTTATTGTAGTTGCTACGTAGTTTGTAAGCTCTTTGGAGCAGGGACTGTCTTTTTGCTCTGTTTGTACCGCACCTAGCACAATGGGCTCCTCCTGGTCCATAACTGGGTCTCCTAGGTGCTACAGTAATACAAATAATAAGTCATAATAATAATTGAGCGCCCAATCAGGATGAAGGCAGGTAGCATTGTGCTGCATACTATACTGTACATACTCATAGTAAGAGACAGTCTGTGTACCAAAGATCTTACAATAATGGTCTTAATCCTAGCCCAACCTGAAATCAGCACCCGTAGACGTCCTGTGTGACTTTAGGAAAGTCATTTAGTCTCTTTGGTATCCCAGTTCCCCTCTGTAAAATGGGCATAATGACATTTCCTCCCCACTGAGGAGTGTTGGGAGTATAAATAGATTAATGATGGTGAGGTACTCAATACTATGGTGATGAAGGCCATGTAAGTACACCGGACCCTCACTAGAACGCGCGTCTATATAGCGCAAATTCCCATATAACGCGGTCGCGGCCATAGATCCCAAATTTAATTACTTTAATTGCAATTCATTTTAACGCAGTCCCCGCGTTAACGCGGTACCGCGCATGGATCCCAAATCCCACGCTCTAGCGAGGGTCTGGTGTATCTGTGACAAATAGGTAGATAAAGAACGGTGTCAGATTTTTTAAAATTTAGTCAGGTTGCTTACCAACAATGCTTATTTTTGTTGGGTCCTCTCCAACGTTGAAAAATCTCCAGAGAATCACAGTGGTATCTGAGTACCTTCCTCATAGAATCAATAGCAATAGCGAAGACCTCTGCCACATCTCCCTTTTCAGGATAAAATCTCTGCTTGGGGATAGGATTTTTTTTAATATTGATTTATTTTTATGGATCTTGGAGTGTGTTAGTATTGATTTGTTTGGGGGGATTGTTTGAGGGTTCCTTTGCTTGGGTAGGATGTTTGATTGAAAGTGGTGTCAATGTTATGTATAAAGCCCTAAAATAGTTAGAATGAGTACATGCAGCAACTTTAATCTTTGTAAAACTATACCTACAAAGGCCCAAGGATTGTGAAATTTGAAATGAACATGAAATTAGCAGAGTTTCTAACCAAACAACGGGTATTATTTGGAAGAGGCAAGGAACTATGGGCCAACTTCTTCTTTCAAATACATGGTATAAATCTAGCATAACACCATTGGAGTCAATGCAGTAATTCTATATTTACAAAGGTGTAACACAGTAGAATCAGTCCCTATGATGCTTAACCTTGACCGACCTTTGTCTCACATAGTTTAAGTGAGAAGTGAAGATTCTATCATGACAAGAAGCTGGTCAGTGTGACAGTCTGTAATAACTTATTCTGCAATACAGTGAAAAATTAACGGCATCTTCAAGTGCCAGACATTTTTAATGTTCCAAGAGCCTGGTCCTGTGATCCTTTATGCATGTAATTTTACTCTGTAAATTAATCACATCTGTAAATGTTTTCAGGATTAGACCCCAAAGGAGTCAATGATGTAAAGAATGCAACAATGATAGATAGAGCTGATAATGGTGCTGAATTTACTACCCTGCAGCACTTAAACTGTCATCTTTTTAATTTGAAAACTTAGTGTTCAGAGTGTTATAACTGCTGTGAACATTTGCCCTGGGCTAGATCTTGATCTCTATGCTCGGTCAAGAGCATTTTGCCGAGCCTCCATTTTAACCGCCCATAAAATGAATCACCACTTGTCTTTTTCTGTCTGTGATACACAGTTAAAGGAAAGGTGCATTGTTGAGTCATCTGAAGTGGTCTATATAATTGCTATAACTATAAAGCGAGTGGGCCTAATTCCTATCTCACACTGTTTTTTCATGGCTATAACTCTATTGACTTTAATATAAATCATTTCTGATTTACTCCAGTGGAGCTGAGAGAAGAATCTGGCCTGTTGTTTCTCCTTGTTCCTTGAAGTGCGTTGGAAGCATATATTTTAATGTATTTGTTTCTTCATCGGGTACTCATTTACAAAGTGCACATCTGCATATGCTTTCGATTGGTGCATGGGAAAATATATTCCTTTTCCAAAGTAGTTAGTCTGAGAGTAATTTAAATGGACTTCTTTGTAGTCCATGGGATGGATGAACCTATAATAATTTGAGATGGCATTTTTTATGAGGCCTCAATGAGACATTGGGTTCGACTGAATTATTCCAAGGAAAAATCTGGCACATTATATGAATCTAAAGAACCAGTTGCGTCAACATCTGAAGATTTGGGATACACCAGTGAGGAGCTTTGGTGTGGAGAATTGTATCAGATTCTGAAGAATCCTCCCTAGCTCCCAAAACTGAGTCACTCACTTTGTGGTATTTTTTTTAATAGTTATGAAACTTGGAAGTTGTGACTACCATACCTTTCTTTATGGTTGCATGTGGGGGAGTCCCAAAACGTTTCTCTGTTGTAAAATGGGTTTACAGTATGGAAAAGGTTGAGGAGCAGTGTTACAGAACATACAGGCTTCCTGCGGTTACTCAGATACCCTAGGTGCTTGATGACATATGAATCTGCAGCTCTGGCAATGACAGATGTCACAGAACAGGAAAGGTTACGTTTCTTCTGTTTGTCATGTATGAGATGGTTTAGGTTTTTGGGTAGTTTCCATTGTTTGTATCACCTTCTTTGGCTCTTTTTAATAACAATTTTCACCCTTTTCCTTTTACTAATCATTAATTATTTTTTAATTTTATTGTGCCCGTCGTTTTATTGAAGTGCACAGATAGCCCCCCTCACCACCGTAGCTGAATGCCTCACAAACCTTATTGAACCTAGTCTCATCTCCTGAGGTAGAGAAGGGGGGAGGGATAGCTCAGTGGTTTGAGCATTGGCCTGCTAAACCCAGGGTTGTGAGTTTAATCCTTGAGGGGGCCACTTAGGGATCTGGGGCAAAATTGGTCCTGCTAGTGAAGGCAGGGGGCTGGACTCGATGACCCTTCGGGGTCCCTTCCAGCTCTATGAGATAGGTATATCTCCATTAAAAAAAGAACTAATGTTATCTCCATTTTTCTGAGAGGAAACTGAGGCACAGAGAAATTAAGTGATTTGCCCAGTGTCACAGGGAAATTTGTGGCAGAGCTGGGACTTGAACCAAGATCTCCTTAGTCCTAGTCCAGTACCTTAACCATAAGAATATCTTTCCTGTCCAGCATAACAAATAGGGGTATGTGTCCAGATAGCTACCTAGCCGGCCATGTGTGTAATTGTGATAGCTGCCCACATATAAGTCCAGGTGTAGGTCTGACACACACACATTCGCATCTATTTTTGTGTGTGAAGTTGTGACTGCAAAGTTCCTAAAAATGTCCTGTAAGTGTAAGGCCTAAATGTCTCTCTAAGTGTAAAGAAATTAAAGCAAATTATTCCCTTTCCTCCTTCCGCGACAATGCCCATGTGGGCCATATTAAAAATGAGGACAAGTGATTTTGTAAATATCTTTAAATTTGGTCTCCCAAAAGGAGATGGAAGCATAACCTGCCTGTATCGCTGCAATGCTAATTATGTGCTAGGGGATCTAGAGACTTGTACATTTGTCTCTTTTTTTTCTCATTATTATTATTTAAGCTGAAATAGATGAGGAATTAGGACTATAAAAAATGAGGACCCTGTTAAGGGACATGGGTCAAATCCTGCTCAGTCATCCTTCAGGTGAGTAGGTCCCACTGAGTTCAATGGGAAACTGAGTGATAGTCTCCTTTTGGGGGAAGAGGCAGACAGGGGATGAGTGCTGGAGGTGAGTTAGACCTGGCAGACTGGGGAGACAGAATTAGAGATTTCAGGAATGTAATGCATGGGGAAACATGTCATTGGTCTTGTCAAAGTCAAAATGTCACATGAGCCAGCCATAAAATATTGCTTGGCTACTGCCCTCCCTGTAGCACTCAAGATGGAGATCAAAGGAAGACCCCCTACAACTACACAGAAGAGCCCAGAGGGGGTTCAAGCGTGTTACCAAGGTAAATCCTCTGGGAGCTAATGACATTGAAATTACTTTAGCCACAGTTTAAAGGTTAATGATCTTGCAACGAATGATATGAGAGGATGTAAATTGCACTCTATCCAATGGCCAATTCTGGGCTTTTTGTCAACTGAATCGCTCCCCGTTTTTTAATTTGCAATTTTTTTATTGATTTGATAAAACACAAGAGTCTGAGCCCATGTTCAAGTCCACTGAACCTGATATCAGTACAGATGTTGAATTCTTTTCCTTCCACAGTTTCTATATGTATCAAATATAATAATCCATATTATTTTTTAAAAAGCAAACAACCAAAAATGCAGCAAAACCCCTAACTGCAAAGCAAGAAAGATGTTTAATGGATCCTTCCAACAACCTGATGGAGTGAGATTTGCTTTTCTTAATTATAACCATAAGGAGGTCTAGGAAGGATGGTTTTCTTGGTCTAAGGGGGTGAACTGTCTGTTCACAGAGGAAGAAGGCAAAAGTATTCAGATTTTTTGGCTGATGAATATTGGGGTTTTCTTGAGAAATATTCTAAGAAAGGGCATCAAGATTTGCTAGAGTCTCTCTGTTGTTTCAAATGTATTTTTACTATGATTCATGTGTCTCATGTCCTGGTTATTCTGGACTTAACCATCACATTGTTTTTTCTTCTTGCACTGGGCTGCTCTAGGACATTGTACAGCCACCAGATATTAGCTGGGAAATCAACTGACCCCCAATAAAACCATACACCCCCTCAACTGGTAATCCCAGAAGAAAATAATGCAAAATCCATGGGTGACTTTCTGCAGCTGCTGCAGACACATGTGGAGAAAAAATTGGCCTGTTTCGCCTCTCACATTGCTGATGTAAACCAGATGCTAATGGGCCAGATCCCAAGGTGCACTAGAGTAGAGCTCGGCACACCTAAGGAGTGGGGATGGGGTGATGGATGCTATATAGGCCGACGTACTGTGGATTGAATCAGGGGCCTCCGGAGCTAAAAGCATAGAATCATAGAATATCAGGGTTGGAAGGGACCTCAGGAGGTCATCTAGTCCAACCCCCTGCTCAAAGCAGGACCTAATCCCAACTAAATCATCCCAGCTAGGGCTTTGTCAAGCATGACCTTAAAAACCTCTAAGGAAGGAGATTCCACCACCTCCCTAGGTAACCCATTCCAGTGCTTCACCACCCTCCTAGTGAAAAAGTTTTTCCTAATATCCAATCTAAACCTCCCCCACTGCAACTTGAGACCATTACTCCTTGTTCTGTCATCTGGTACCACTGAGAACAGTCTAGATCCATCCTCTTTGGAACCCCCTTTCAGGTAGTTGAAAGCAGCTATCAAATCCCCCCTCATTCTTCTCTTCTGCAGACTAAACAATCCCAGTTCCCTCAGCCTCTCCTCATAACTCATGTGCTCCAGCCCCCTAATCATTTTTGTTGCCCTCCGCTGGACTCTTTCCAATTTTTCCACATCCTTCTTGTAGTGTGGGGCCCAAAACTGGACACAGTACTCCAGGTGAGGCCTCACCAATGTCGAATAGAGGGGAACGATCACGTCCCTTGATCTGCTGGCAATGCCCCTACTTATACAGCCCAAAATGCTGTTAGCCTTCTTGGCAACTTGGCAAGCATGTGCTGCTACAGCTTGAGCTTAACTGTAGCTGTGACAGACTCATATCCCTCTGCAAATTGGGTGCAGAGGGGGGAACCTGGAACACTCATTCACCATTGGTTATGCAGAGGTCTCGTACTAGCCGTCTTCACAGGAGTGAATTTTGCTTACAGCTACAAAGCTTTCTAGCCATTGGAGGAGAAGTCTCCTTTCTTTCCCACACTGACAGCAATCCCTGTAACTTGCTTATTTTGGTCTCAGATGAGATGTAGAAAAATCCCGCTCCCAGACACTCTGTCTTTATGAAAATAATCTTCTGTTTCGCTCTCATTCTCCTAGCTCAGATTTCATTTATTTAAAGTGTTATCTGTTTGAAATAGGCTGGATCAAAAGGCCTCCGTATTAATCAGCGATCTTGATTTCTTTAGCAGACCTCCAGTGCTGTGGTTTTAACTTCTTGCCCTTAGAATACAGTTTCCGTGCTCTTTTGTTGATATTTATAATATAATCCAAATTGCAATAGGATGAACATAAATAAAAAGTAGCAGTCTACAGTTGCGACAGGCTGCTGGTACTGTCAGCTCAGCACAGACCTGTTGAAAGGATATTTCACAATTTAGGAACTATATCTAGTGTTTAGAAAATCAGACCCATGCAATGCAAGTCAGAACACATGGACTCACAAATTGAGCAGATTTATAGACCAAGACCACAGAGATTAAGGAAACAAAATTCTAAACAGAAAATCGAAGAGGTAGCTAGTAAATGTACTTTAGGGGATACATGTGATACACAGTATTGCCAGTCTTAAGTATTCAAAAATCATGAGATTTTAAAAATAATAATTGATGGATTATTTGCATTATATTTTTGAGCCTTTAGGGTTTGTATGTTCAAGCTTCTTTCTGCAACCACAAGAGTTAGACATTTCCTCTTAAAAAAAAAAGAAATTAAAGCTGAGATTTTCATATAACATGACTCCAGGAGCTGGAGCTTTAAGAAAAGCACCATACAACACAAGACTCATGATAAAATATGAGTCTATGAGAGTTGGCTGCACTGCTGAGAATCATAACCCTTGATGCCTGTTGCTTTTCTAACAATAGAATTTGAAGTCAACTGCTGCTGCTGAAGAACATAGTCTTGGTCTGTTCCATTCTATTGTCTTTAGACCCTCACATCAGTGAATGGCTTTAAACAGTGTTAGAAGTAATAACCTTAGGTATTAATGGAGAAACTCCAGCCTGGATAATTCAGGTGGATTTAAGAATGAATTTCACCACTATCTTGACATTCTGTTTCCTTTTCATTTAATTTGAAAAAAGAGCAAAGTGCCAAGGATAAATTGACACACATTTCAGCATAAGCAACTTTCTTGAAACCTGGAACACTTAAGCCTTAAGTGTTTACCTACCCCATGGAACAAAGTCTGGAACGTTTCATCTACAATGTCAAACGAGGGGGGGGAGGAGGGTTGACATAAGTATTTAATGGAACTGGTTGGGAAGTTTTTTATGAAATATTTTTTCACTGGAAAATGCTAATTTGTCAAAACTGTTTCTCAGGTCTAGGGTGAATGTTTGGAGTGAGAGAAGGAAGGAAAAAGTGACCCACTGAACCACCACAGGATAGATTATAGCCTGGTGGCTGGTGCATTCACCTGAGATGTGGATGAGCCATGTTGCTCTGCCGAATTTGGCAGACTTGATCTTGGGTCTCCCACATCCCAGATGAGTGCCCTGACCACTGGGTTATTAGCTATTTTGGCATGGGTGTCTCTCATTTTCATTAGAACTTTCAAAAGGTCTCATTTTCGTTCTGCTGAAAAACTAAAACAAATTGAGAACCTCAATTTTTTTTTGCAAACCAGAATTCTTGTTTTCTGGCTAGCCCTAGTCTTACGTTGTCATAAGTGACACTGAAATTTGATCTGTAATGTATAAACCACAGTTGCTAAACTATTACATGTTACCTTCCATGTCTGAGAAACAAGAAACATTTGCACTAACAATGACTTCTGGCAAATAAGCATCCAAATCTTACTAATTTCCTGTGTTTCATACGCATAAAATGCCTCCATTGTTGAGTCCCAGTTACCTAACCTCAGCTACTTGCTTCTGCAGCAGAAATGTGATTATCTTGGGAATAAAAGTATTACAAAAACAAACATATTAAACTAATGAGTTTACTGTAAATCAGTCTCAACAGATGATTGGCTCAGATAAGTGTAAACTTTCCAAATGGAGAGACGACAAGGAAATTAACCTGCCAGAGGAACTAGTTTCTAGTCAGAACAGCAGCATATTAACATTTTAATGGAATAAACCAGAATTATCTCTAATTAAAATCTGTAATTTTGCAATCAGGAAGCAGACCTGAATTGTTTTTAATAATGAGAACATCTGGAAAATATCTTCTATATTAATACATAATTAGAGAACTATATGTTGGGCCTTTCCTATAGGGAAGGGAGAGGAGAGGAAAACTCTGCAAGGTTTTCCTCATGGTGTTTCCTTTAAAATCTTCTGTTATTAGTGTGGGAGGGGCAAAGTTGGCATGCCCATTCCCCCCCAAAGGGAAAGCAGTGGATACAGCCCCCAAAACTTGTGGATCCCTTAAGATCCATACAGATACAGAAGCATCGCTCAGATGAACAAGTCTAGCCATGCAGAGACCCTCAACCTTTGCATTGGCTTTGCAGCCCATGTTGCCAGGAGGGATGATACACATAGCTCTATGTATCCAGGGGTGCTGGAACAGTTTTTATAGTAGGGGTGCTGAAAGCCATTGAACCAAACTGTAAACCCTGTATATAAAGGAAACCTCTTCAAGCTACACCAGTGGTCCCCTATGCATTTATGTGCGCCCGCCTACTGACAAGGGAGCACTTCCGCCGGACAACCCGCCGCCGATGAGCGCGGCCGCTGGACGACCAGCCACTGAAATGCCGCCAAGAAGCGGCAATGCCAAGAAGCATCACCGCCGAAATGCCGCTGCTTCTTGGCGGCATTTTGGCGGCAACGCTTCTTGATGATGCCGCTTTTCGGCGGCAATTCAGCAGCTGGTCGTCCGGCACCCGCCACACTCTTCTGGGAACATGAATATGCTATTGCAACAGNACGGCATTTTGGCGGCAACGCTTCTTGATGACGCTGCTTCTTGGCGGCATTTTGGTGGCTGGTCATCCGGCACCCGCCACACTCTTCTGGGAACATGAATATGCTATTGCAACAGAAAGGTTGGGGACCACTGCCCTACACCCTTAGTTCCAGCACCTATGGGTCTATGTACAAAAATTAATTGACTTGCAAAGTGTCTTCCATAGGTTTAGGAACTTGGAGTTCTTTTCTCCGCATAGAATTTAGTATTATCATCCATCCCTAAAATGGTATTAGTCCAGTGCATTTTAGACATAATTAAAATGGCACTGGCCCCCTTGTATTTTGCAGCTAAATTTGCCTAACATTACTTTTATCTATCCACGCTTTGTACCATTGATACTTGCAGAATTTCAGTTGGTTTTAAATACATCTTTCCCTCACAGCTTGCCAAGTGTGTTTTATGAAGCTAAGGAAAGTCCTGACTAATCCTAAACTGGAGATTCAAGAATATAATATGCAGAGCTATATAACTGCATAGAACTTGGAGCAGCTGTAGGCACTTTGCGTCTGGACTTGTTTGATGAAAGCTCTGCCATCTTTGATCCAGATGCATATTGCCATGATTAGTTCTATTTATTTGGAATTTACATATTGCTGATTGCTCTATGTGTAAATTTCAGTGTACTTCTAGGTATTATTTACAGCAGTGGTTCTCAAAGCCAGTTCGCTGCTTGTTCAGGGAAAGCTCCTGGCGGGCCGGGCCGGTTTGTTTACCTGCCACGTCTGCAGGTTCAGCCGATCGCGGCTCCCACTGGCCGCGGTTCGCCGCTCCAGGCCAATGGGGGCTGTGGAAAGTGGCAGTCAGCACATCCCTCAGCCCGCGCTGCTTCCCACAGCCCCCATTGGCCTGGAATGGCGAACCGCGGCCAGTGGGAGCCGCAATCGGCTGAACCTGCGGACGCGGCAGGTAAACAAACTGGCCCGGCCCACCAGGGGCTTTCCCTGAACAAGCGGCGGACCGGCTTTGTGAACCACTGATTTACAGCTTACATAGGTGTTAAATAGGGCTACTCCTGTGAGCTAGGTATGTAGGTTTGGTCTATATGAGTATCTACTGGATTGAAACTTCCTGCTAAGATGAGCAATCTCCAGGCCGTTCAACACTGTTCTTATCCTAGGTGCTTTGGTTCATTTTCTCTTAGATACTTTGGGAGCAGATCCTCAACTGGTGTTAGGGTGACCAGATGTCCCGATTTTATAGGGACAGTCCCGATATTTGGGGCTTTTTCTTATATAGACTCCTATTACCCCCCACCCCCTGTCCCGATTTTTCACACTTGCTGTCTGGTCACCCTAACTGGTGTAAATTTTCATCATTTCGTTATCGGAGCCATAATGACTGACACCATTTGAGGATCCACCCCTTTGACTTTTATCTCTGATCTCTCTCTCTCTTTCAGCTTCTCTGATTTTTCAATATGCTGCCAGTGCACATTTAAGCACCATGTTTATGGTGGTTCTACTGCATCTTTGAATGGCCTGTGGCTAGTCAGTTGCACTTTTGAAACTACAGCAAGACCTAATGCCACACTGGGGCATTGTTTGAGTTGTAGGAAGAGAGTGCTACCTACTGAATCATCAACACCTGTTCCAGCAGTGTGTTAGTTTTTCCTTGCAAGTGTCCCATCCATACCCTGATAAAGCTTAACTCTGCTTAGCTTGTGAGATCTGACTATTTCACAGCCTTAGTGACATGGCTGCATTGCTGTCATGGTTGCTGAAAATATCTAGGTAATTCTGAGTGAGGGATTGGGAGGTGGGAGGTGGGATTGTTTGTTTATTCGTTTTTGTTACTGGTTCTCATCCCAGAATTGGTCTCGTATATATTTTTTATTTGAGATACAATTGCTACTCTATGTAGTGAAATTAGTTCTATTGTAAGATTTGTCATACTTCTGGGTGGGGGGAGGCGAACCCTTCATATTCAAAAAAACAATGAGGAGTCCGATGGCACCTTAAAGACTAACAGATTTATTGGGGCATAAGCTTTCATGGGCAAAAACCCCACTTCTTCAGATGCATGCACTCCGTGGGTTTTTTATCCACAAAAGCTTATGCCCAAATAAATCTGTTAGTCTTTAAGGTCCCATCGGACTCCTCATTGTTTTTGTGGATACAGACTAACACAGCTACCCTTCTGATAATTCATATTCAAAGGATTTTGTAGTATTTTAATGAGAAGCAGAATGAGGTTATGATAAACCCTTTATTATGAACAGGAATTATGTACAGAAATGAGGAAACCAACTTCCCACTACTCCGTGTAGCTGCAACCTGTAACTGCCCTGTGTTGGGCTTCTTTGTTCCTGCCCCCAGGAAGGACAGTATGAAGAGAGTACAGGAAGACTGTCATCTCTATACTTCCTGGAGGACTTCCTCCGTAGCACAGGAACTGGTGGTATAATTTTTAGCTCAGGTAGACATACACGCACTAGCTTTGATCGAGTGAGTGTGCTAAAAATAGCAGTGCTGCTGCTGCTTGGATGGCAGGACAGGCTACCCATCCCGAGTACAATCCCGCCTGAAACCCTAGGTATCTACTTGGTGCAGTTAGCCTGTCCCACTGCCTGTGCAGCCATGGCTACAACTGCTATTCTTAATGCACTTGATCGATGAAAGGTAGTGCAGGTATGTTTACCCTACCTGGAAATTTCACCTCCCGCTCTAGTGTAGGCATACCCAACTAGTTAAAATGAGATGAAGTTGCAAATATACCATTTAGTAACAAAACAAAGAGGTCAGAAATTCCAATGAATCATCTCAAAGCTGCAGGATGATGAGCTGTATAATGACTGTGTTAGGGTGTCTATATTACCCGCCGGATCGGCGGGCAGTGATCGATCCAGCAGGGGTCGATTTATCGTGTCTAGTCTAGACACAATAAATCGACCCCCGAGCGCTCTCCCACCAGCGCAAGAGGCGCAAGCAGAGTCGATGGGGGAGCAGCAGCAGTCGACTCACCACAGTGAAGACACCATGGTGAGTAGGTCTAAGTATGTCGACTTCAGCTACGTTATTCACGTAGCTGAAGTTGCGTAACTTAGATCGATCCCCTCCCCCCAGTGTAGACCAGGCCTCAGAGATTAATGTTCAGGGTTACCAGTGTACTCAAATACCACTTACCTCATTAAATAACTCAGGAGTACCATGCTTGAACTCCCAGCCCACGCCTACCAATGGGCAATTGAAGTCAATTGAAACCAAAATCTTGAATTCTATGCAGTGGAAGATGGAGTAGGCATCTGTAGAGAGTTTTTAGGATACACTCTTACAGTACTTCAGACTTCCTTAAGGTGCCATTTGTTTCCAACTTCTCTTGCTGCCTCATAGAATATTAGCCGTAGTGCGGCATGGTTTTTCAATTTCAGCTGCTACTAGAAATTCTATGCATCTACATTTTGCTTCCCGCTCCCGGCTTCTTATGTTGTGTAGTACTGAGTATTTTAAGATCTAGTAGCTTTAGACTGGCTGGTTTATATCAAGTTGTGAGAATTGGCCCATTAGAAATATTAACCTTGTGTAACGCTGACAGATCCTGGTCATCAGCAGGTGGGATTGAACCTGGGACCTCTGGAGTTTAGTGCATGAGCCTGTACCGCATGAGCTAAAAGCCAACTGTCTCTTAGCTACAGCTGTAGAGCAGACTCATTTAACTCTCTCTAAGTGGTCTCGGTGCCCCTAGCTGGGACAGAACACCACTCCCAGGAGGTGTGTGGGTTACACTTGCACATTAGATGCGGAAAGTATATTGATAGCAAATATATGGCTTTTCTTTATGTCCTGTAAGCCACTGAGTACTAGGCAGCAGGGGACCGCTACTGTCCTGGCTTTGAAAATGTGACCTTTATTTGTGTGCAAGCAACTTTGCAGGTTCAGTCACTATTTGTCAAACACTATTTCTTGTGCATACAAAATGACAGAATTTACACCCAAGACCTCATTTGCACCCAGTTTGCCAGTGCAAGGGTAAGATGGTGCAAAGGTAAGATTCTCAGCTGGTAGAAATCAAGCGCAGTTCCCTTAAAGTTAATAGAGCTACACCAATTTACACCAGCTGAAAATCTGGCTTGCATGTATGCATGAGTGTCTAGCATATGATGTGCAAAATAGCGTGCAATCCCTAGCCTAGAGAGGTGGATTTTTCTTCCTTTTGTTTTAATATTTACATCTTCCTCTCTGATGTTGTGTGTTTTTCTTCTCTGTTTGCAAAGATCTTGAGAACGCTGCTGAATAGATAAGCAAGAACTTGCTGAAATATTGTAATAATCTCATGGCCAGTTTGCTTCTATTAAATCTAAAGGCACAGTACAGTAGCCACTCTACAGCCCCAGTTCAACACCCATTGAAGTCAATACAGTGAGCTTCATTGACTTTTGTGGGGTTTGGACCAGGCCATATGTGCAGGTCTTCCATGGACTTCACTGGTAATTCTGCATGTTGAGCATAACATAACCTAGGTAGAAGCTCTACCTGACCTGGTGATGAGAAGTTTTGTCCATTTCTACATTTCATACCATGAACAAAACATGAACTAGGGTGGTGCATAGAAAGAGGATGAAGAGCGTAGAGGAAACTCAGGTTTCAAATGCTAAAGATAACAGACTACATTGTATTCTAAAAACATCACCGCTATTTACCTATAAAAGACGTATGCTTAGTTGTTTTAAGTTCATTTTCAGTGAAGACTGGTATGCTTTAATTGGATCCTCCTAGTTCTCAGAAGTCTAGAAGCAACAGTGTTACTATTTTATTGCTATATTTTCAAGGATCTCTTGTATATATTTTTTATTTAAATCTAATCCCTTTTGGTACAAATTAGAGAACAGGAACAAAGTTGGATTAGCATACGTATATTGTAGGCTGAAAAATTTAAGGTTAGCAAAATATATACCCAAAACAGGAAAGATTAGAAATGAACAAGGTGTTTGCAGTTATAGCTGTGGGAAAATTATTAATATGTAATCCACCTTCCCTGTTTTCTAGAGCCCTTAGTTTATTTTCTTCCCCTCTTTCCAGTGTTCAGTTTTGCATGTTTCAGAAGTTTGCATAACAGTTTTGAATTTTTCTCGCCAAGTCATCAGTACTAACACAAGTAGTTCCATTGACTTCTGATTGCTAATGGATGGCATGATATAACCTATAGATTGTAAAGACATGTTCCTATTTATTTGCTGTCCTTTGCCATGATATTTTTGTGTGTCTGCGTTTGTGCTAGTTTACGTATGCGATATCCATGTGTATGCTGTGGCTGCATTTTTAGAAATGTTTCTGCAAGCATGCACCTTATTCGTGTGTGACTGAACTGGTGAATAAGTGTGTGCAAATTAGCTCCTGTTGCGCTCGCACGTATGTAAATGTAGTCCTGCATGTTTAGAATGGAAACTCTTCCTTCACTAGTTAAAATGTGACTGGATAGTGAGTTGCTTGAAGCCCCAAGATTTGTTAAAAGCTTTTGGGGATGAAAGCGAACTCCTTTAAAAAGGTGACCAGCAGCAATCCATGAGTAAAACAGCTGGTACTGGCTGCTATTGGAGGGATGATGCTGGACAAGATAGACCTCTTGGTTCCTATGTGGATGCTGTGATAACCTGATATTCAGCTAACTGGGGAACAGGAGGGGGTAACTGTTAATGAGGTTATTCCGTCTTTGAAAGCAAATACTGTTGTTACAGATCTGGAAATGCCGATTCAGTCCCAGTAGGAATATGGTTTATTGGAGATAGAAATCAGATTCTGATTTCTAAAGATGCCAAACCAAACTGGGGAAGAAGAATGAGCAGATGCACAGCTCACGCAAAGGAAGTGACAGGTTTCAGAGTGGTAGCCGTGTTAGTCTGTATCAGCAAAAAGAATGAGGAGTCCTTGTGGCACCTTAGAGACTAACAACTGTATTTGAGCATAAGCTTTCGTGGGCTAAAGCCCACTTCATCAGATGCATGCATGAAGTGGTGATGAAGTAGGTTTTAGCCCACGAAAGCTTATGCTCAAATAAATTTGTTAATCTCTAAGATGCCACAAGTTCTCCTCATTCTTTTTTCAAAGGAAGTGATAAGTAGAAACATGCTGGTTAAATCCTGTTCTATTCCCCTCTAGTTACATGTGGTTTCAGAGGAAGAGATCCCTGTGGCAAGCTGAACTAGTTTATCTTACTTTGCCTCTGCCAAACCTGCTCCCTGTTACATATGACTGACTTTCTGTCACACACACACCAGGACTAGTTCTTAACATTTGGAAGAAATTAAGTGCATATCCTCAAGCTGGAGAAAATCAGCCTTGATTTCAGTGATTTCAATCTAAGCCACTTTACCACAGCTGAGTATCTGGTCCCAATTCTCCTTCTCTTCCACAACTGCTATGGCCTATAGTCATGAAGGGCTTCATTTTCTTATCCTGATACATCCAATCCAGTTGTTTGAGACAGTGAGAGCTTCTTGATTCTAATAAACTGCTCAGTTAAATTGGCTGCAGCAAATTATGTGGACCTAAAATGCAAACAAATCTTTATTCTGTTATGCTCACTAATCATCCATATCATCCAATCATCATAGGCGAACGTGGCTCCCAGCAATTATGCAATGAGATTATTATTTTGCAGCAGGCTCTAGGACAGTAGTCAGAATTCACAATTCATTTCTTAAATACGTGTATTTATTTTAACTTTTCTCTGGTGGCCAAGGATCCTGCCTTGGCTAATGGTTCTATGAGAAGCTGATTACCATGAAGGTCAGGTCACTGAGTCTATTCAAAGGTTATAAATGGGATATATTAAAATTAGTCTGGGATATTCCTCTTGTTTTGGGGGAGATTCACCAGCTGATATAGGGCAATGTGTAGAGTCTTATTATCCCCTAACTACCTGTTTCTGGGTGCAATTTAAGGTATTGTTCTTGACCTGTGAATCCTTAAATGATTTGGCTACTGGTCACTTCAGCGATAGACCTTTCTGTGGGCAATACATAGCAGCTGGGATTGTCTGAGATGCTCAAGCGCACAGCCCCCCTGGTTTATTCATGAGGGTACTACACATAGGGTGTTCTTAATGAAGGGTGCTTCACCTTCAGGTCCCACTGTTCTCCCTGGCTTTCCCTGACTAGGAGGGATAAATTGCTTGGAGCAAATTGATGATTTGGTGGAATTCTGGGGATCGCTACCCCTTTTTTAACCATAGAATCATAGGATGGGAAGGGACCTCAAGAGGTCTCTAGTCCAGTCCCCTGCACTCAAGGTAGGACTAAATATTATCTAGACCATCCCTGGCAGGTGATTGTCTAACCTGCTCTTAAAAATCTCCAATGACAGAGATTCCACAACCTCCCTAGGCAGTTTATTCCAGTGCTTAACCACCCTGACAGTTAGGAAGCTTTTCCAAATGTCCAAACTTGCTGCAATTTAAGCCCATTGTTTCTTGTCCTATCCTCAGAGGTTAAGAAGAACAATTTGTCTCCCTCCTCCTTGTAATAACCTTTTACGTATTTGAAAACTGTTATCATGTCCCCCCTCACTCTTCTTTTCTCCAGACTGAACAAACCCAATTTTTTCAATTTTCCCTCATAGATCATGTTTTCTAGACCTTTAATCATTTCTGTTGCTCTTCTCTGGACTTTCTTAAATTTGTCCACATCTTTCCTGAAATGTGGCGCCTAGAACTGGACACAATACTCCAATTGAGGCCTAATCAGCATGGAGTAGAGCAGAAGAATTACTTCTCATGTTTTGCTTACAACACTCCTGCTAATACATCACAGAATGATGTTTTACACTATTGACTCATATTTAGTTTGTGATCACTATGACCACCATATCCCTTTCCACAGTACTCCTTCCTAGGCAGTCATTTCCCATTTTGTATGTGTGCAACTGATTGTTCCTCCCTTAATGGAGTACTTTGCATTTGTGATCATTGAATTTCATCCTATTTACCTCAGACCATTTCTCCAGTTTCTCCACGTTATAGTAGCTCCATCTAGGTTGTATTTCCCTAGTTTGTTTATGAGAAGGTCATGCGAGACAGTTTCAAAAGCCTGACTAAAGTCAAGATATACCACATCTACCGCTTCCCCCCATTCACAAGGCTTGTTACCCTGTCAAAGAAAGCTATTTGGTTGGTTTTACATGATTTGTTCTTGACAAATCCATGCTGATTGTCACGTATCAGCATAGTTACTTATCAGCCTATTCCGTGAGTGCTCCGGGGCTGGAGCACCCACAGGGAAAAAATAGTGGGGGTTGAGCTCCCACCAGCAGGCCCCTTATCAGAAACTCCCCCAGTACCTCCTGCCCCCAGCAGGCCTCACTGATCAGCGCTTCCCCCTTCCCTCCCCGCGCCTCCTGCCTGCCACAATCAGCTGTTTCACGGGTGTGCGGGAGGCTCTGGGGGGGGGAGGAGCGAGGATGCAGTGTGGTCGGAGGAAGGGTGGAACGGGGTGGGAAGAGGCAGGGCAGGGGTGGAGCGGGAAGAAGTGGGATGGGGCAGGGGTGGGAAGAGGCGGATGGAGGGTGAGGCCTTGGAGAAAGGGGTGGAGTGGGGGTGGAGCCGGGAGTCAAGCACACCCCACCCGCCCTGCACATTGGAAAGTTGGCACCTGTACTTACCACTTTATTATCTTCTAGGTGTCTGCAAATTGATTGCTTAATTATTTGCTTCATTATCTTTCAAGGTACTGAAATTAAACTGACTGGCCTGTAACCCCCTGGCTTGTCCTTATCCCTATCCCCCTATTCGACACTCCATTTGCCCTTTTCCAGTCCTCTGGAATCAAACCCGTCTTCCATGACTTTTTGAAGATTATCGCTGATGTCTCAGATACCTCCTCAGTCAGCTCCTTGAGTATTCTAGGATGTATTTCATCAGGCCCTGGTGACTTGAAAACATCTAACTTGTCTAAGTAATTTTTAACTCGTTCTTTTCCTATTTTCACCTCTGATCCACCTCATTTTCACTGGCATTCATAGTTAGATGTCCAATTGCTACTAAACTTTTTGGTGAAAACGGAGACCATTTTTTATTTCAGAAGGTGAAGAAAGCCACTAGGGGCGAGGCTGTTTTAGATTTGATTTTGACAAATAGGGAGGAACTGGTTGAGAATTTGAAAGTGGAAGGCAGCTAGGGTGAAAGTGATCATGATTCATGATTCTAAGGAACGTAGGAGAGAAAATAAAGACAATGGATTTCAAGAAGGCAGACGTTAGCAAACTCAGGGAGCTGGTAGGTAAGATCCCGCGGGAAGCAAGTCTAAGGGGAAAAAGAGTTCAAGAGAACTGGCAGTTTTTCAGAGAGACATTATTAAGGGCACAAGAGCAAACTATCCCACTGTGTAGGAAAGATAGGAAGTTTGACAAGAGAGCACCTTGGGTTAACCAGAAGATCTTCAGTGATCTGAAACTCAAAAAAGAATCCTACAAAAAGTGAGCTGCAATTTAAAGGGAGAAGCGCCCTGGGTGGATAATACTTGGTAGTGTTGGGATTTTAAGTGCAGTCAAAGTATTTTCCAGAAAGTAAGTGTGTGTTTGTTTGCTTGTTTGTTTGTTTGTTTGAATACTGGTGAAAATTCTAACCGTAACACAACAACATTACATCTGATATAGATATTGTAAAACTCTCCTGCCAAATAAGTAATCAGATGCTGTCATCTGTGAATTTGATATTTTCCAGACCCTTCAATGTGCAGAATAGCTTTAGTTTCAAACTGCTGTAAAAACTTGTTCGTCCTTACGTGTGCCTAAATTCTGAGAAAGAAGGCTACCTGTAGCTGTGATAATTCAATAGCAAAGGACTGGAAGTTGGGAATAGTTAAGTTCTATTCCCACTTCTGTCTTGCAGTGTGTTCCTTGTGAAAGTCCCTCACATTTATCTGTGCGTCAGTTTCCCCACTTGTAAATTGGGGATTATAATTACCTCACAGGCGTTGTGTAGAGACCTAATTTGATGATTGAAGTGTTAAAATCCTGTATAAACAGTGATGGTAAACTGTAGTCTGAAAGGACAGCTATTAAACCCTTCCTTCCCCCAGAACAAAAAAAAAAAGTCCTTTTTAAGTCTGTGCAATTCAGCTATTTTCAATGATTGTACAGTAAATTTGGTTTTTTTGCTTACTAAGGACTTCTTGAATATTCTGGTGAAATGAGATTCTTAGCAGCGCTCTGCAGACTGAAGTCCTTTCTCTGCCCACCAATAGGCACAGCATGGGTAACAGCAGGAAAAGCTTCCCCAGCCTGCACCATCTCTGTGTCTGCAATGGTAGAAGACTGTTCACTCTGTGCAGCCTACTAATTCCTGGGCCTCTCAAGTTCATAGAATATCAGGCTTGGAAGGGACCTCAGGAGGTCATCTAGTCCAACCCCCTGCTCAAAGCAGGACCAATCCCCAGACAGATTTTTGCCCCAGATCCCTAAATGGCCCCCTCAAGAATTGAACTCACAACCCTGGGTTTAGCAGGCCAATGCTCAAACCACTGAGTTATTCACATTGCAGTGGCAGCTATGTGCCCCAAACAAAATCAGAGACGATGTGCTGTGTGCTGTACATCCACATACAGTAACTCCTCACTTAACGTTGTAGTTATGTTCCTGAAAAATGCAACTTTAAGTGAAACGATGTTAAACTAATCCAATTTTCCCATAAGATTTAATGTAAACGCGGGGGGTTAGGTTCCAAGGACATTTTTGGGGGGCAGACAAAAGGCACTATATACTGTACTGTACTGTGGTGGGGAGGTGCCCCACACAGGCACAGCCCACTGCAGACAACGAGGCAGGCAAGGACGCTAGGAAGCACCTTGCGCAGCAGCAGCTTCCCCTCAGAAGAACAGGTGCTGACTTTGCTGGGGGATGCTCCAGGCCTGCCTCTAACCATCCCCGCTCCACTCCAGGCCCGCCTCTTCCCACCCCCACTCCACCTCCTCCCCGGAGCACGCCGCATCCCCGCTCCTCCCTCTTCCTCCCAGCGCTTCCCTGCCGCCAAACAGCTGTTTGGCAGCACTTAGGACTTTCTGGGAGGGAGGGGGAAGAGCGGAGATGCGGCGCTTCCCCGCTCCTCCCCCTCCCACCAGTGGCGGATTTAGAGTTAGTGGGGCCCTGTGCTCAGCTTCATTTTTGGGCCCCCCATGGGGGGAGCATTCTCTCTTATCTCTCCACCCCCCATTTTTCATTCTTTTTTTCTCCATTCTCCTCCTGGGGCTCAGGGCTGGTGGTGCAGGGTCTGGGAGGGAGTTAGGGTGCGAGAGGGCGCTCAGGATGGAGTGTGGGGTCTGGGAGGGAGTTAGGGTGCGGGAGGGCGCACAGGGTGGGGGTACGGAGTCTGGGAGGGAGTTAGGGTGCGGGAGGGCGCTCAGGGTGGAGTGTGGGGTCTGGGAGGGAGTTAGGGTGCGGGAGGGCACTCAGGGTCGGGGTGCAGGAGGAGGCTCAGGGCTGGGGCAGGCAGGAGGTGCAGAGCACTTACCTGGGGCAGCTCCTGTTTGGTGCAGGGGGGGTGCAGGTGGCTCTGCGCAGCACGGCACTGCCCCCATGGTTGCAATTCTGGGAGCTGCCTCCCCTCCCGGCAGGCAGGGCCACCCGGAACGCAGGGGCTTTAGGGGCTGCAGGGCCCTGGGCTAAGGGGGCCCCGGGGCCCCGGCCTGCAGCTCTAAAGCCCCTTTCGGAATGCGGCCCTGCGAGCACGGGCCGGAGGACTCAGGAGGAGAAGGGGCAGCCAGCGGCCGGAGAGAAGCGGCGCTTTCCCCTTCAAAGTGCTGCTTCTCTCCAACCGGCTTTGAAGGGGAAAGCACCGCTTCTCTCCGGCTGCTGGCTGTGCGGCTGCCCCTGTCAATCACAAGGTATTCAAGGTTGCTCTTAATTAGCATTATTTTGAGTTGTTACCGGGAGGATCCGCAGCTGTTTCTTATCTGTCCCTTTGGCTCAACTCCTTATCTTGTCCTTGGGGTGTCTGCCTTTGCTTTAGGGTCGTCAATCTGCCATCCGGGTGATTGATAATAAAGTTGGTGCCTCTTGACTCCTCCGCTCCCTTCTTGACCATCCTGCCCAGTTGTCCTTTCTCAGTTAATTACCATACATTCTTCACTCACACCAAACAGCAAATAAGGCAATTACAGCCATAAAACTTCTATCCTAAGAACCAGGGCCGCCCAGAGGGGGGGCAAGTGGGGCAATTTGCCCCAGGCCCCGGAGGGGCCCCGCGAGCCCTGGCCGAGAATCCCTTTCCTGGCGTCTTTTTAATTTTTACTCACCCGGCGGCGCTCCGGGTCTTTGGCGGCACTTTGTCAGCGGGGGTCCTTCACCTCGCTCCGGGACTTCGGCGGCACTTTGGCGGCCAGGGTCCTTCACCTCGCTCCGGGACTTCGGCGGCACTTTGGCGGCCGGGGTCCTTCACCTCGCTCCGAGACTTCGGCGGCACTTCGGTGGCGGGGGGTCCTTCAGTGCCGCGGAAGACCCGGAGCCAGTGAAGGACCCGCCGCCAAAGACTCGGAGCGCCGCAGCAGGTGAGTACAAGCGCCGCAGCAGGTGGCGCCTTTTTTTCTGTCCGCTCCCCCGCTTTGCCCCAGACCCCCTGAATCCTCTGGGCGGCCCTGCTAAGAACAAATGTTAACACAATCAGCAAAAAATAAACTCAGAACAATTTTTTCTTACTAATTCAAGGCTACACTTTCTTCTTACTGATTCAAAGCTAGCAAAATGGAGTATAAGGCAAAATAAGCAAAATGGAGTACAATTTTACTTGAGACAGTATCTTCCCATTAAGCTTTTGACCTACACACTGAACTAACCCAGCGAGGTGCCAATACTATTCATGGCTTTGGAACATTTTTCTTCGAAGAACTATACTGAGATTAACTCATTTCTCATGAGCAGCTGAATTCAGAGAATAAACCTTTTGTTTTTATTGGTGACAATGTTTGGATCCTGATCTGAGGTTTCAGAAGAGCCTGTGACACCAATTAGGTCCCAAATGTTTCCAAAGTTTGGGACTGTTTAATGTATTTGGAATCTTGCCTTGGGGCCTATCTTTTGACTTCATTGCTCTGACTCAGCGGCAACAGTATGGTAACAAAGGACCTGATTTTTAATGAAAATAAAAATGCATTGTTAAAAATATCTTTACTATGATGTCCAACCCCTAAATCCTGGTACTTTTTAATTCCGATTGACATCAGCTCACTTATAGAGGGAAGAAACCCTACAGCATGACCTAGAGTTGAAGATCCTCATGTAGCAGGTATGACCCACAACTCCCATTCTGCTGTGATGCTCAGCCCTTGCTAGCACAGGCCACAAAGGGGGTGATGGCGGAACACCAGGAGATGTGCTTGGTGTGCCAAGTCTTCATTAATTTAAGGTTTCACGTGCCAGTAAAAGGTTTCGCATGTCAGATCGGTAGCGCGGGCGGCAGATGGAACCCCAGGCCGGCAGCAGGCTGAGCGGGGCTGGTGACCGAGACCCCGGCTGGCAAGGGGCTGGCGACCAGAACCCCAGATCGGCAGCGGGCTGAGCGGTTCATCCTGCTGCTGGTCTGGGGTTCCGTAATCCAGGCCAGCAGCGGGCTGAGTGGGGCCGGCGGCCGGGACCCCGCTGGCAGCAGCGTGCCACTAAAAATCAGCCCGCGTGCCGTGCCACAGGTTGCCGACCTCTGATCTATGCATTACTGCTCTTTTATCCCCATTACTCTGTGTTGTTCTAGGTCCAAGGGGGAGACTGCTTGAGTTTTCACCAAGGATGCTTTTAAACCCGACCTTTTCTAAGAACAATCATTTAGTTCCAATGATTATTTTTTTCCATTGTCTCAATTTTCTGAAAACATTAGCCATCTGCTGTTGGCAGATGAGCCTGTGAGAAATTGAAGTGTTTAGGTTTCAAGGACAGGCTGATTAGGCTGTGAGCTGTGTACTGAGATGTTGGCCTTGGGCTGGTTCTCACCTGCCAGCTGAGAGTAAATAAGTTCAGGATTTACAAAGTTGGGCAGGAGGATAATTGGCCAGTGAAGTTATAGCTGTGCCTGTCTGTACCTTATTAACCAATTAGCAATTGCTTGATTGCCTGCCTTAATTGTATAAATGAAATATGCTGGAGAGAAATAAAGAACTTTGCTACCAATCACATCGATTGTCGGACCCCGTCCATGCCTGCTTGCGATGCAACAATCTGCCACCACCATGCTGTTGTTTCACTTTTCCTTGACTTTTCCCAAACCCTTCAGTCACGCAACAGAAATCTCCTCAGGTCAGTTTTGGGTTTAATCTAGCCAGACGTGTTTCAAAAATGCATATACAGTAACTCCTCACTTAACTTTGTAGTTATGTTCCTGAAAAATGCGACTTTAAGCAAAACGATGTTAAGCGAATCCAATTTCCCCATAAGAATTAATGTAAATGAGGGGGTTAGGTTCCAGGGAATTTTTTTTCACCAGACAAAAGACTATATAATATATATATATACACACACACACACACAGTATAAGTTTTAAACAAACAATTTAATACGGGTACACAGTGATGATGATTGTGAAGCTTGGTTGAGGTGGAAGAGTCAGAGGGTGGGATATTTCCCAGGGAATGCCTTACTGAGAACAGGGCTGCCCAGAGGATTCAGGGGGCCTGGGGTCTTCGGCTGCGGGGGTCTTTCCTTTCTGGGTCTTCGGGGCACTTCGGCGGCGGGTCCCGGAGCGAGTTAAGGACCCGCCGCCGAATTGCCGCCGAAGACCCGGAGCGGAAGAACCTCCAGGTCTTCGGCAGTGGGTCCTTCAAATGCTCGAGGTGAGTTCGGTGGCACTGAAGGACCCGCCGCCGAAGACCCGCCAAAAACTCTCGTGGGGGCCCCTGCAGGGCCTGGGGCAAATTGCCCCACTTGCCCCCCCCCCCTCCCCCCCGGGCAGCCCTGACTGAGAAATTGGCTGAGCCCTCAAGAGTTAACTCTGACACTCTACAAGGCAGCAGGAATGGAGGGAGGGGAGAGAGAGAGATGTGTATTTCCCTTTTAAGTACACTGTCTGCCTTGTTAATTAGATCAGTTTGTTGAGACCGCAGTTGCTGCCAGCAAAGCCCTGTCCTGTGTCCCCCCTGCTCTATGGAAGATGGGGTAAGCGGGGTGCAGGAGTGGGGAGGACATCTTGACATTAGCCCCCCTCTTCCTCCCCTCCCGCCCCCCGTACAGCAAGCAGGAGTCTCGGGGAGCACCTCCAAGGCAGAGGGCAGGAGCAGCACATGGCAGTGGTGGGAGGGACACAGCTGAACTGCAGGCAGCTGCTGCACAGGGAACTTAGGGGAGCGGGGAGCTGATGGGGGGGGCTGCCGGTCCACCCTGGTTCCAAGCCCCCACCAGCTAGCTGCAATGGGCTACTCTTCCTGGAAGCAGTGGACAAAGCAGGCGGCTGCCAAAGGTCGTTAGATGGGAGCATTTCACAACTTTAAACAAGTATGTTCCCTAATTGATCAGCAACTTAACAATGAAACAAGGTTAACCGGGAAGACATTAAGTGAGGAGCTCCTGTACTCCATTTACTTGCAATATGAAATTTTTAGGGCCAGATCCTCAGTGGTTTAACTGCCATAGCCCCATTAATGGCAAAGGAACTAAGCCAATTTACATCAGCTGAGGATCTGGTCCTTTGTTATGCCTGTTTTCAGTCTCCCTGCTCAGTTGACAAGCTGTTTTGTGTTACTCTATGATTGTCATACTTGGAAGTGTTGATGGAACAGCTTTCCACATTTAGGATTAATCAAAGTTAAAGCCTTACTTATTCTGACCTTTTTGAGAATACATACAAAGAAGGCTTTTCCTTGATCTTAAAAGTGGAAAGGACACATTTTGGGAACCTGGTCCAGTGACTATTTTCTCTTATAATTTCTTTAAATGTTATACTGGCATTGTTGTTCTATATCTCATAACCAGGAATAATAATAAAATGATATACAACCAAAATTATTCATTTCCTACTTGGCCTAATAAATCAGTATTTATATTCTTCACAGAATCATTCCAGAGACTGCACATGTAATATTTTTTTTTAAATTGAGCTTTCAATATCAAATAACTAACATACAAGTGTTTATCCTTGCAGAAAAGATACACAGCAAGAATTGGTGGCAAGAGAGATCATTTTCTTCACTGTAACTAATATATAATATAGCTACAATCTGACCTTAGGTAATTATAATAATTATACACCACTTTTCATTAGTAGATTTCAAAGCACTTTACAAAGGAGAGTCAGTATAATCATCCCCATTTTATAGATGCGTAAACTGAGGCCCAGAGAAGGGAAGTATCTTATTCAAGATCACCCAGTAACCAGAGCCAAGACCAGGTCTCCTGAGTCCCAGTCCAATGTGCTAGCCAGTAGGTCACACTGTCTCTGTGAAGCAGTTTATAAATGCTGTTTTCATTTGGACTAAACAAACAGACCAAATAATTAGAAGGTGTTCAAATTTTTAGAACTGTGCATGTGCAAAAATGTGCACATGCGATGACAAACTCAACAATGATATCTTCACACACAATTTAGGGCATATTTGTATATGCACAGTTCTGAAAATCTGTCCTATGTTGTACATTAACAATTGTAGGTTTTGGATGATGGAAATGCTTATTAACAGGTTCTGGTTTGCTCAGTGAGTCTCAGATGGTTTAATGTTGTGGACTACTTTTTAAGGTAGAGATCCCCTTATGGACAACTTCCTCTCCCAATTTCAGTCCCCCAGATTTACCAGTGTCATCTGTAGCACCTGGTTATCTGGAAGAGGGACACTGGGACAGAATTAAGGAGAAAAGCTAGAAATAAACATATCCTGATGCAAGCTGAATGACTGCCGGCTCATGCTTCCCTATTTTGTATCTAGATCAGGGGGTAGCCGTGTTAGTCTGTATCCACAAAAACAACAAGGAGTCCGGTGGCACCTTAAAGACTAGCAGATTTATTTGGGCATAAGCTTTATGGGTAAAAAACCTCACTTCTTCAGATGCATTTTTACCCACGAAAGCTTATGCCCAAATAAATCTGTTAGTCTTTAAGGTGCCACCGGACTCCTTGTTATTTTGTATCTGTTCTCTTTATTTTCTCTCACGGTCTATAGGACTCCATAGTCAAAACTTGCTCTCATTTCTGTGATCTGACCACATGAATTTGCTGTTTGGTTCTGTCCCCTTGTATTTTTACTGCCTCTCCAATTTTAGTGTCACATATATATTTAATTAGGGTCCAATTTACAAACAACAACACGTGGCATTGTCTTTTTGCACTGTATTTGTACAGCACCTAGCACAGTTGGGTCCTGGCCCATGACTGTGTGGCTCCTACTTGCTACAGTACTACAAATAATAATAATGAAGCAGTTGCAATGGGTGTGGAAGTGCTTAGGTGTCTCGGGTTTGGTTGGTCTAGAAAACATCTGGAAAGCCAAGAGTCCAGGGCTGGTCTCCATCTGGCAGGAAATGTCTCCTGACAGCATGGCAGAAGCTGCGGCTCAACACTCCTCCTGATAGTGCTATTTAGAGCACAGTTTGAAACCCATCTGTAGCACACCTGGCTAAAGAAAATGTGATTTCAAAGTAAAAGCAAGTTTGTTTAAGTGTCTTAATCCTTTTACGTTACTACTTCAGGGTGAACAAAACGTAAATGAGCTACGTTTCTCCCCTCCTCTCCCCTATGATTAGACTAGCTAAGCAGTTGGAATCTGGTTTTGACTCTAGAGCAGGGATCAGCAACCTTTGGCACGTGGCTCGCCAGTGTAAGCACCCTGGCTGGCCAGGCCGGTTTGTTTACCTGCCGCGTCAGCAGGTTCGGCAGATCGCGGCTCCCACTGGCTGCGGTTCGCTGCTCTAGGCCAATGGGGACTGCGGGAAGCAGTGCAGGCCGAGGGATGTGCTGGCCGCCCTTCCTGCAGCCCCCATTGGCCTGGAGCGGCGAACCGCAGCCAGAGGGAGCCGCGATCTGCCGAACCTGCCAACGCGGCAGGTAAACAAACCGGCCTGGCCCGCCAGGGTGCTTACCCTGGCGAGCCGCGTGCAAAAGGTTGCCGATCCCTGCTCTAGAGTTAAATTCTTCTCCTTTGTAATCAGGGTTCAGATGTTCAGCTCAGAATTGACCAAGTCTGTTAGGGAAAGTATTGTGATATTTTAAAATTGATTCTAACGTGCCACATCAAGCCTTTAATCGCCTCTGGAAATTTTAACTGTTTTGTGGAATTATATCAGATAATTCTGCTCCCAGCCACCATGACATTCAATTCCACAAATTTAGCTCTTTTAATTCAGGTCACATTTAAAATGCGCTTAAAATGTTTTCCATCTGCCTGCTCTCCTTCAAAGATATGTTAACACCACTAGCTTGAACGTGCTGTACTTCAGCAGAGCTTGAATTTACTTGAACATGAACTCAGCTGCTCATATGATAAATAAGTAAATAAGTTATAGTTGGCAGGTACTGACTGTACTCCCGCCACGTGTGGTTTGGAGAAGAACCCAAGAAGCTTTGTTATGAAAGGTCTTTCTGAGACTTCCCCTCTAATTGCATATAAAGTATTTTCACCAACCGCGTATACTCTGTGTGTGTTAAGTGCTACAGTATTTGATAAGTCTTAGCCGGCTAAACTTTCATAAGCTTCATTATTGTTTCTGACTAAACAAATTGAAGACGTACTGCAAGCAAAGCAGAGTCAAATGAGCACTCTACCAGTTCTAGCACACTAGTATACAGTCCAGAAAAACAGGCCTCTGATGTTTAAACTCTAGAACTGTCCCCAAACCATATGAAGTTGGAATTGTAGACTGTAAACTGTTCAAAGCGGGAACAGTCCCTTGCTTAGTGGGTTTTATAGTACCTAGCACAATAACTCCATAGTCTTCTCTGAGGTCTCTAGATGCTACTGTAATACAAAAATGTATTATTAACCATCTTAAATGAAAATATCCCTTATGCGCAGCTGCCTGATTTGAGATGATTATGCAGTAGCCAACTCTCATGATTTTATTGCAAGTCTCACAATATTAGGTTTATTTCTTAAAGCTCCAGCTCCTGCGGTCAGTGAATATATGAGTATCTCAGCCTGTTAGTCTAAGTTTCTAGCCCTCAGGGTTATGAAGAAAAGTTTAAAACTGACGCGAGAGTACCCTAAAGATTAAAAAAAAACCAGACAGTAAATTAAAAAACTGCAATTTTTTTTATTTCAGTATTTTCAAGTAAATTCTATTTTGGGTGACTTGACTCATTAAGGTTGAAAACTTGGCTTGACAATTCTTATATCATATATAATTATTCTGGGCAGATGGTTTTTCCTTTGGATAATTGGGTAACAAAGACCCTACAAGAGACTGACTGTTTGACACAGCTCACCAATTTCATCTTGTGTTAAAATAGACTGCAAACTTGTAGTGTCAGGGAATGGCTTTCTATGGATTTCTACAGTAACTAGCACAATGGGGAGGGGCAATCTATCTCACAAATAAAATCATCATCATAAACTACTTAAGCGTGGGTAAAATTATTACTTAGTATTTGAAAGTGCTGTGTAAATGCTAAGTATTAAAGCCTCAATAAACCCACTCCTAATCCATTCATAAATGAACATAAGTAAATGTGCTACTTGCTGTCATCCATGGGCGACGGATATCATAGGCTGGGGGAGGCTGTGCCTCCCCAAACAGGCAGGCATGGCCCCGCCCATGCTCCGCCCCCGGGCCCCCGTCTCCACCTTCCATTCGACGCAGCTCCAGTCCAGTGTCCCTGTGGGGTGGCCCAGGCTTGGGAAGCCTGGGACCGGGCCTGGGAAGGCTGGGACCGCACCGCCTGCCCTCCTGGCGCTCCAGGGCTGGGGCCGCGCCGCCGCTCCGGGGCTGGGTGCACTAGTCTGGGGCAGGATCTGGCAGCTGCAGAAGGGGGAGCCTCTTGGCTCCAGCGGTGGGCGTGGAAGGGGCTAGTTCATGCGCCACCCATGCTGTCATCCACTGAATGTCAGAGTTCTTCTCAATAAAATACCATCATCACGATTTAAAAATAAATTCCCATCAATAGAGTATTTATAGGAACAGAGAAGCAGAAGAAATTCTCTCTCCAAGGCTTTATTTGTAAAAACTGCCTCATGTTTGTACATTTTAAAACTTACAAAATACAAATCCACCTTTTTGTCCTGTAAGAATTTTTGTCTTCAGCAAAAATCTGTAGCTGAGTTTGGCCTAAGTGCAGCACTATGTTTACTTTATACGATGTGTTTATCCTCAGTGATGAGTGTTCCGGAATCTGTGGAATGAGATGCTTAGGACACATTCCCTGAGGGGTAGTTCTTGGTTTCCCTTACGGAAACATGCAAGACCCCAAAAGTAGTGACACTATCTATCTAAGGTACTTATATGGACCCCATCAAGACAGTGTCTGAGCGCACCTCAATCATTAACATGTTTATCCTTACAATACCCCTGCAACGTAGGGCATTGCTGTTATCCCCATTGTACAGATGGGGAAGTAAGACTAAATAACTTGCCCAAGATCACACAGGAAGTCTGTGGCAGAGCAGGAAATGGAACTCTGATTTCCTGAGTCTCAAGAGAGCATCCTAATCACTAGACCCTCCTTTCCCTACCATGTGTCCACCATGCAGGCAGAAACCAACCCATTTAGAGGGTGTACAGGCAGTTTCTGTACCTCCACTGCTTGGTCCTAGTTCTCCTCATTATCGTGAAGGCTTTGGAGGAGTGGCATAGGGTGTGGCCACTCGGTACAGAATTCATACATTTTGTATAGGAGTCACACTGAGAGACATGGCCACTCCCAGGGTCTGAAAGATCCCGTAACAGCCAGGCAGTGGCTGCTGTACAAATGGGCTCGAGGGTATGCGGCGAATTCTATTGCCCCCGCATCATGGGTTCTTCAGTGCAAAGCTCATTTCCAGGAGGGGAAAGATTTGTGACCCTAACAGTGTAATAACCCAGACCTCCAGGTGGATGATGGTCAGTGAGAAGGAATTTGTCCCTGCGCAGAGTGAGTGGGCTTATACGGTGCACGGCCATGTGCTGAGCTCTGCACAGAGGCCAGTGTCACTCAGTATGCATTCCAGTGGGATTCAAGTGAATAAACTCCTATGGTTGTCTAGCAGGGAGTGTGTTCACCTTCCCCCATCACTGGTTTTTTGTGTAGCCTGTGGGCTGAAACCCACTTACTGTATTTACACAAATACTCAAATTCTGAGCTCAGGAATCCTTTGCCATTGACTTTGATTGAACTGGTTTTGGAGCCATTGATTTCAATGGGGACTACGCATTTTAATAAAGCAAGGAGCATTTAACCCCGTATCTATACCCTTACCTAAGCCCCTTACGTAAAGTCTCTCTTCAACTATTGACTGCAAGGGAGGATTTTGAGAATTTGTGAATGTCATTGTTTATGGAAATGAGTTACTAAAGTCACTAACTAAAGGCACAGGTGTGTGAGTGGACACGTGCTGTGTAAGCTTCCCCACACAGCTGTATCAATATATAGCTATCTCAGTCCTAGGCCTTGTCCTGAGCAGGAACTCAATATTAGGCTGCATTGTGATGAACAGTATGGTGGTTTGGTCAAATGGTCAAATACTCGAGAAGAAACACACTCATTTGTTCATGAGGCTTTTGCAGAATCTGAGCTTGTTGGCGCCAGAAATGAAAGGTCAAAAGTCAATGTGCATACCAGTGAATGGGGGTTAAGAATCATTTCAAGAACACTGCAGTTAGCAAAGTAGCAACCAATGAAAAGCCCAGACATCAAGTTATGGTCCAAACTTTTGTAAGCATGCAAATTCACAGTTAAAGTAACCCCATGCACACTTTTGTAAAATTTATTGATTTTGGATCAAGCACTTTTAAGGACCCTGAAGCCCCTATGGCTTAAATTTTAAGTAGCCACTGCACTCTTATAGCTTGCAGACAGGTAAAATGGCACCATAGTGTTTGTGTATATTTGTTTTCATAGCCCCATTGTAGACTCGCTGGTTCTGTGTCCAGTGACAATTGATCAACACATAGGATGACAGGCCCTGGTGTAGAATTGGGCCCTGAATAAGGAGTGGAGAATTACTGTCTTCTGAATGCTGTTTTTCTAATATAAATGCTATTTGTAAGTAATCCATTTATGTGCAGTGTGAATGGCCATAAAGATGATGAAAGCTGGAATAGCCACTCTGAGATTAAGAGCAAAGTATCCTAGTTTTTGTGATCACTGCAAAGATTAAATTGTTATGGACGGGATAAGGCTGTCTGTGTTTCTGATTTTCCCAAAACATCACAGTCTGGGCAGAGTTAAGATAATGTGGTTGCTTTAACTATGAAATTAAAAATGTTTGGGTTTCTTGTGAGTTTAAACTTCTGTGTGAATTTCCTGGTTTTGTTTGTGCTAAGGACAACAGTCTTGTAGGGATTTTTGCCCTTTAGGTACTGAGAGAGCCTCTCTGAGCCTTAACTTCCCCTGAAAGAGAGAGAGAGAGTGTGTGTCCGTGTGTGTGTCCGTGTCCGTGTCCCCTATATGACTGGTGGGAGGAATGAGCGCTAGGGGAGCACCCCCGCTTCTGCTGACAGCCATAGGTCTGAAGGGGGGGTGGTACCATTCCTGCAGATCCTAGGAGGTGAACGGGAGTGGGACTCAGAATTGGGTAAGCATATTGACCCCCGGTGAACCTTCTGTAGCCAGTTGCCCCTCATCCCTGGTCCCTGCTGTGACGTTGTGTGTGACGTTGCACCCCATAAGGCTTCATGGAAATATGCTTATGAATGTATATATGATATAACTGGAATATGTTTTATGCTACATATGCCATGTAACATATCTATGTAAAGGTTATGATCTACTGAATATATTCATCCTATTTGTATGCATGTGTCATTGTTGTATTCGAAGTTATGGATGTTGGCTGTGTACTTGCTTGATTTTTAAGTAGCCTTAGTAAAGCATTTGGTCAGCTTCTTGAGAAAGGAATGTGCAAATTAAGTGCCCAATCAAGAAACACTTAAAGGACAATGAATCTTGGAAGGCTCCAATCCACATAAGAAGTCTACCTGAGGATGTTCAGGGTAGCATGTAAACAATGGCTGCTGCCTGTAAAAACTGAGTCATGCATGGACATGTGACTTGCGCATAGGACTCCAAAACTCCATCTTGGAGCTGGACTTTGCATAGGAGAGAGGAGGGGGTCTCCACCCACAAGAGAAAGTCTATTTAAACCCCTGGGAGATCCCTCCATTTGGTCTTCAGCTGACTAAAGAGAGAGCCTCTCCACCCCCAAGGATACCTGAAAGGAACTGGAACAAAGGACAGTAACTAAAGGGGGTGTGAGTGATTGCTGGACCCAGAGTAGAAGGAGACTAGTCTGTAAAAGGAAGCTTACTGGAATTCCTCTGAGGGTGAGGTTTTTCCTTGTACTCAGTTTTCTTACTGTATTAGACATAGACTTGCGCATTCTATTTTATTTTGCTTGGTAATTCACTTTGTTCTGTCTGCTATTACTTGGAACCACTTAAATCCTACTTTCTCTATTTAATAAAATCACTTTTTACTTATTAATTAACCCAGAGTATTTATTAATACCGGGGGAGGGGAGGGTGGGAAACAGCTGTGCATACCTCTCTAACAGTGTTATAGAAGGCGAACAATTTATGAGTTTACCCTGTATAAGTTTTATATAGGGTAAAACGGATTTATTTGGGGTTTTGACCCCATTGGGGGTTGGGCATCTGAGTGTTAAAGACAGGAACACTTCTTAAGCTGCTTTCAGTTTAAGCCTACAGCTGTCAGGGGACGTGGTTCAGACCTGGGTCTAGGTTTGCAGCAGGCTAGCGGGTCTGGCTTAAACCAGGCGGGGCACTGAAGCCCCAAGCTGGGAGGGCAGGGAAAGCAGGGGCAGAAGTAGTCTTGGCACATCAGTTAGCAGCCCCAAGGGGGTTTCTGTGATCCAACCCGTCACACCTGCATAATAGCTGCTGACAACTCCATTAACAAGCATCCTTATCCCCTACCCTCAAATGCACCACATTGTTTACTGGTGCCACATACACTTTGCAGGGACTCTTAAAAGCTTGGGCCAACAATCATCCTGTGTCCTAAATAAGGCAGATTTTAGCATGAGCCAATAAATAGCCTATTGTGACCTATAATTGTTGGAGTTAAGTTGCTGGAGACTTAACAGGGAATTTTCAATGTGCTGCTTCGGCCAATCTGTTTCTAAATTCAGCTAAATCTTGGCAATCAAGATAATGGCCAAACAGAGTTACAAAACAGTTTGAGATTCCCTTCCAAAATAATTCCCACAAAAGTGATGTATTTGGTATTTTTTTTACAAATGAAAAATGAAAACCTTTCATATTAAAACTTAATTGTGGAACTGGAAAAACTTCCTCAGCCAGCAAGAAGCTTGTTACTGCTTCCCTCCGCCCCTAATTAAATTAATGAGCTTTTGCAATTCAGCTTTCCCAGAGGAAACAGGAAAGTCCAAGAATTGAGGAACTCATTAGATTTCAAAAGGGGGTTTGGGCTTCTGAGAATAAAACTATATTATTTTGTCAGTGGGTTCTTGTAATTGGCTGATTTTCTTGGACCTGTGAAATTTTAGAAGCTCTGGCAAAGGCCCCTGTCCCTATCCATTCCTGTCCAGAGAAAGACCCGACTAAGCCTAATGTGACAATCTAGCAAGAATGGGCTTCTGGTTAAGGCTGTGGACTGGGTCTCAGGAGCGCTAGGTTCAGTTCCCAGCTCTGTCACAGCCTTCCTGCATCACACTGAGCAGTCGCTTAATCTCTCTGTGCCTCAGTTCTCCATCTGTAAAATGAGGATAACACTTCCTCACTCCCATCCTTTGTCTGTCTTGTCTATTTAGACTGTAAACTCTTTAGGACAGGGGCAATGCCTTACTATGTGTTTGTATAGTACCAAGCATAATGCGGTTCCAATCTGAGCTGTGGTCTCCAGGCATCTGATGGAATAGAAATAATAGTGTAAAGGACCAGTTGTATCTGATAGATACTGGCCCAATTAGGGGTCAGTAAATCTGCCCTAGTGAGGACTATGACTTTTAGGGTGACAAGACAGCAAATGTGAAAAATCAGGACAGGGGGTAGGAGGTAATAGGAGCCTATATAAGAAAAGACCCAAAAATCAGGACTGTCCCTATAAAATCGGGACATCTGGTCACCCTAATGACTCTCAGCATCTGGTGTGGAGAATAATCTAAGGCGGCAACTTGTTCAGCCTGTTCTCGGACATGGCATAGTGCATGGAGGGTATGCACAGCCTATCATTGTCTGACCTTTATGTGAGCCATCCAAGGAGGAGTGGAAGTGTCCCCGTGTTCTGCTGTCTCACCTCCAATACATGAGTAAGGGCCAGCCATGCTCTGTCCCACAATGATTGTGTGCTGGATGGCGCCCAGATCTGGAATGCTGCTAGAATAAACAGTGATAGTAGGCCAGCCCTGTTACTGTTACTAGGGGCTGGGAAATGGCAGGCATTGTTTCTCTTGGAGATTTGTATCAGCAGAGCATCGTTACCTTTGCACCTTGTAAAAGGGAATCTAGCTTGGTGATTACAGTAATATGCTTGTGTACAGCGTCTACCCCAGGGGTAGGCAACCTATGGCACGGGTGCCGAAGGCGGCACGCGAGCTGATTTTCAGTGGCACTCGCACTGCCCAGGTCCTGGCCACTGGTCCGCGGGGCTCTGCATTTTAATTTAATTTTAAATGAAGCTTCTTAAACATTTTAAAAACCTTATTTACTTTACATACAACAATAGTTTCGTTATATATTATAGACTTATAGAAAGAGACCTTCTAAAAATGTTAAAATGTATCACTGGCACGCGAAACCTTAAATTAGAGTGAATAAATGAAGACTCGGCACACCACTTCTGAAAGGTTGCCGACCCCTGGTCTAGCACAATATAATCATTTACTAATACGAATATTTCATGCAAGTCCAAGACGCATGCATTTCTGCTTGTCTAGAGCAACTAAGCGCCTATACCTATTTGAGCGCTGGGAATTATGCCATATTCCCAACTAGCCCAAAAAGGAACAATTTCAAGTGAGCCTCTGCTGGGCCTCCCTAAACATGCATCTTCTTCCCATGCTCTTCAAAAATGTCAACACCTGGGCATGTGCAAGTGTTAGCACTTGTACCCACAAAACCCATTGGTCTCAAAGTGCAGAAGTGAAGGTTAGAGGCTGAAAATCAGGCCTGACCTCTTTGTGTGATGTCACTGAGGAAATCTTATCTATTTGTACACATCTGTGGTGGGGCAGCTGCCCCACACAGGTAGATGGAGGGTTAGAGCAACAAAACCCAACCAATGGGAGAAGGGCTTGTAGAGAGCCAATCGGGAGAAGGTTTGTTGGAACAGCCAATCAGGGCTATATAAGCAGGGCTGCTCAACTGAGCAGGGGCAGTCTCTCCCTGGAGTGCAAGGGAGAAGGACTGGCTGCCTTAGAGGAGTACCTTAGATAAAGCAGTGCTGGGCGGGGTGCCTGAGGACTGCCAGACTGAGGCCCCTGATACAAAGGGCCAAGAAGAGGCCAGGGAAATAGGCAGCGGGAGTTGAAGGAGCGGCATCACATGGCCACTGGCTATGGGGTCCCTGGATCGGGGCCTGGAGTAACAGGCGGGCCCAGCCTCCCTCCTTTTTCCCCCACTTGCCACAGAGGGGGTGGGCAGTATTCGGACTGCAGTTTACCCCTTGAGGAGAGGGGCTAGACCGAAGGCTGCAGTAGGCCACAGCGGCAAGTGGATGGACTACAGACAGCCGGTTCCCCCGGAAGGGGGGAGAAAGCGGAGTGGCGCACAGCCATGGAGTGGACCCCAGAAGAGGACGCCGCGGTCCAAGGAGCAATGCGGGTCTTAGAGGTGGAGCAGAAGTGACGACAGTGAGACACCCCTAGAAGAAGGCTCACCGGCAACCAAGAGCTAATTCCCAACACGGCCAGCAGGAGGCGCCGAGGTGGTGAGTCCCACCCTGTCTCAACATCACTTTTTCACTAAGACGTGGGGATACCAGTTAAATGCATGTTCTGGCAACAGGCACCTGTCAGATATAGTGGACTCCATTATCTCTTAAACTATGTCTACACTTCGAGCTGGAAATGTGGATGCCAGCTTGAGGAGACATACCAGTCTAAGACACTAGGTACATACCAGGACAGTTAGCCCCTCCTGCTGTTTGCACTGCCATCGCTAAACTCTAGCTTTAGTACAGTAGCTCGGTCAGTGCTGGCACCGGTGTGTCTCCTCAAGCTGGAATTTCCACCTGCAGCTCAAAATACAGACATACCCTTAGATAGTCTAGAATGAAACTGGCCATAATTTAAAATCAGACCCAGAGGGACAGATTTTCCAAAGAGCTCAGATTCCATTTAGGCATCTACATGAAATGGGCAGATTTTCAAAAGTGCTTCAGCACTCAGCAGTTCCCATTGAGAGTAATATAACCCCTCCCTCCTCCCCATTGAGAACAATAAGAGCTACCGGGTGCTGCCCACTTCATTTGGGTGCCTAAAAGGGAGCTGACATCTTCTAAATATCTGGCCTAGAATGAACTAGATTCCTCCACCTCATCACATGTGGTCTTACCAGCCAATGTGGCTCAGGTTGGAGTTGCATGTTACAAGCCTGATTTTGCACCCCTTACCTTAACTAGCATTCATGAGTCTTGTCCCTGAAGTCAACAGGACTACTCAGGTAAGTAAAGGCTACTCGGTGCGAGTGAGGGTTGCAGAATCAAGCCCTAAGGAAATAGTTTTCAATCATTAATTTCCAACTGAGTCAAAATTATACTGGCTGTGTGATTTTTCGTTGACCTTTGGGATTACTAAATCTAGTAAAAAACTATTTCCCTTGGCTGTGCAAAGGAACTGATGCTGAGAGGATGGGAAAGCTCTTGTGTCCCAGTTTTAAACGCTTGGTACCTTGACATGGTGAGAATCAGGCCCAGAATGTTTACATGATGTTAGGTGAGCTGTTGTACCTTTCTCAGACATTTCAGTTTTTCAAATAGAGAAGGGAATGTGAGTTAAAAGTATGTTTTGACAGGAGACAATGGCCTGATATATTGAACTGTAAGATCTACTAGTGAGTCCAAAGGGAAACTGCAGCAAATTGCTTCATAAGAGCAGCTCATTTATAAGATAAATCACAAAAGTGAAGAATTTCATGTGATATGGGAAGAATGTCTCTAGCATATATCGACGTAAACACAGATGTGCAAGTGAAAGGTACGAGATCAGTAGGGAGATAATGTGGGTGGCAAAGTGGTATTGAAGTCTAGAATGTTGTTGCTACATGGCAGTTTATTGTAGATTATATGCACATAGAAATATACACAAATATTTGGTTTCATTATTCTAAAATCAATAGACTTCTTTTATCAGAGAGGTAGCCATGTTAGTCTGGATCTGTAAAAAGCGACAGAGAGTCCTGTGGCACCTTATAGACTAACAGACGTATTGGAGCATAAGCTTTTGTGGGTGAATACTCACTTCATCAGATGCATGTAGTGGAAATTTCCACAGGCAACTTCTTTGTTAATTGCATTTTTAAAATATTAACATTTTAAGAAGTGCTGCAAAAAACAGCAGACTTTATAGATGCTCAGACCCTACAGTGATAAGCGTAGTATAAAAACCTATATAGAACAGAATAGAGGGAAAGCCCTCCCTATTGAGGAACTGTGTGCACAACACTTGGATTGAAGTCATAAAAATGGGCGGGGGGCTGGAAGGAGTAAATTTAAGACCAAGACAAAAATATGAAGAAATGAACAGCAACCAGTTATACAACTTGCAACACTATAAGTTATGCAAAGGGTAAGTACAGTTTTATGAGGCTGCAAAATATCATGCCGTGGTGATATTCTGCCCTAGAAAGAGTGGTTTCACTTACTTTAGAATTTGTAGATTGTTACATTTATATTTTTAGTTTGTAAATATAACTTTTTATTGACAGTAAAAACTGTAATTAGTACAAGTAATGGCCAATATAAAGGGACACTATCCAGTATAGTTAAAACTAGACTTACTACCAGCTGTGGTTTTTTTTATATATAGGTCATGGGAGCACATGCATGCAGATTGCTCTGCCTGTCTCCTCCATTCATGGGTGCAAGAACAATATTGAAATATACAAGCATCCTGCCTCTTGCATGGGCGTTAGCTAACGCATAATGGATTAGTATTAGGAGTTCGTACTAAGGCAAGAAAGACTGTCACATGAGAATGAAGAACTGGCAGAGTCGTCATGTGCAAACTGAGAATAGCAATTCATGAACTGAGCTCACAGCATGTTTTGAAATGTGGGCATGTACGTTGGAAAATCACCAGCTCTTTGTATATTCTAGGCCTCGATTTTATACAAGTTAGAAGCACAATTGTGGGCTAAAGGCCTGATCCTGCAAACACTTAAATACATGTGAGTAACTTTGCACATGTGAGCAGTCCCAGTAAATTCAATGAGATTGCTCACACATGTAAGTTACAGGGCATGGTTGAGTGTTTGCAGGGTTGGGACCTTTATTTGTTTATGTAGTTTGTGAAATTGCATATGCAAATAGTTAATTATAAACACTTGCCCAAGCAATTTCCAAATTTCTACCTTATTCACTCTAACTTTGACCATCATTTTCCCAGGATAGTTCCATTCACAAAGTTATTAGTCACATTACTGTCCATGAATCTAGCTGTTCCGTACCAGATAGCTGACCCTGCAGCATGAGCATCCTACCTCTGTCAGGCTTGGGATAGAGCTGGTTGGGCAGTTTTCAACAAAATGATTCTTTTGTCAGAAAATGTGAAAACTTGTTGGGTTAGATGAAACTTTCATCAGGAAGGTTTCTCGGGTCCAGGACAGAATTCCTCCTCAGGGAGGGGGAGACAGCCTGGAATAGCCAAGTGGTTAAGTTAGGGCACATATTTGGGATGTTTGAGCATCAGGTTGAAGTCCCTGTTCTGAATCTGGCTGTGCAGTATCTTGCCTGGGTCTCCCAAATCCTGGGTGAGTGTCCCTAGCCACCTTTGGGGGTGTCCATTGCTCTTTTATTTTATATACACATTTTTGAAAGGTCTCATTTTTGTTCTGCAGCAAATGAAAACAAATTTCATAATCTCAGAATGTTTCATGAAACAGAATTCTTGTTTTCCAGCCAGCCCTGCACATGATTAAAGGCCTATTCCCTAGTTAAAGGAAACCCTTTCCTGATGGTGCCTTTCATCACAGCCCTGCTGCTTTTAACTAAAAGCAACCCAAAATGAACACCAAGTTAAACGGCCATATATTCCCCATAAGCCTTACAACTAGGGCTTGTTGATTTCTTTCTATCAACCTTTTTTCAATGTAAAATTGTGTTTTCAGTAATATGAACATTTTCACAGGGTGCTTCTGCTGTACTTAATTATCAAATTTTTTTTTGTCAGGAAAACATGAAAAACTAAAATTCCTCAGATTTTGGCCAAAAAATGTTCAATTTCCAGTTTTTCAATGAAACGTCAAAAGTTGCTGTGTGGGAAAGAAATCCCATTTTCCAACCAGTCTTACAACACATCTATGCCTACAGCAAGAGGCCACTCTGACTTGGGTACGGGCTTCAGAGCCAGCCACTTTACCCACATCACTCTACTTAAAGTCACTCTTGAAAGGTTTAAGACAATAGACGAGCATGCAGCAGCCCACCTCTGATATAGCAGAGGAGCAGGCAAACATGTTGCACTGGTACCTGTGAAACTCCACAATATCCTCGTTCGCTATAGGGCTGATGTTAAACCTTGGTTCTAATCTAAAACCCACACACTTCTTGGGGAGAGGAGAAAGAAAACACCATGGTAAACTATTAATGTTTTCTCCATAAGTCTTGTTCTGGCTTTAGACATCAAGGCCTGAGGGAACCTTTCAGTATTATGGGGGCTATTTTTATCAGCCTAAGTAAGGTCTTTGATCTGGTCAACCATAAATTCCTCCTCTCAAACCTCAGGGATGTTTGCCTTAATATTGAATACATGAAAATGGCTTCCCCGAGGAATTCTACTCAAACCATTTCCATAAACACTTTTGCCTCAGACACCAAAGTGTTAAGAAGTCGGAGGGGGGGGTGCTTCCAGGGGCCTGTTCTTGGGTCCCTGTCCCTGTTTAATAACCTTCCAGCTCCATGTTTGTTTCTCCTCTCTCTAGATGTATGATTATGACACTGTTGCATTACAACATGCTATATATCACTGCGAGACTGAGTCTTTTAAGGAAAGTAGGTTCAGTCCTCCTGTTCTTGTACAGGGGTATCCTAGTTAGACCTGATTAAGAGGGGCAGGGTAACACCTGGCTGGTAGATACATAAGGAGGAGTTACAGGATTTGGGGGAGAGAAGGTGGCTGAGGGACCAGGAAGAAGTCTGCGTGACAGAGACAGCTTTGAGCCAGGACGGGAGCCTGGGAAGCCAGATGCAGAAAAGCCTGAAGGGCAGAAGCAGACTTTCATGAGCCAGGAGGAACTCAGAGAGGCTAGAGATGGTGAAGAAGCCTATCTGGGGAGCCAGAGGCACTGAAGGCTGAGAGGCCAGAGGCAGAGAGCCCTGAGCCAGGAGGAATCTGGTGAAGCCGAAGAGGTGGTGAAGTCTAAAGGGATGGAGGTGTATGTTCAGGGACATGAAGTGGGAGTTTGAATAACTGATGTTAATAAAATCAACCCCCAGAAGGAACATGACGTTTGTGGTATAGTTCCTGAGAGATCCAGGGAGCTGGTGGATTAAGGTGCAACCACTGTAATTTGGTCAACTCACCACCAGGGGGTATCTCTAGTGGGGTTCGACTGAATGATACTTGCTCCAGCTTAGTGAATCCTGGAGCCATGGTTCGTTTCCAATGAGCTTATTTAATATTAATGTCAATTAAAGTCCAACACAAAGCATAAAGCTGAATAGTTATCAGGGGTTTTGAAGCTGGGACAAAAGTACTGTGATGCTTGAGGAAATGGGGTGGGTAAAATAGATATATATACATATTACCATTAAAGAGACACTGTCCAGTTGAAATCTAGTCAAATTCAGAAAATTGAGTTAAAAGTAGTTCCAGGGACCACTGCGAAACTTTGTGTTCCAATGACTTATGGTTTTACAACCATATTTCCCTGATTTCTAAATGTTTTCCTCTCCTTTGCTGCTGTGGGTGGGAAACCCACTAAAATGGGGAAGCATTTTTTACTTTGTGCCTTTAATAGTACTTTGTCTCAAGTGAGGCAATTTAAAAAAAAAGTTAAAACATGGAGAAAGAAGATTGGCTTTTGAATTGATGGTGTCTCTTTGAGAATAAGCTTCTTAGGGTAAGTAGCTAGAACTTGAACAAATAAGTACTACAGGTCTGTCTCATCTTACGCTGGGGTTACATTCCGCAGTCAGTGCGTAAAGCGAAAATCGCGTATAGCCAAAATTACATTGAGTGTAATGGGCGGAATCGCCCGCACTACAGAAACAGTATTTAAATTGTTATTTTTCTCTTTTTTTTGTTTTTTTCTTGTTTTTGGCGACCGCGTAAAGCTGAAATCGCACATGTTAAATGCGCCTAAGATGCGACAGACCTGTATGTGAGGGAGCTGTTTCTGGGACATGTTTTGTCTATGATGAAACTAATGAAGGGAATGGAGTTTGGATTGTCCTTTGCTTTGAGTTACCTTATTTTCTTGCAGAAAAATACCTTTATGTAACATGCATTTTTACTCCCAACATTTAAGGCTGGACCCTAGAGAATGAGGAAAGGGAATATGCACTGATTTTTTTTTCTTTTGCTTCTGGAATTCTTTTCTCCAGACACAGACATTATTAACCATGTATACAGGGAATGACCAGAGATTAACTTGTGTTTTGCAAAAGGGTCAAACCTTTTTTCCCTGCCTGGCCATCAGGTTAATGGGCCTTCATTTGTTTAAAGCATGGGTCATATGGCCAGGCAGTTCATCCTCAGCCTATGATGTGTAACCCTCTGTACTCCAGCCTTGTACTTAATTCCATCAACTGTTTATTCTATCTTGAATTTCCTACATTTTCACTATTGCATCTTCTTCGGTAAGGGTCGTGAAATTTTGGATAACTGTCTGTGATAACCTGTCAGGGTTCAGAATTAAATACAGTTTAGTGATTGAAATGAGGTCAGGAATTTAGTGGGACCTTCCAGAAGTGGATAAAATAGACCTAAATAATCATATGATGTTATTATTTTTAATAATGATTAGTGAGCTGTCCCTCACTGTTGTTTGTTGCTCACACTTATTGCATCATAATTACATTGCGTTCTTTGGTACAGGACCTTGGACCATGTCTTGGTCTGCAAAATTCCTAGCGCACAATTGAGTGATAAATTAGTGTCCATCATGGCTGCAATTTGTAATTAAAAAGCGTCCGGTTATGTATAATTAAGTAGTTACATGGAGCAGTTTTTGTAAGATCAAAAAAGTTATTTTTAAAAGAAAACATAAGATTGTCTTCAGAAACCCCGGGCCAGTTTTTCAGCTGGTGTGAATTGGTCTTGCTCTGTGGGTAGCTGCAGTAAAATTTTGCTCTCTGCAATTTAAGCCGATATCCTACTAATTAGGGGAGCAAGTGGAGCTGTAAACAACCATTAGGAGCTGTGGTTGTTCAACGCCTCTGAAAATCAGGACATTTTATTCCCTTCCAAGTGTTTCTTAACACTTTCTTGTAGTGTTGATTTCACCATGGTTGGTATTTTGATACACTGCAGCTGCTTTAAGAAAGTAAACTGTATTTAACCAGCTGGAATATCTTGGGACTGAGTCACAGAACTATACTACCAGTAATGACCATTATTTTTTCCTTCAATAAACATGGGTTTTGCTTTTGACATCTACAGTGTGTCAAATTTTAAACTGCCACAAACAGTACTTAATCAAACTGACTAAAAATGAACCAAGCTGACTGATTCTTCCCACGTTGCTTGCTCACGGGTTGCTCACCTCTTGATTGTGGAAATAGGAATGAAGACAGAATAAATAAGATAGTAGCACTACTGAACCGAGTAATAAAAGCATTTCTGCTTTGTAAGGACATATCTTACACACATTTTGCTGTGGAAAGGAAATTTGGTGCGTGTATTGGTAACTAAAAATGGCGGAACTTGTCAAGCTCAAGTTTCTGCAAGTGTCTAGTCCTCAGTGAAGCCTAGTTTCTAGACCAGTGGCCAAAGATAAACAAGCACAAACTGAACAGTAAGAATGATAGGGAACTAAAAAAAATTTGTTTGTTTGTAATTATACAATGCAAAATTTCCCCTGTGTATGGAGTTAGTGAAAGAGCAGGATTGTATAATAACATAAACACATAACACTATCACTGTAAGCCAGAGAAATGATTTTGTGCTGTAGTTTCACTGAGTTCTACAAGTTCTTTTTATTATGAAAGTCCATAGTGACATCAGCAGAGAGATTAAGTACTAATTTTTTAAAAGAAACATGGAAATTAAACTTACATGAATGTAACACTTAAGGTTACAATCAGTATTGCCAACTCTAGGTGTTCAAAAAATAACCAGTCAAGATCCCAAAATCATGATTAACTTTAAAATAATGAGATTTTAAAATATATAAATTTGGGGGGTGGTATTTGCCTTCTGATTTTTGTACCTCTAGAATACACTCAGGACATATTTTCAAGCTTTTCTCTACAACGATGAGGGCTAGATACTTATGTTTTCTATAAAGAAAAACCTGAGATTCTCATAAAGTAATGACTTCAGGAGCCGGGGCTTTAAGAAAAACACCCCAAATATCATGAGACTCAAGATAAAATCAGGAGAGTTGGTAACACTGTTTTAAACACTCGAATGTTAGGAAATGTAAATGTTAAGGTTGTCACAGTAACCTTAACTCATCCACATTGTGCATGGAGTATTTTGCATTACCAATAATGGTATTATGTCAAATATTCCTTTAATATACAGTGCTCCCTCTGATATTTTCACACAGCTCCAACTGACTTCAGAGGGAATTGGATGAATGGATTTGAAGTCAAAACTGAGTAGGGTGAGCAAGTTATAAGAACCTACGCTTTTGCGTTTCCTGATATTTCAGTCTATAAAACTGCAACCTTAACGTTGTACTAATGCACATTTATTCATCTATTTATTATTTCATTATATTAGTAGTAGATTTATTGCAGTGGCACCAAAAATGACCAGACATGACCTAGTGTGTTTTCCTATGCCACTAGATGGCATTGTGATGTAGTTTTTAACAATAGAGTAGGACGCACATGTTGATTTGGATCGAATGTTAAGGATTGATTGGATGCGAGCAAATTGTCTTGCTAACACAGATTTCTGGTTTGTTTTGTGCAGATTTTTTAGGGCTAGATGTTTGTACTAGGTTAAGCCTTTTTCTTCTGTGATAGTTAAGTATATTTTATTGTCTCTCTCTCATAGTTGTTGTTCTCTTGTTGAGAGACCGCTTTCTCCCACAAGGCAATCTATTTTTTTTAAAGTTGGTCCAGACATTATAGTCATTCAGCTCTGAAGCAGCTGCCTTACTGTTTTACATTATCAAATTGCATAAATTCAAGCAATCTAATTATCAGATTGTAACATGCCTGTTTGTTAGTCTCATAAAATCACACCAACATCATCACCCTGAAAAAGGGATTTTAAAAGAAAATAAGGAGCAGTACAGATCCCCATTATAATCATAGTCAAACAGCGGAGCATGTATGGCATTTGCACCTAAATTGCACGTCTCAAGTGGTTGGTGGCAAACAGCCTTGTGTCTGCAATTTACCTAAGGTATGAAATTAAGGTACAACAGATATAGTACAGTGATATACCATAGATTACACATACACACCCACACACTACCCTTCACTTTGTTCTTGGAAGAGGAGACCGATGCAATAGTACTGAGTTCAAGTAAGCAGAAAAACATCCCAGTGGGGCAGTTTTACTGAATTCATTACAAATGGTCTTTAATGTAATTTGTGCATGAACTATACAATATGGAAAACAGCACAAGGACATTAAAGTCCGTGTCCCCCCCTCACCCCCTCCGCAGGCTCATGATAACATTACAAGGCATCAAGCATGCTGTAATGGTTACCTTGATGTCGTGAGACCCCCATTGTGTGTATATATAGGATCAATAATGGGCATGTGAATTGCTGTGTTCAACAAGTCCATGGGTGCAAGAGCCCACCCGTGATATATGAAAGATACTCAGTGAATGTCATCAGGGCAGCAGAAGAAAATACGGAGTAGTAAGAAAGATGCTTCGTGGATGCTGATACAGTATGAGAGGAAGGTAGCCAATGTATAGCAAAATCTTTCAAAGGAAAGTGTGTCAGGGGAATGAGAGGGGTCAAAATTAGAGGAGGCAGCAGGGTGGGAAGATAGTGGAATCTGTGCGGACAAGAATTTACAACTCGAGTCCTTGTATTTCACAATAAAAAACCAGACACATTTTGAGTTATGGAATTCTAGTGGATACATAAATCACTTGAGATAGAGAGGCCCCATTTGAAGTGATTGGAGATCTCTGTGGTAAAAATTCATTCCATACAGAAGGCCAGCATGAGGCCTATGGAATGCATAATTTAATTCCCACTTTATCCCTATTTTGAGGATTTGAGTGGTACATAAAGCTTGTGCTGGCCCTCTGCACAGGAAAGAATTTCACTCTATATGACTAGCGTGAAATAAATGCTAGCTATTTTATTCTTGATCCCTTCCAAAGCTCCCTAATAACAAAATTCTTGTAATGGCAATAATCTCAAAGGGCTAAATGATGACATCTACAGTCCCTCACCAGAAAAAAATATTAGTTCACTCTTCTTTATATGATCCTTTTTACAGACTTTTAATTATTGCACTCTGGCATACTCAAGATGTCCTGGGTACTGCTGAAATTGTTTCCACCTTTTGTGCTTTGAGTCCAGTCCTGCACCAGTTAACTGATTGACCTATTGAGGCTTGGGTGCTGTGTCTCATTATTTTAAGGGTCAAGTCCAGACCTGGTATATGTGGCTGCAACTCCATGCAAGTCAGCAAAGTCTCTTCTGGCCACAGTCTGTCAAAATTTGACCCTCTGATTCCCACTGGAAACTGTGGGGGAAATGTAAGTTGGGAATGGTAAAACTTGCCCTTGTCATCTCTTTATCTTGGTTTAAATGTCTTCTTGCTGTTTGTTTTTTGCTTCAGTTCTCTCAACAAATCCAAGAACAGATTGTTGACTGAATTGTCCTGTGGAGAGCAAGGCCATCTCATTGAGGCATTCATATGCATTAATTTAGGATCAACTCCTGTTTACTTTAACCCAGCAAATTGTGGTACTATTATTCATGCTCCCATCCTTTTTTTGACACATTCATTGTGATTCCTACTGGCTTCTCCGCTAGACCCTTAAACAGCAATATATCCAGGTGTAATGGGGACACTCTCACCTCTGGAGTGCCTTCTAGCAGCTGGGTATAGTACTGCAGCCCTTTTCTCACCCTGACACCCCCTGCAGGCTGCGGGCCAACCTTGGTGGGGCCAAGCCACAATGTTCAAATGAACCTGTTCCAGGATATTAGAGTGCAATAATTGTCTGTTTGCCCTCGCTTGGATCTTCAGCCCTGGCTCTGGGCCCTTTAAATTCAGCCCCCGAAATAAGGTTTTCCCCTTCTTGGGGTTTACACCACTTTACCTGTGGCCAGTAGGAGAAATACAACACCAAAAACCAAACTCCAGATTGATCAGAAATGCATACTTACAACATTACTTTATAGTGCAGAATGCTGGGGAATGAGAAAGTATGACATGTCCAAACTGTCTTCATTCCATATAACCTGCCTCAGAAAAATCCTCTGTATCTTTTGGCCCAGAACAATCTCAAATCAAGATCTATTGACACAGTGCAGCCAAGAGGATATTAGCACCATCCTTGCCAGGAGGCGTTGAAGATGGATTGGCCGTGTACTTCGGATGGACACTGATTCCATCATCAGAGTAGCAATAAGGTGGACACCTGAAGGCAAGCGAAAACGAGGCCACCCAAAAACAACACGGCGAAGAGCTGTGGAAGCCAAGCTGAAAAACCTGGGGCACAACTGGGGAACCATTGAAAGACTTGCCAGAAACAGACAGGAGTGGAAGAGCTTTGTCGCTGCCCTAAAACGCCAGAGGCAGAATGGGAACATGATGATGATGAGTAGGGGAACCCAGGCCTACTCTGGCTTCCACCCAGGGACCCTATCTATAAACAGCAGCTCCACACTGCTCGATTTCAGTTTATTGCTGCTGCTTCCCTGAGCCTCTTCCTACCTGGCCTCTTTTAACTTTCTTCACCCTTATGTCAGGATTAAGGTTTTTAGGTCCTCACTTCCTGCAAACCCAGCTTAAGCAAACATAGCCAGAAACAAACTCTGGGTATCCCTCAAGCTCCTTTGGCCAGAGAGGAGGACCCTGCCTTGCCCGTCTGATCCCAGCCAGGACCTGATCTGATAAGGCTCTTTTTATTTGAGCCTGCTGGGCTCTGATTGGTGGGCTGCTTCTCTGAGGCCTCTCTAGGCAGGCCTGGAAGACCCACCTGCACTTCTCCTTTTTTCCTGGGTCGGGGTGTAGTAAGACCACGGAGCCTCCTGCAGGGAGCCACAAAGACCAGGCACAGCCCATCACAATGGGTTTTGCAAAAACTTGAGTTGCAAGGATTCTATAATTAGGCCTGGCTAAATGGTTTAGTGAACTTTTTCTTAATCTGCTCCATGGATAGGGCTAGGGCAGGGGTAGGCAACCTATGGCACGGGTGCCGAAGGCGGCACGCGAGCTGATTTTCAGTGGCACTCACACTGCCCGGGTCCTGGCCACCGGTCCGGGGGGCTCTGCATTTTAATTTAATTTTAAATGAAGCTTCTTAAACATTTTAAAAACCTTATTTACTTTACATACAACAATAGTTTAGTTCTATATTGTAGACTTATAGAAAGAGACCTTCTAAAAACGTTAAAATGTATGACTGGCACACGACACCTTAAATTAGAGTGAATCAATGAAGACTCGGCACATCACTTCTGAAAGGTTGCTGACCCCTGGGCTAGTGAGTCTATAGCCAGACTAAGTCTGCAGCCCAAGATAAAATAAGCACTGGAGTTTCATAAAGATTCCTTCTAGATTGATTACTGGTGTCAAAGATCTTCCAAATAAGAAATTACACATCCTAATTGCTGGCTACAAATAGTATTTTTTTGTTTCTTTTATATAGATCTATTTAATCACCAAGTTGATAATCTTCAGCGTGGGTAGCATAAGCCCCAGGTCAGCAAGCTCCTTTATCACATGCCTAACTTTCAGCACATAATTAATCTCATTAAAGACAGTGGGACTACTCAGGCTTAAAGTTAGGCACGTGCTTAAGGACCTTGATGAACTAGGGTCTCAAATCCTCATCTAAAGCCCATGGAAGTCAGTCAGTCCAATGGATCTGGCCCATAATCTTGTGGTGGCTAATTATTTTCAAACTTTAATATGCCCCTTGTCACTTATAGCATTTGTGTCATTGTTCCCCTATTCCTGGCACATAGTCTCAGCACTTTCCTAGTGCGTGTTTTGTGTCGCTGCTTAGTTCTTCTTGAATTACTGCAATGTGTTCTCCCAAGCAGTTAAATTTCCTTAAAGCTTTATCTCTCTTAGCCGGTTTCCCTGGGGTCTTCTCTGGATTCTGTTGGATATAAATACAACTGTCAAACTGCAATATAATTACTGAAGGGAAACCTGATACTCAGCCATTGCTGCAAGTGTATGTATGTGTGTTTAGTGACTTCTGGCTCTTCATGCACCCACTTGCCAAAATCATTGACAGTTAATGATGGTTTGCCTGTGAGTTCTGACATGAACATGGGGCTGCAATTCAGAACTGACTTTTATTTTCTCTGAGCCAGAGGCAATCGGTCAGTAGCAGGCAGAGCCTAACTTGCCTATTTGAGCTGCCTGAGGGGACCAAACCACTGAGAGCAACAGCAAGAAATAAAAACAAAAAAAGGGGATGGGGGGCAATGCATCCATGCTATAGCTCAGTTGGAGCCAAAGGTGGATTATACTAGGGATTAATTGGGCCAAAGAATGTAAGCAAGAGGGCATATAATATTGAAATTAAGGGAAGAGGAAGATAAAAAGATAACATCATGCATACCCTGTCATCTCCAGCTAGGTTTCCTAGAGCTCTGCTTGCCAGAGGTGTAATAGCAAGAATAATCCCAGCGGTGACACATCTCAAAAAGGTTCACCTTCTGTGGTTTATTCAGACGTCAGCTAGCGTGAGCAGGTAGAAACCTCCAGGCCTGGAAGAACGGAACACTTTTGACCTAATTAAATTGCCATTAAAAGTCTTCAAATGTCGAAATATTTCACTGGAGAAGGCAGCTTGTTGCAGGAATCCTGAGAAGGGACATTTAAAAAGAAATTAAAGACAGAAAAAATGAGTGATAAAGGAAAAAAGAATCTTTTGGGGACTTCACGGAAAAGAGGGTAGATCTCAAGCATGTAGAGAACCTCTCTTCTAACGCCAATCACCACAAAAAAAGAGAGAAATTTTCAAGTCCATCTCTGAGGACCACAGAAAAGCACTCTCGGGGCTCATCTACACGTAAACCTCTCCAGCGGTACTGCTGCAGTTACACCGCTTTAGCGCTTCAGTGAAGACACACTACCGATGTCGACGGGAGGGGTTCTCCCATCAGCGCAGGTAATGCACCTCCCCGAGAAGCAGCAGCTAGGTTGATGGGAGAATTTGCCCGTCGACTTGGCACTGTGGATTTTTTACATCCCTGAGTAACATAGTTCTGCCGACCTGAGTTCCTAGCGTAGACCAGGCCTTAGAATGAAGAGGCAACTCCTAGAAGTGGAAGCAGGACTGTAAAACAAAACAAAAGGTTGTCCTCCCACACAATTGGGCCATAAAATGAAAGGCATGAGGTTTGATTTCAATTTAAATTGTAAACAACTTCGGGATTTTTTTCCCCATAAAATCCTGTCGGAGGGTCATTTGGGCCAAGTACCTTTTCTCTGATTTCATAAAAGCCAAAAGTCCCTTTGGATGGAGGCCCAGATGTTAGAGAAGCTATTGCTGATTACAGTGGAGCTGCTGTTGCTCTGTTTCTGATTTGATCAAGTTGGGTCCGTGTCCAGCTTCCCAGAGAAGTTGAAAAACGAATTAGATTATCTACCCCTGATTCTAAAGTAAATCTTTCCCTGAGCTAATCAGATTTCTGCATTAAGACTCCCTTCCCCATCCTTGAGTTACCATGTCAAATATTTGTCTGTCTAATTCCCTTCATTCATAAATGTTTCCCTTGGAGTGAAACATAACCCTGTCTTGTTTAGATGCACATAATTCACAGGCATTCATTGTGTAATAGGTTTAGCCTTAATAGGTTTTGGGGGTCTTTGAAGGATACCTGAATGTATTCCAGGCTTTTAATATGCCTGTCTAGTGTTTCTTTTCATTATTTTTATATTTTTATCTAAAAAAGAGATTATCTGTACTCTAATGTAAGCCTTCAGAGAGCCCCATAATATAAAGGTAATGGGACTGAGCCTATGTTAGTTCCATAGAATAAATAACTTTTTGAACAAAAGGCTTCACTTTAGCAGATCTATGTTGTTGATCAGATTCTCGATTTCTGTTTTCCCCTAGCCTTGCTCTCAAAAACAGCTGGACTGTTTTAGCTGAAATATTCCAGAAATGTGCAGTGGAATGTGCAGCCACCTGATACGGAAAAGTTCATCCCAAATAGTTAAAGTTTAGCAAAGTTATAACTGAAAACAGGGTCTTGTAATGGGAGGTGTCAGGCAACTTTAATAACAAGCAGCACAACCAGCCCTGCCTATAGAAAGTGTGCGCGTGTGTATTTGTATTTATAAATGATATTGAAAAGGCATAATAATATTTACCTACTTCACAGAGTGTTCTCAAACTTACATTTAATGGTTGTGTAGCATTTTGAAGCCTTCACAAGAAAGGCGCCGTAGACATGCCAGGTAGTAGTATTAATTTGAGCACAGCTGCTCTTCTATTGATACTGTTTGGGTGGGGAATCACTGATGGCATTGGTTGTAGGTGCTCATATTCTATAGCTCTTTATTTTCTGTTTACTTTAATGATCTAAAAATTATTTTTCTTATTATTGGTTTTGGGAAAAGCAAGTGAATCTCCATAGAGAAGATTAAACCATTTACACTAGCAGAAGAGATGGGTATTGTCTCCTAAATGTGTAGTTATGGTTGAAAGGGCCTTTTCTTTCCAAGCTCCTATGTTCACATACTTAAGATCATATTCTCACATTGTTTATACCTATTCCAATCCTACAGAAGTCAACATTGGACCAGAATTTTTCCTTTACAATTTTTTTTTTTTTTAAATCAGGCTCTGCCAGTGTCTTCAAAACACCAATGCACTTTCAACTACAAGGAGACTTGGGATTGGGAAACTATGCCAAGATCCTCTTTAGTTGAAATTACAATTGGATACATTTACATAATTTAATCGTGTCATTTAAATTACTTGAGGATGCCAATTTGAAGTTGAGACACAGAGCATGACAACAGCTGCTCTAGATATCCTCTAAAATGTTTAGATATCTTGCTTGATGCTCCCAGCTAGATTGGAAGTGCCTCTTTCTTGAGTGAACATAACAAATATGTTTTGAGATAGGGCCAAAATAACTTAAAAACAGATACTGGGAAATTTTACTTGAAAAAATTGTACGTCCAAGATTGGTTAATCTGTGCAATATGCCTCCATTTATGAGGATTATCCAATGTATGTTTAATTCGAATGAGGTCGAAACAAAAGAAATTGTTTGGAGACATGAGAAATCAGACTCAAAGTATTATATCAGTAGGCTCAGAAAGATTAGATTTTTATCTGTAAATGTCAATTTCACAGTACACGTGCAAACCTGTGAAAAAATATTTCCATCATAAAGTCTTCAGGACAGGGACCATACCTTTCTACTTATTCTGTAAAGCACCTAGCCAACATTGGGTTACTGTCAAAATAGTAGTTTTTAACCAAATAACCAAAGCCATCTTCATCCTTTTAAACAGACTATCCTCATCCATCAGTTATGGCGCATCTTTCATGAGTGTTGCTGATTAATGTATTTTTAAAATAAATGTATTGCTTCCTCAGTTCTGATTCATTAACCATAGTGTCTAGTATTATGGCTATGGAAGGGATGGTTGGGTGTTGTTACCAGCACTGGTGTTCTTGTCTCGTTTCCCAACTAAATTGAAAAATGATTAAGAAGATTGTACGCATATTTTAATCTACTTTATGCTAACAGTTGATTATTTGTTTTAAACAGAAGGGTGGGAAGTGCATCCATATTTGGTGATCTAATGAGCTTCATAGAGTTCACAGTGTGAATGTTTACAGCTGACCATCAGCTGTGGAAAGAACATTTTGAACAAAACAAAGCTATCTCGGTCAAAATCCTGTGGTGTCTTATTGGTTTGTTTGTAGGGTTTTGTGGGATTTCCACAGAACTGCTTTTTATAGATCCTTTAGACAGACCATGCAGTGCTATTTCCTGCCATACTTCTCTGCTGACATGAGCAAGACAACAAGAGACAATATGGCATACTACGGTTCCTTTCTGTCAACATATTTTAATATAAGAATTGTTGAACCAAATAGACCAGTGGTCTATCTAGTCCATTATCCTGCCTCTGACACTGGTCATAGGGAGGTATTTTTCCTGGTGCTAGCTACTACTACATTGATATTTTGAACACATGAGGATTCACTAGTGGAAATTCCAATAGACTTCATTAGTATCCATGCCACTAGTTTCTGCTAGAGTCTGTTGGTTTATACCAGTCTCCACTACTCACGACTGGATGACCAGTAGCCCCATGAATCGGTAGATAATAGACCTGTTGCTGCATTCTAAAATCACCTTGCCAACTGGAACCATGTACATATTTTCTACTCTATGTTCCATGAGGGTTGTTAGCTCATGTAATTTTTATTCTAGGAAGATACCTGGCCAATACATTTGCGTTATCCATTTTAATTGTTTCCTTTTAATTTTATCCAGTGGCCCTTTGTTGTTCTGTTATGAGACAGGTCTTTATTATGCCTTTAAAAATGGAAAAGAATGCTGTTGCCAAGTAGGAACACAATTGCCTTTCTTTCCATGTGCAAAGAAGTGCGTCTTTTTAACACCTAGATATGGACCCTAAATTTCTCCCACCTCTGCGAGAAAACTGTGCTCAGATCGTGAGTAGTGTTACATGACCACATACGTTACCACTGATAAAAACAAACCACAAACAATTAAATGTTTGCTCCAACCACTGAATACCAAAACCAACAGCTAGTATATGGAAGTGGTATGTTCCCAGCCCATATTCTTATCACACTAACTGTATTCCTTCATGTCAATGCTTCTGGGTGTCCTATATATACTCTTAATTGATTGACTCTAAACTTTTTTTAGTGTCTTGAACTTGTGGCCTTTCTGTCTCACACCTAGCTAATCACAGGAAACAAACAATAAAAATAAACTTGCACTTGCAAAATAAACTGCAATAAAAGCACTTTCAAACACATGTTACAGTAGGTCATGCTACCCCAAAACTATGGCTACACTCAAACTCTCTGCAGAGGCTCTGCAGAAAAGGTAATACACAATCCTAGGCTACATTATCGCTTCTAGAAAATCTCTATGGGACTGGATGGGGGATAGTGTGAGGCCCTCCCAGACTCTGCTCCCCACCCTCAACTGTGTGTACCCCAGACCTGCAGAATGTTGTGCATGGAGTGATGCTGGAGGGGATAGTGCCAGATATATGGCTGACCTACCATATCCACATAGGGTGACCAGATGTCCTGATTTTATAGGGAGTGTCCTGATATTTGGAGCTTTTTCTTATATAGGCTCCTATTACCAACCCCCCCCCCCACCCCCACCCCGCCCCGATTTTTCACACTTGCTATCTGGTCTGCCCATACCCACACAAGGAGGGGAAGTCTGTGCACAGCTCAATAGTCTGGTGTAGCATCATTGACTTCAAAGGAGGGGTGGTGATATACAACAGATGAGGACCTGACCCGCTTAGAAGGTCTTCTCCATGCTTAGATCAGGGTGGGAATGGCTCTGCCTTATGTTCCACCAGCTTTCCCTTGTATTGTATTTTTATATTTATATCATTTCACCACAGGAAATTTTTATGACCCCATTTCTACACTTTTTTTCAATCTTCCTTGTAAAACTAGCTAAAATAATTATTGGCTGCATAGAACAAAACTTAAGCATAATGAAGTGGGGCTTGATCCAACTCTTATTGAGTCTTTCCATTGACTTTAATTGGCACTGGATAAGCTCCCTTACCTACCTGTGGACATATAGCCCCATGTTTTTAATGAACAAGGATTTCATAACAATCTATAATTACACAAAAGATCATAGAAGGGCCAGTATGTTAAACTCTATTGTTCTTCTTCAAGTGATGGTCTGTATTCCAAATGTTGGTGGACATGCGTGCCACGTGCCGGAGCCAGAAGGTTTATTTAGCAGTGTCCGTTGACTCGCATGTGCGTCATGTGTCCCCTTGTGCTCGCAGTCAAGGCTGTGCGGGTCAATGCCTCTCCAGTTCCCTCTTACTGCCACATGGCCTGAGTCATAACCCCTGTGCCTTAGCGCTCTTAGTTTTTACTAAGACAGTGAGTTTTGTCTATAATAGAAGGGCCAGTATGCTAAAGTCTACTGGTGCTGTTCCATATGCTCAACTCTGTTGTTTATCTCCTGTTCATTTCACATGGAGGACCACTAGCCTCAGGTGCAATTCTTCATAAAAATAGTTTCTGGCAGGATGTGTTTGAAGTAGTTTTCTGTATCATCATTTCAATGTTGTTCCTTGAGGCAATCAAAACAAGTTTTGATGGCGTCATTTATAAAATACCATAACTAATTAGAAGATCACCCCCTCAGGTCCTGATTCCGTGCCATTTGGATTGACATGGATTTATTCATTGCCTTATCTCAACAGAGTAAGTTAGGTCGACTTAATTTTGTCATGTAGACTTGCCCTAGATTACGTCGACTTATAGTCACCACACTAATTAAATTGTTTTTGCCTGGCCACACTACACTCTTTGTGTCAGCAGTGTGTGTCCTCACCAGGAGCACTTGCACCCATTTAACTGTCAGTGTGGGGCATTGTGGGATGGCTTCTGAAAGGCAGCAACAGTCGATGTAAGAAATACTGTGTCTACACTGACACTGCATCGACCTAACTACATCGTGTGCTACACTTCTTGTGGAGGTGGAGTTATTACGTTGGTGTAGTGGGCAAGTTACATTTGTGGGAGTTGGATTTTAGCGTAGACACTTGCAGAGTTAGGTCAATATAAGCTGCCTTACGTCAAGCTAACTCTGTAGCGTGGACCAGGGTTCAGTGTAAGAATTGCAGAACTAGTCCTTAAGGTGCTATAATTAATTACTGCAGTTTTCCTTTAAATAACTTCTGTGGATGTGCCCATACCTTTAGGCTCTTCTGACACTTACCTTTGCCAAGGCATTATTTGTGCAAATATACAACTTTGGTGTGGCTTCAGGAAAAACGCATTTGTAAATGCACAGCAGAGAATTACTTTGTCAGCTTTGAAATCTTATTTATTAGATGAAAGGTAAAATAGTTTGACTTGAAAAAAAGATATAATAACCTGGTTTACTCTTTGAACTGATTGCCAAGGGATTAATTGGCTCATGAAGGTTTATCCTTACGTTATTATTTTTTTGCTGCAAATAGCTACTTTTTATGTCAGTGGTTCTCAAAGCCGGTCCGCCGCTTGTTCAGGGAAAGCCCTTGGCGGGCTGGGCCGGTTTGTTTACCTGCCGCGTCCGCAGGTTCGGCCAATCGCGGCTCCCACTGGCCGCGGTTCGCCGCTCCAGGCCAATGGGGGCTGCGGAAAGTGGCGGCCAGCACATCCCTCGGCCCGTGCCACTTCCCGCAGCCCCCTTTGGCCTGGAGCGGCGAACCACGGCCAGTGGGAGCCGTGATCGGCCGAATCTGCAGACGCGGCAGGTAAACAAACCGGCCCAGCCCACCAGGGGCTTTCCCTGAACAAGCGGCAGACCGGCTTTGAGAACAACTGTTTTATGTGACATATGAGATGTGAAAATATAGGGGGTGGGAAGTTCTATGGGTAAAAATAGCTGAATTTTCATTTAAAAATCCAGTATCACTTTAAAATGTTTGCAATGTAACTTATGGTGTGAAAAAATTTCATCTACTTGGCAAATATCACACGGTATTCTGAAACCTACTGCATTTTCCTTTCTCATGTACCTGTGCTCCTCAGAGTTTATCCATAACCCCTGTTTTCTGTATGTCATTGCTCATATCTTGAAATCAACAAATGGTTTAAATCCTAGAGGTAGGGGACTCATTTACTCAGGGAAATGGTGTTGGAATACTGAGCTTCTTGCTTATGGGTCACTTTGAATCTTGATCCAGGTCACAATATTACGTAGGCCCTGATATTTGCAAACATGCTTGTTCTTAACTTTACTTATGTGACTATTCCCATTTATTTCAGTAGGGCTACTCAAGTGAGTAAAGTTAAGCACACACATAAATGTTTGTAGGATCAGGGCTATGGTTGTTTTCAAAGCCAAGTTTGTCAAGTGACCTGTATGAAGTGAATTGGTTCCTAGTTGGACACATGTCCACGTTACAAACCCCACCGCCACAACTGGCACCTTGTTTTGCAGTTTGAGAAGGGAGGCTAAGAATTAAATGAGACTGGAGATTGAATTATCCTTGCACTTCTTGAACAAGCTAAACCCTTGCTGGAAGATGAGGGGAGATCAGCCACCTTTGCATCCCATAGAATCGTTTATTAAATGCCAATTAATTACACGTGCTAACACATTGCTAGAAAAGGGCACTGCACAGGAATCGCTCATTTAACTGTCAGAGCCTTTATTACTGGTGATGATGCATGATAACGAGCCCAGCTTGATTGTCAGATCTCAGATTGGGTTTGCAAGTGGAGATGGTTGGGGGAACTTTGTATTTGTACTGAGTAAATTTGATATGGGAAACCAAGGAGGACTTGATCTGGGGACCATTGAAGTGAATGGGAGTCTTTCCATTGACTCCAGTGGATGTTGAAACAGGGTCTGAGACAACATATTTTCCAGAGTAGAACTGCCTTATAAGGCACATTGCCTAGGCCCTGTGGGAGCAAGTGCACTGCCACTGCTTCAGCCTGTGCCTCTGTCTGCTGGCTGTATAAACCACGGGCGCTGGCTTTTTCCTTTGCCCGGAGGTGCTCCACCCCCACTCAGCCCCAGGCCCCGGCCCCACTCCATCCCTTCCCCAAGGTCCCACCCCCACCAACCTCTTTCCGCCACGCCTCTTCCACCCCCTCCCCCGAGTGCACCCTGTCCCCGCTTCTCCCCCTCCCTCCCAGCGCCTCCTGAATACCGCGGAACAGCTGATCACAGCGGGCAGGCGGCACTGGGAGGAAGGGGGAGGAGTTGATAGGCGGGCCACCGGCAGGCGGGAGGCACTCAGGGGAGGGTTGGGGAGAAGCTATATGCCGGTGGGTGCTCAGCACCCGCTAATTTTTTTTCGTGGGTGCTCCAGGGCTATTAAATCAGCATCTTTCACAAACTCTGAATTTCATTTTGTTAGACAAGGGAGCAGAGGACTAAATTTCCACATGTTACATCAAAGTTATATTATCTCAACTTACTTTCAGGACAAACGTCATTAAAAAGTCTGATTTTTTTTTTAAAAACTGATTGTATTTCTAACAATAGTCTCCTAAAGATCGAACCCCAGATCTTTAAAAAATAAAAAATTAAAGCAAAAGGCAAAACTCAGGGAAATAGACGTCAGTATGGAAGGCCTGTCCTGCTGTGCTCTAGCTATGTATTTTGATGCAGTAATGAGATGGTGCTTTATTAGAGAGGGAACTGCTGGTGGAAAGATGCATTAGAAAAATGTAAGAGCTGTAACATAGGATTTATAACCACCATGCTTAGGGTTAAATTAAACAAGGACTGAAAATAACATGCGAAAAATAACATAATGTCAGTACGCCTCATCAGTGAACCAATTCAGATATTTTGGAGGTGTGTGGGGGGGGGCAAATTCTGGTCCCCTCCCCCACAGCAGGGATTGCGTTTTGGTCCCTGCTAATCTCCCCCTGTCAGGGACCCCAGGTCTCTCAGGCCGGGGAGTCTCCCCTCTCTCTTACCCACACAGTACATGAGCCAGTCCCTCCAGGTGTCAAGTTCTCAGCAGACTCCCCTGTGCTCCACCCTACGTGAACAGATTCCCATGTGTCAGTTCAAAACACCCTTTGACCTGGCTACTCCTGCGTCTGGACTCAGGGAGGGGCAACCGGGCCAAATTTGAGTGGCATTGTGACCCAGTGTGCCAGTTTACACCACCACTCACTGAAATTTGGCCCAGCTGCCCCTCCACCTGTATGGAGGTGCAACCTGGTCAAATTTCAGTAGCCTTGCAACCATGCAGCCAAAGTGAGCTCTGGACCACTCTGGCAGCAGCCATATTGATTTAGTACAGAAGCACTACTTACAAGTGGTAGAGTGATGCCCTTCCCCAGCTCCGCAGCCTAGGGAACTTGGAGCAATCACAAAAACATTTTTGGGGCGTGAAGGAAGTTGCCCCCCACTGCCCCCTTAATTGGTGCCACTGTTGTCATGTTAGTAAAGTGATCAGGATTTGGCTCCACTCTTCCTAGTGAGAGCCTCATCGAATGCCCATTACAGTTAATAGACTACAAGTGGGTTTCGGATTAGGGTCTGAAGGCCTATCCTATTGCCTACTGAATTTGACTGATGTATTTCCATTGACTTGAAGAAGCATTTTGATTGGCCCCTGACTAAAAGCCTTCCTGCAAAGGCTCTCTCTCTCTCATGACATCAGAAGGGAAGGGCTCAGAACCCTGGGCTGGGTCCTGAAAGAGATCTTTGAACTCAATATATAAATACACTTAAAACAGAGATGTACAGGGGAACAGAGCAGAAAGATGGTCTTGTGGCTAAGGCACTGGGTTGCACTCAAAATCTGAATTCAGTTCCCAGCTGTGCCACTGTGTGACCTTGGGCAAAGTGGGTGAGGTTATATCTTTTATTGGACCAACTTCTATTGATAAAGAGTCCGGCTTTAGAATTTACACAGAGCTCTTCTTCAGTGTAAGCTTGAAAGCTTGTCTTCTTCACCAACAGAAGTTGGTCCAGTAAAAGATATTTCCTCACCACCTTGTCTCTCTAATATCCTGGAACCAATATAGCTACAGCAACTCTGCAAAGGACCTTGGGCATGTCATTTAATATCTCCTTTTCCCTTAGTTTCTCTTCTGTAAAATGGAGATAATAATATTTCCTTCTCTCTTGCTCTTTGTCTACCGTGTCTGTTTAGGATTCAAGCTTTTTTGGAGCAGAACTGTCCCTTGCTAGGTACATTGCTTAGCATAAGGCGGCCCTCATCACCACTGAGATACTGCTAAAAAATAAATACAGGGTAAATTTTTAAGATGGAGTTATAGAAATGGAGAAAATTCCACTGCAAAGCTTGAATGCTGTCAAGTGATTATATGGTAATATGCAGTGTTGTTGTAGCAGTGTCGGTCCCACAATATTACAGAGACAAGGTGGGTGAGGTAATATCTTTTATTGGACCAACTTCTGTTTATTACCTCACCCACCTTGTCTCTATGGCAATATATTTTTCTTTTCATTTCTAAACCTGCCGACTGGTCTTTGCATAAATAATTATTTCCTTCAGGCACCTTTTTAAAAATGTACGGTATGTTATTGTGGGATAGTCAACCAGTGGGGAAATCAATTAATAAAATACAAGGCACAATTTGTACCATACTGATTCAATTATTGGGATTTAAATTAATACTGAATAAATATCTCCAGCACTAGGAAAATAATAGCAAATATTTTTCCAACACAATTTTCATTTTTTTTCCATGATGCCTTTCAACAACTGTTACAAATTTGACACATTTCTCAACAACAGTGGTGAGACACTGTGTACATTTATGATCAAATTTGCATGCAACTAAACAATGGTGTAGCCTTTAAGTTGTTAACATATTGACTTTAATGTATTATAACCTCTTTTGTCCCTTTTTTAAAATAATAGATAAGACAGACTTAGAGAAATCACCTTTTATTTTGTTTTAATTGGCACTCCTGTCATCTGGTTTCCATTTAAAATGTCCAGGGTTGGTTGTTTGGTTTTCTTTCAATCCTTAATATCCAGCGTGTCTACTCTGAAGTTTGAAAATTACATTTTTTTTCGTATTCATTTTCCATTTGGAATACATCGGGATAAGCTTGCCCCTGAACTATGCACCACTCCCAGTGGTGATCTTATCTCCATTTAAAAAAAACCCAAAAACTGTGCACTCAGTCTAAAGTGTGGTACTAATTTTATTATGTCTCTGAGAAGCCAAAGAGAGATATTGCAGTCACTTTGGGAATCTGCATGCGCACATACCTTTTGCCTACACTGCCTAAAAATAGCAACTTTTTTAATGGGAAAATGCATCAAAGATCAAACATACATCAGTAGCTTTAGTTAAATAAACTTGGGACTTCAATGGAAGTACTTAGATTAACAATTTTTAACACTGGCGCTTTACTGTCTAGTAGCCTGAGAATATAACATTACATACCAGCTGGTAAATCCGGGGCCTGGACTCGTAGGCTTTTGGCCAACTGAGGTTGTCTAAGGTGACATCCCTGTTTTCCTTGGCAACGAGAAGGCTTTAACAATGCAGGATAAGGCCCTAGATTTGGAGATTTATGAGGCATTTCAGCTTTTTGATGCTGAAATCAAAGTAACAATGATAGTCTCTTCCCAAAGAGTTTATAATCTATCTCTTCTGGGTTTGTACAGCACCCAGCTCCTTGGGGACTCATCCTGGTTAGAACCGCAGAGGTTGCTGTAGTGTAAATGACCTATAATAATAATCAAATGAACAAAATCTTTCATGTTCTAAGCAGGTGAATAGCTACAGCAAATAGTTCTGGAAAAGGGGAACCTTTATCATAAAGATCTATAGACAATAATTGAGACAAAACCAATAAAGAGTTCTATAGAGAGTACCCTTAAAAGCTATAAGACTGAATGGGAAATAAGGCTCTTTCTTGAAATCAGGATAATTGTTGGACCAGCAAAATTAAACATCTTTTCAATTCTGCACATCCAAGTTATTTTTACCCCACAATGAGCCTGGGTCATTGTGTCTTGCTGACCACATAGGCTCTGTCAGTGTTTTCAGCCACTGACACACTTTGTTCTGGTCTATTCTTGGGATTATGCTGAAAGCTATATGAAAAGTGTTTGTTTGAATGGCAGTAATGATGTGCTAATGGCCTTCAAGGCACATGTTATCAGGCAGCATTAACACTTCTTGGCAATTGGAGGCCAGATAAAGATTGCCCTGTTTGATACTAATTGCTTAAACCTAGACACCAGCTGGCAAATAAAAGTCCTATAAGGAATAGAAAGTCATTATAAATGGCATGGTAGATCAGTGCAATGTGCTGAAGCAAAGTTGGCCAGAATGAAAAGTTCACATCCAAACTTTCATGTGGAGGTTCAGAATCTTTTATCATTATCGATCATGTGTATTATCGATCACGTGTATGGGCCCCCTTGTGTTAGGCACTGTACAAATACAGAGTAGTAGCGGGTCCCTACCCCAAAGAGCTTACACTCTCAATAGACAAGACCGAGACAAGGTGGAGATAGGCTTAGAACACCCAAGCAAAGTGAACAATATGATGGCAGCAAACGTCATGTTAGTTCCACTCTTTTTTTTGGGGGGGGGGGGGGGGGGGGGGGAGGAGGAGGAGTTACTTAGGAAGAGATATCTGAACTCACATTAAATGTTTCCTCGCATTATCATTATGTCAGTCAAGTCAGTATACACACCTCAGTTTAAAAAAGACGTCATGGCGACTGTGATCCTATTGTTCTGTTTTTGAGAGAGTGGTGCGAGCAGAACAAAATATTGCAGCAATCACCTTTAAATAAAACTAAAAGAAAGAAAGCTCTAGCATACATATGGGAGGCACATGTCACTAGATATGTGAGAAGGACTGTTGAGGCTCTCTGCAGAAATGAGGAAATGACTGAAACAATTGTAGTTAACTCTGTGAAAGACTAGCAATTCACAGCATGCATGTTATTAAAAATCAAGCTATAAATCAAACTGTGTCTGCCCAGCCTTTAAGTCACGTTCAAGACTTTAATAATCTGGGGCCTGACACAGGATGCATAAGGTCTCCCTACAGGCAATAAGGAGACTCACTAAAACATAAAAATGTATCTACATCCTACTCAATAATTACCCCTGAACTGGTGTGTAGCAGACGTTTTCTTTATTGGCTGCCGAAGAACACAGACAATCTCTACTGAAGGTCAAAGAATAATACACGGACTATTTGTGTTTTCGTTCATTGTATTAACAGACATTTATACAGTAACTCTCTGGGGCAGTGTTTTTACTGTAAAAAAAGATGTGTGTTGATATCGGGACAGCTAACTTGAGGGAGCCATCTGGATTTGAAATCCTAGTGGAGACCAAGGCATTGTAGTGTTTACGTCAACGTAGCTGGTCGAGGTCAACCCCATCATAGGGTTTACCTCAGCTAGCTACATAGCGATAAGAACTATAGTGCCTTGTCTGGATTAAGCTGCCACCTGGATGTAAAATCTATCTTGTATACACCATTCTTAGCAATGAAGACATAGCTTTGAAATTAGTGGAGTTTCTCCAGATATATTTCAGTGTACACTCTCATCAGAATTTGGACCACTGCACTCATGGAGAAGTTTATTTTGACTCCTCAGCATGCAGTGTAGATGTATATTTAATTATTATTGCTGCGCTGTTCTTTTTCATTCATCCTTTAAGAGCCTTCCCCTACATGGCTACATCACCGATCTGTCACCAAATAGTCCTCAGTCATGATAGATTCCAGTGTTTATGGACTAGTCTCCAGGCATGGGCAGAAGGGAAGGTTGTATCTTTACACCCACAGTAGTTCAGAATGCAGAGGCAAAGAAGCTGAATTCATCCGTGAAATGTAGGGATTGTTTTGGTTCTTGAATTATGCCCAAGGAAGATCTTCGGGGAATATGGTGTGGATATTTTTACTTCAAATTAATAAAAGATTAATATTAATTCTGGGCCAGTTTCTCACTCAAATTTGAACAATATCTTACTCCACAAATAGTCCCATTCATTTCACTTGGACTACTCATGGAGTAAGATACCACTTACTGAGCCAGATCCTCAGATAGTGAAAATTGGTAAGGCAACATTGAAATCAATGGTTCTATGACCATTTTCAGTAGCTGAAGATTTGGCCTGATGTGAGTAAAGGTATCAGAACCTATTGCTCTGTGATTTGTCTTGAAGTGTTCTGTGTCAGTTTAATCTGTAAACACTTTCTTGTCTAGGTTGGTTACTGGATCTGTGGAGGTAAGTGTGACGATCCATGAGTTTCTTGTATATAGTTGTCATAGGGTTCCATTGTTGAAGCTGATCGTGGTATCAAAGAAGTTGGTGCTAGTGTGGGAGTGTTCTAGAAAGAGTTCAATCAATGGGTGTTGGTTGTTGAAGTTGTGGTGGAAATCTCTGAGGCAGTTTAGGCCATCTGACCAGAGGATGAAAGTATCATTGACTTATCTCAGGTATATCATCGGTTTCAGGGTGCATTTGTCTAGAAATTCTTCTTTGAGGTGGCTCCTCAAGAGTTGGCCTCCTGGGGAGGCATCCTGGTACCCATGGCTGTTCCCATGGTTTGGACAAAGTGTTTGTTGTTGAATGTGAAGCTGTTATGGGTGAGGATGAAATGGATGAGCTTGGCGATGTGTTTGGGGAGGATATCTGAGTGTTGTCCATTGTCTTGTAGATATTTGAGGCAAGCAGCCATGCCGTCATTGTGAGAGATGTTGGTGTACAGGGTGGTGACATCCACAGGGGCAAGGGTGGTGTTCTGAGGGAGATTGTTAATGTTGCAGAGTGTCTGGAGGATGTCAGTTGTATGCTGGAGAAAACTGACCCTTTGTGTGGTGAGCTCTGTGTAAGCAGAAGCTGGTCCAATAAAAGATATTACCTCACCCACCTTGTCTCTATAATATCATGCTATTGTGCTTTAAATGGAACTCCAAAAAGGAGATCTGCTTAAAACTCAATGGTATCAGGTAGCTCCAAGAAACGAAAACCTAACCGTGTGTGTGTAAAAGCAAAAAAATTAGATTTCTTATAATACTAAATCTTCTTTAAAAATCAAGGAATTATCTATGTAAGTGGCAGTTGGAGGCAGCATGCTTCTGGGTTAGCAAGAATTGTTACATTTGGATAGCAACGGTGCCTAATTTAATTTCCGCTACTCCAAATGAAAAATGATTTCAAACCAGCAGAATGTAAAAGGACTATTCCATTCTCTTAAGGTTATTTGCTGTACCCATCACTGAGTGCCAGCGCATGAAGTGAAAAGCAATTTAATAAAGGCCGCTCTTGTTACTGAACGGTAAATAATGCTTTTTGTAGATCAAGCTGCAGAAACATTTCCCAGAAGGAATTCTCCACTGCACGCTTACTGAGTGCATGAGTAAAAAAAAAAGCTCTCAAGTGTGCATATTTTGAGAAAATAGGGAAATGTAACTGTCACGCTGTCTGGAGTGGTTCATGACTGTGAGGGCCAACCTCAGGACAGACAGTAAAGAAGCAGGGCAGAGATGCCAAAGTTGTTGTATGTTCTATAATTAGATTTCACCAACCCAGTAAAAAGTTCACCAGTGTGAACTCCTGAAGCACTAAACAGTCTTACCATAGAGTCATCGACTCTCTTCACAGTCTATCTTGGGCATTCCAGTCTATCTTGCCACCCACACAAGCTGGACTTAGTGATAGTTGGTTGCAATACACCAAAGGCCACAAAATATTCAGGTTGCTCCCAGTCCCAAGAGACCAGTCACTTACCCCAGGTCAATCTGCATCTTAGACCTCACACCAAAGACAACGCTTTAGCTAGTCCCATAGTAAACTAACTAAGGCTTTATTAACTAAGAAAAGAAATGAGAGAGTCATTACAGGATTAAAGCAGGCAAACATATGTATACAAATGAGTTACCGTCTATGGTTTTAAAAGATGACAGAGCTGTAGTAATGTGTCAGCTCTGAATATCTTTTAGGGCTAGCCTAGGTTGACCCTGGGGATCTCTGCTTCTGTGTCATAGCTCCAGCCCTGTGAGAGTCCAAACAGCAAAAGAGATTAAATATCTTCGTCAGCCATTTTTATTTCCTTCTTCCAGAATTCAGGCTGATGGGATGAGCCCTTTTGCAGGTAGCTTCTTCATGGATGTGAAGGGGCAATTAACAAAGTTTTTGTACTGTGATGTCCCAGTGGTTTTGATAGCCTTCTTGATGAGCAGGAGACAATCCCTCCTGACAAGTTCACAGATTTAGCACAAACATTTTTAGTTATAAAAGCAAAAACTTTAATATTAATCTTATAGCACGTGATAAAGATATAAGTGAAATTAATGCATGCAGCATCTTACAAGCATTTCATAAAGTCTAAACACTAAACACATTGTTAAATGTTCAATACACATCTTAACCACGCTAACACACAGCTGACATAGACTGGTTTCCAGCAATGAATTTGTCAGTGCTCAACTGAGGCCTACGGCCTTGGCAAGAGCTGGCACCTGCTTTGCCAGCATCACAATACAATGGAACCTCAGAGTTACGAACACATTGGGAATGGAGGTTGTTCATAACTCTGGAATGTTCGTAACTTTGAACAAAACAATGTGGTTATTTCAAAAGTTTACAACTGAACATTGACTTAATACAGTTTTGAAACTTTTCTATGCAGAAGAAAAATGCTGCTTTCCCCTTATTTGTTTTTCGTAGTTTACGTTTAACACAGTACCATACTGTATTTGTTTTTTGTTTGTTTGTTTTTGTCTCTGCTGCTACCTGATTGCGTACTTCCGGTTCCAAAGGAGGTGTGCGGTTGACTGGTGAGTTTGTAACTCTGGTGTTCCTAACTCTGAGGTTCTGCTGTAACATGATAATTAACATCAGGGTGATAGTAGTGATTATAGCGGAAAATACCTAACCTTCGAGCTACTTGCAAAAGTGCACTTTGCACAGTCCTACTTGTTAGTTATTTTTAATCATTTCTATAGCATGTATTGCTATGGCAGCTAAATGGGTCTGTGTCAAAGTTCCTTGTGACTAAAACTGGCTCCAAAAAGAGAACATTTTTCGTGAACATTTTTGAAAATGTCAATCCTTTTCAGTCTGCAGGATTCAAAAGGGAATGATTTTTCATTCAACATATTTTGCAAACTTTTTTTCAAGTATTTTCATTTTTGAAATGTTTCAGGTTTCCTTTTGTCTCCCTTTTTTCTCTTCTCTTCACCCCACTTTTTCTTTTTTCCAATTTGCTGGTGAAAAGAGGAAAAAGAGGAGGGTCGAAGGAAAAATTATAAATAAAAAAAAGACAATTTTTCCCCCTATTTTTGTTTAAAAAAAAACACAACAGAAAATTTTGAAAAAAAATGGTAAAACTTTCTGATCTGAGGCCACTTTTCAACCCCCCAAAATCATGCAACATGTTTTAAAATCTAGCTCTACCTGTGAATTATAGGTAAAAGAGATGAATGAGGTTTTTAAGGTTAAGATTAGATTCTTAGGGAGCATATTCTAACATTATTGTGGTTTTCATAGTGAGAACTGGAGACAAGGTAAGCTTAGGAATAATATGGATATTGAAATGCACTAGGGAGCTGAACTGAGCAATTTCTAGTTCTTCCTAGTCGCCAGTATACGGCGGTTGGGTTGGCATTTGATGCCAACTCTAAAACTATCACCACTGATAGTGATCCTTCTGGTAACGATGCTGCAGCAGAAGCGCTGACTGAAGTGACGCTATCAGATACCTGTGTACTGATAGTTTCTTTAGAGCTTGATGTGCTTGCGTATGGGACTGTGGGGCAATAAGAATTCTCCCCTGCTCTTTAATGTTCTTGCACTAGCTGCATGGATTTGGGTCCAGACATGCTGAGGAAAGTAGGTGCTTCCTTCTTTCCCAGGAGAAGAGGACAGAGAATGGACAGGAAAGAGCAGAACCAAGGATTCCTTTTCCCAGGGCCGGCGCAACCCATTCGGCGACCTCGGCGGTCGCCATGGGCACTACTATTTGGGGGGCACCGGCACCCCGGTCGTCAGTGGAATTTTGGGGGCGGGACCTTCCGCCGCCGCTGTCGGGGGCGGCATTTCGGGGGCGGGACCTTCCGCCACCTAGGGCGCCGAAAAGGCTGGCGGCGCTCCTGCCTTTTCCCCCAACTCACTGGCCAGCACAGCTGAGCTGTTGCAGAGCAGAGTAAAGTGTTGCTCATAGCGGTCAAATGTAAATTATCTCCTTGGAGAAAAGGAAAAGTAGGGAGGCAGGGAATTGTACTTCTGAGGGCGTGTCTGAGTCACATTGCCTCCTGGGTGGTACTGCTTACACACCACACCCCTTGCTCATGGTTGTGCCTAAAGGCACAGTATGACCTTTAATGACCATCAAATGGAAACAGGCATGAGGGTCTCTCTCAGAGTTTCTGAAATGCATGTAACAATCACATAGGTTTCAGGACAGATTTTCAAAAGTGTTCAGCATCCAACAGCTTCCACTCTTCCATTTTGCCATTACTTTCAGTGGGAGCTGTTGGATGCTCAGCTCTTTGGGAAATCTGCCCAGGAAGGTCTGTATTTTTCCACGAATAAATCCAAAAATCACTTGTAACAAGCCCGAATCCTGAGCTCCTTACTGGCAAACGTGTGTGTGTTAGGGGGAAGAAAGGAAGCGCTGTCTCTTTAAGCAGAGCACTCAGGGGCCTGAATGCTTTTTCAGCCATCAGCAGCTGCTCCCGCTGTGTTCCCCGGCCCCAGCTCAGCGGTGACTGGGTACATGGGCAAGGGGAGGGGGACACCCTGACATTAGCCCCACCCCCATCCCCTCTCTGTGCTGCTCCCAGTCTGAAGCAGCTTGGCCAGGGGTGGCTCCATGTGCGGGAGGAGACAGCAATGGAGCAGGGTACCCCACTGAGCACGACACCCTTGTGTGTGATTAATGCTCGTTTTTAAAAAAGTGTTAATTTTTTAAAAGTTAATCACATGCATTAACTGCGATTGACAGCCCCAATTATTATTTTTGATTGCAAATGTTTGCACTCTAAACAAGATTTTTAAAAAGATAGTGCAATCTGCAAGTTGAAGCATGAAGGGGCATACCACTGTTTAGCATATCTGGCACCTAAATACCTTGCAACACTGCCCACAACAGTGCCACGTGAACACCTGTTCTCATTTTTAGGTGCCATTGTAAATAAGAAGCGGGCAGCTTTATCTCCCGTAAATGCAAACAAACTTGTTTGTCTTATTGATTGGCTGAACAGGAAGTAGGACTGAATGGACTTGTAGGCTCTAAAGTTTTATGTTGTTTTGTTTTTGGCTGCAGTTATGTAAAAGAAAATAATTCTATATTTGTAAATTGCACTTTCACGATAGAGATCACATTTAAGTACTTGTATGAGGTGAATTGAGAAATACTATTTATTTTTTTACAGTGCAAATATTTAATCAAAAATAATATAAAGTAAGCACTGTATACTTTGTATTCTGTGTTGTAACTGAAATGTAAAAAAATCCAAACATATTTATAATAAATTTAAATTGGTATTCTATTATTGTTTATCAGTGTGATTAAAACTGTGATTAATCACGACTAATTTTTTTAATCTAGTTAATATATTTTACGTTAATTGCTTGAGTTAATTGCGATTGGCAGCCCTCATCTGAATAGAAATCAGAATAAATCAGAATACATGGGAGAAGCCTAGCAATTCAGGCCGGAGCCGCTCTAATTCTGATTATGTTAAAAACAGACTCACTTCTGACGTCCCATAATTATTGTATCAAGGGTTTGCAACACACTTTATTGCAGCTGTAAAACACAATTAGATTTAACCCCTCCAAACGGTACAGTGCAAATTTGTGCTACTTCCAACAGTTTTAATGGGATGTTACCCAGACCCTGTTATCCACATTACTGTCATTTGAACTATTACAGGCAGAATAGTTCCCCGCACTCTTCTATTTGCTGTTAATCTTACTTCCTACTTGATTGTGGTTCTCTCAGAGTTCACTCGCTCTGCCAGCTGAATTCTTCCGTGTTCCCAATCCTTGCAGAAACACTCTGGCAGAGTGCAATCCTCTTTCTAAAACTGACCATCATGTTTTAGAAGTGTCTGCAGGCATATTATGTTCAAATCTTGTAATCACCATTTGTGGTCGGGACAAATATTTGCCTCCATCGCTATCTGTTCTTTTAATAGATGAATGTTGATATACAGATTTTATTATTCTTCAAAGTGGAAGCAGCAGAACCAGGGGACAGAAGGGGGCTAGTGCCCCCTCAATGGAAATACTGGGGGTGGGGCTGATGTACATTTCCACCCCCATGATATCTTGTGGAGGTGAGAGTGGGAGGAAGGACTGGAGCGGCTGCCATGGCGCAGGAAATCAGGCCAGCAGCCAGGGAGTGGGTGGGAACAGTTCTCCTCTTTTCCCGGCTCTGCTACTAAGTGACCTCTGGTAAGTCACTGCCCCTTTCTGTGCCTCAGTTTCCCCACCTGTAAAGTGGGGCTGGTGCTATTGACCTCCTTTGTAAAGCGCTTTGTGACCTACTGATGAAAAGCACTGTATACAAGCTAGGTATTATTATTTTCCTCCTAGAGGGTCTGGATGTTGGATACCTCTGCTATATTCCGGACCGGAAAAGAGTTTGCTTGGGTGAAATGTTCCCAGATGGAGGAAGAGGAAAGCAGATTGCAGGATCAGGGCCTTAACCTGTTTACCTAGCCTTGGAAAATGCATAATTCTCAAATTTTACCAGGTTATTCCTCTTTCTTCTAATTTCATTTCTCTTTGGATTCTCTAACCCTCTCAGGGAAGCTACATGTGTTCACTTAATGGCAAAGATTTTATAAAAAACTGACCTTTCTACTTTTCTGTGCTTACTCCCCAAGGTACTTAAGCACATGTCTAATGTTCAACATGTGAGTAGTCCCATTGGCTTCAGGGGGTATTAACTCTGCGCTTAGCTTTAAGCACATGAGAAATCTACCTTTCTTAATTAGGATTTTTATTGCAGTTTGGATTTTCTGATTAAATTCTGCCCCCAAACTCCTTGCATCCAGAGCATAAAGGCAGATGAGTGAAGCTGTAAAGTTTGGATTTGCTGGATTTAAAGGGAACAAGACTATGACACACTTGATTTACATTTATGGAAAAATTCAATAGAGACATTATTTTCTCTCATTCTGGGAACAGATCTCAAACAGGCCAACAACTCAACAATTAAAGAAACCATGTCAATTAGTTTTAAAACTTTCTTTGAAACAACAAAATGAATCATTTAAAACAGTCTTGCTGTTCGCTAGTTTCATTTAATCCTAAAAGCTTCTCTAATTACAAATTTAAAATGTATTAACTGTAAAATTATGGTTATTTAACATTTTAACGAAGGAATCTTAACAAGTTTTGCATCCCAACTATAAAAGTTGGGTTTGCGTAATAAAGCTAGAGTAAGAACTAAATGTTTTATATTTGTCTAGAATGCACTTCCCTGATTGTAAATACTTATAACACTAGAAGAAAATGTAATTATTCACTTTGGTATGTTCAAAGTGAACTGAATAAGATCCAGACTTGTGAATTCTGGGAGACTGCTATGTTACAAAACAGCTACAGAGCATGACCTGCCCTGCTAAGGACATCATAGTCTTAAATCTAACTGCAAATTGTTTGGTTTGCAGTTGCTGTCAGTTCTCACTTTTCTTTTTGTTGGCGGCAGTCTGAGCAATCAGTGAGTATGCTCACTGATATCTCATATAATTGCACTAGGCTTAACCCATGTTGCCATTGAAAGTAGCTTGTACAGGTATCTTGGATAGCTTTGGAGAACAGTCATGGAACAATTAACCTCTAAGTCACTGGTTCAAATCCAGATCAGAGTGACCACACAAATCATTCCCATATGATGACTTTCCTATAATTTATGGCACATGAGTCTGAGGGAGAAAAAAACAATAGCACAGTTGCTCTTGGTGATGGTTGTGGTGGTCTCAGCAAAAAGGCCCCGGACTGAATGGGTTGTGGAAACAGGACTACAGTCTCATGTGAAGTGTTTTTGGAGTGTGGCACACTTTGGTGACAGAATATTGGGAATCTTGCAATGTTTATAATCTAGCAGAAAGGGCTTCTGGGAACAATCTCTAGCATCTTTCACAAGAGCTACAGTTTCCTGTGATTGGGGGTTGCATTTTGGCTTGAGGGTGAGCAGCAGATGTTAGATTTATTTTTGTGTTTGATTGTCTCTTTCATTTTTGGCAAAGATGCCTAGAGACTAAGAGAGGTGCATTTTTGGTATGTACTAATAGTAAATCTAAATAAGTTCACTTTCCAAAATCCACATACTATTGTATTAAACATGACTTGCTAAATATTATGGCTAAGCTCTGCCTTCTCCCCATCCTAGGGGGTTGCATAGGGGTAAATCTGCCTGGAGTCTGGCCGTTTTCTGCCTGCTATTCAGTATTAGACTTGTTGATTTGTGTGGCATTAAGTGCTGTAGAGATTTTGACCTTCATATAAATTAAATTCAGCTGAAGACTTGATGACCACCCTGTAAATTGGACCTTTTAGCCATTCTTTGTTGTTTTTTAATTAATTCACTGTTAGGCTGCTCTAAAGCAACCAGAGTGGATGGTCAGCTAGTGAAAGTCACATGGCCTATTACCAGTCCTTTACAAGAGGTAGAGGTGCTTTGATACTCTTCGGTTTTGACATGGTAACTTGACCGTTAACTTCCTCCCATAATTTAGAGTGAGCTGCCATTTCTCACAAAACAATATCACCCACTGTTCTTTCTTTTCTACAGTATCTAGATACACCAAAATACTCATTTTGTCCTTCCTCTCACAAGGTCATAAGTATTAGTCTATTTAATTAGGTAATATTTGATAGTCTCTTGTTTTAACCTCTCCATACCATGGTGATTCAAATTGTTTTTTAAGGCTTGCATTGCTCCAGCACACTGACTTGAGTGGCTGACAAGGGACGTGGTACCCCTGAAAAAACAGCCCAGATGTCTTAATTAGTTAGCTTTTGGGTGTTTTTCAACAACGTTTCATTCTACGTTGGAACAAGATCCCAAGTTGTGTCCAGGTTTGCTATGAGGCAATAGAGGTGAAACAGCAGTCAAGATTCAGCAGAGTTGCCTTTGAAATAATAATTAAATAGTTCTTTACATCTGCAGAGTACTGAACAGTAACTAATTATGCCCTGCCACAATCTTCTTCGGGTCTCATTCAGCCAGTGTCTAGGGCCCCTGTTCCTGGATTCACATGATGAGACAGAAATCTCAGGTTTCATACTACAACAAGTTTCTAGCCTTCATTGCTGTAAAGAAATGCTTCAGAGTGGGATCCACGTGTAACCAGTGCTTGAGTGTGCAGAGAGCCTGAAACAATACCTCCAAGAGGTGTGAACTGCTCCATACATCCCATATATGAAACCAGCTGCTTTGGGCACTCCACCAATGCCACTCCAGCACAGGCCTATGAGTGTCGTCCTCCCCACTGCCACCCCATCTTAGGTCTTTTATAGTGGTGTTGGGAGGATTTTCTCCATACAGAACCCTCAGCAGGGTGCAGGCTGAGGGCTTTCACCTCGAGAACAGACCCCAGCCTGCCTGAAAACACAAAGTGGTGGTTGATTGATGGATGTGGGGGAAAGAGGAACTGTACAGTTCCCCCAGAAAACAGCTCTGGCATGAGTATCCTGTGCCACTGCCGCTCCAAGAAAGGGTGGAGCCATTAAGTGGCAAAAGAGCTGAGGCAAGGCACAGGGGGAAGGCCATGGGGCCATATGTGGAGTGCACCTAGAACCCCAAATTACCTTAGTCTGGCCCTGCCCCTGTGGTACTTAGGTAGGTATTATACCATTTAACAGGTGAGGAAACTTATGATCAGAGAGACTAAATGACTTCCTCAAGACCCTACAGCGAGTCAGTGGAAGAACCAGGATTATAACTCTGGAGATATCATCCCCCAGTCCTGGTTATACTTCTATGATCTAACTGGGCCAAACCAGCTGAGGATTCCTTTCCACTGGGGAATCCTGTGCTGCTTTCTGAAAGCACCTTTAAATCCCCTTTGCAAGCCTGACTTAGCGTCAGATCCATGGCCTCTCCTAAGTCTCTTATCTCTCATTCCTCTCCGCCTAAATATAGAGCCAAATCCTTATGTCCCATAGGATCTTTGCCTGGCTAAGGACTGAATATAAACGGAAGGACCTTAGAATCTGGTCAAAGGCTTTTAGCATTGAATCGTTTATTAGCTTGTGATCAGACTTGCGTAAGAAAAGATTTTTGTATGTAAGAATGGAAACTCCTCAGTTTGGTCTGGCACTTAATTTGCAGCACCTTTAAAATAGTGCACAGCTTGACCCGCAGTTGACCCATGACTTGATAAATTGACACCAGGGGGTGTTGAATTCTGGCTTTATTCCTGTGGCGTTAACAAACTTCCCTTCTGCGGTGGACCCATTGGAAATAAAATACAGATACAAAAGCCTGTTCATGCTTTTATCTTGTTCAGGATCTGTGCATCACAGGCATGCGTGGTTCCAGGAGGCTTTTGGCGTCGAATCTCAACTGGCTTTGATTTTTCAACCCCCACCGGGCAGGGCCGGCGCAACCCATTAGGCGACCTAGGCGGTCACCTAGGGCGCTGCTATTTTGGGGGCGCCGGCGCTGCGGCCGCCCGTAGAAATTTGGGGGCGGGACCTTCCGCCGCCTAGGGCGCCGGCAAAGCTGGCGCCGCTACTGCCACCGGGCACTGCTCTGAGTCAACGAAAAGTTCCAAGTTCACAATCCTTGCAGCAAGCCAGGGCTCAGAGTCAGGATTGAGTCACTGTCTTCTCCACAGCTTCACTCTGCTCAGTAGAGAACTGGCCCCTTTACTATCTTTTGTTGCCTTCTGGGCAATATATTCAGGAAACTGAAGTCTACTCCCTAGCTTAACCTTCAGTATCTTGAGAGAGAGCCTGCTGGCCCTGAATCTTCTTGGCGCTCTTCAGTCAGTAGTTGCCTGACCCTTTCCCCCACTTCTGCTCTATGTTGAAGTTGGCTGATTAGGCCCACTCCTCCCTTAATCCTCCCCCTCCACACACACAATGGGTTGCCTGCCCAACCCTCACGTTTTTAGTCCACTTTAGCTAGAAAGGGTGATTAAAAAGTATAAAGATTCACTGAAATCCAGGATAGGACCAGACCCTGGTCATCTATGGTGCATGAATTGCTGTCTGTCTAGCTGGGCGTGATCCTGCAAAGAGCTGAGCATCCTCACTAAAGCCAGGGGGCTACTCCACCTTGGAATGCCCAGCACTTGCAGGGTTAATCCCTTAGGGCATGTCTACACTTACCTCTGGAGCAATCGATCCAGCAGGGGTCAATTTATTGCATCTAGTGAAGAAGCGATAAATCGACCGCCAAGCGCTCTCCCGTCGACTCCAATACTCCACCGGAGCGAGAGGCACAGGCGGAGTCGACGGGGGCGCGTCAGCAGTTGACTTACTGCAGTGAAGACACTGCAGTAAATAGATCTAAGTATGTCGACTTCAGCAACGTTATTCACGTAGCTGAAGTTGCATAACTTAGATCGATCTCCCTCCTCCCCCCACCCCGTAGACCAGGCCTAAGACTGTAAACTTGTTGGGCCAGGGAATCAGTTCTTCTCCTCTCTTTGGTACACCAGCAAGCCATGCGACTGGAAATGCAGGAGAACTGTAACCTTAGGTTACTGCAATTTATTTCAATCTCCTTCACACAAGAAAGTCAGCAAGAACAATTAAGATCAGATGAGCGGCTAGCTCAGTTTCACGGTTCAAAAACAAGGGCATATCATTTATACCAGGGGCTGTTTCACATTAGACCATGAAGAGTCTGATAACTGAAACGTCAGAAAGAAACAAACGTTAAACCATTTGATAAATGAGAGGGAAAGAAATGAATTAAATATGTCCTAAGGAAACGGGTTTGTTGTTGGATGTTTTGTTGTTGTTTAGGTTGGGGTTTGTTTTTTGTTATTTGCTTCCATTTTATTTATTGTCATTTAGAACAAATGGGGAATTGGCGTATCTGTGAGATAATCCTTTGTTGCAGACTGTTATCAATTTTCCATAAACAAATGCTGCAAATAAAACCCTTTGATTCAATTTAGGCTTCAATTCTAAAATCGAGCTTGCTGGGGCAGTGGGTTAATAAATGGGATGTGCTGGGCTTTCTTGCATGCCTCTCTGATTTGCACTGGGGAAACCAACTCTGCCTGGACAGCGACGTAGTTCTGCCTCGACATGCTGGATACAGATGTCATCTCACTGCAGGATAACTAGCACACAATTGGGATAATGTTACCTGAACACCATGACCATTAACATTCTTCACGCATTTCCTTCTGGCGTTTTTCATGGCTAGGTGGTGTGTCAAGTCCCGAGCCTGCTGCTGCCATCAGCTATTGACTTAGTAACACAGCTCGGCTTCACGCTGACAGCCAGAGTTATCAACAGTAACTACGCAGGGTCCCACTTCCACCGGCATCTCTGGTTTCCTCAGCCAGATGCAGGTCAGCACTTAACACTACCACATCGGATACTTCTTCTGATCCTTTTTTTTTCTAGGATACTCTCCATCAAAAGCACCCAAGATCCAGGTTTTCAGAACGGTGCCCTCAAAAAGGCTTGTCTGGTCTGCACATGCCTTTGCCAGGTCTGTGCACACATTTAATTAGACATCTAGCGGTCCATATGCATGCTCCTTGCGATGACCGCATTTATAACTGTGGTAACGGCACGTGCACATTGTTTTACACTTCCAGTTGCTCTTCTGCAATTCTGAAAATCTAGAGCCTACAAAACAAAATAGCAGCAGTAGTGTCTGCCTGCCTGAGGGTATGTCTTACTTCGGTTTCGGGGTATGACTCCCTGCTCAAGGAGACACACTTGCACTAGTGCTGATTGAGCGAGCATGCTAAAAAATAGTGTCGCCATGGTGGAAGGAGGGGCTAGCTGCCCCAAATACAGTCCCAAGATGCTAATAATGGTAATTAAAAATTAAATATCAACTTACCAACGTGTCTTGTTCTTCACTGGACTGCATCACCAAAGCAGATTAGTTTTAGCCATTTGGGAACACGTGAGAAGCGTAACAAGTCACATGATAGTGGGACAATAGGTTATGTTTTAGATTGATTGACACATGGTGTAGCCATTCTGTGGCTGTGTAAGCACTGTGAATGATGCAGTAGTAGCGAGGCTTTGCATTGCGCTGTAGTTGCTATGGTTTGACCGTTGCTAAGCGGTAAATCTGAATTGTGTCGAGGGGAATCCAGGACAAATGTTGTCCTGGAGTCATTCGGTCTGGGACGGGACTTGAAATCTACATTTCGGGACTCTCCCGCCCAATTAGGAATTGGTGGTCACCCTAATTGGAGCAAGTGAGTCAAGTAACTAGAAACTACATCATGAGAAGTCCCAGTTCAGTAGCAACTTCTGGTTTGACTCACAATACCGCTCATTGGTGTTCCCTTTCTCACAGATAGGTACTTCAGGAGCAGGAACTCTGGAGCTCTTGCAAATGATAAGGCAATGATTGCCTCTAACTTACGTAAGCTAATGTGAGCATGTCATCACATGAAAGATGACTTTAAAGCCCTCTAGGGACACTAGGCATAACCATTTATGCATAGTCCCTCTGCTTTTATTTGTGATTGCTTATATAATAATATGGTTTGTCTCTCTTCCCCAAATACTGCCATCTACTGGGTGTGATGTCATTAGCACTCCTGATCAAGTGTTGGTGATCATGTCTGCTTTTACTGCCTGCAACCAGTAGCGGCGCCAGCTTTTCTGGCGCCCTAGGCGGCGGAAGGTCCCGCCCCCAAATTTCTACGGGCGGCCGGGGCGCCGGCGCCCCCAAAATAGCAGTGCCCTAGGCGACCGCCTAGGTCGCCTAATGGGAGTGCCGGCCCTGCCTGCAACGTAGAGAAGCTATAAGCCCTGAAGTCTGAACTTTTCCCAAGTGGCAAGTAAGCCTTATTTTGAGGGTTTATGTGCAACTANCCTGCAACGTAGAGAAGCTATAAGCCGTGAAGTCTGAACTTTTCCCAAGTGGCAAGTAAGCCTTATTTTGAGGGTTTATGTGCAACTANAGTATAACCACTTTCCATGTTATAGTCCCATTTTCCTATGGTTTGCTATAATGCTAGGCCAGACCCAGTTTACTTTGTCTACAATGGTGGCTCTCAATCTTTCCACACTACTGTATCCCTTTCAGGAGTCTGATTTGTCTTGCGTACCCCCAGGTTTCACTCACTGAAAACTACTTTCTTATAAAATGAGACAAAAGTTTCACAGCACACTATTACTGAAAAATTGCTGACTTTCTCGTTTTTACCATATAATTATAAAATAAATCAACTGGAATATAAATATTGTACTTACATTTCAGTGTATAGCGTATAGAGCAGTAAACAAGTATCGTCTGTATGAAGTTTTAGTTTGTACTGACTTCACTGGTGCTTTGTATGTAGCCTGTTATAAAACTAAGCAAATATCTAGATGAGTTGAAGTACCCCCGGAAGACCTCTGCGTAGCCCCAGGAGTACATGTTCCCCTGGTTGAGAACCACTGCTCTACAACACTGCAAAGGGCTGATAGGCTGTTGCCTTCATCCAACCTAGCAACTCTATATTGCAACAATATATATTGCCCAGAAAAACATCACTCTAAAGATATCTATTTTTTTAAGAAACAGCAACACACCATTTTGTAGCTGCAGCATTTTGCTCTATTTTGCATATGGAGCTAAGAGTTTAATTTTAAAATGCTGGTTTCATCTTAACAGTTTCTTTCCTTTCATCCTTTCTTGTATACATTATTTCTCTCTTGTATGCTGTCTTATTTTGTTTTTATTCTTTGAGAAACAACTGACATTTTAAAATTGTTTAGCCAATTGTTTGTGGGGAAAAAAGTTAAATCAAATCTTCCAGTATTGCTGTTTGCAAATCTAATACGAGCAAACAAAATCAAAACAAATTCTCCTGAAAAAAATCCATAAATTATTGCTTAATGCTAGTAATGTTGTTGAACACAATAGAAGGAAAAGTCAGACTTTTAAGTAATTAGGATGAAATTCCTCCTGCTTTGAGCCTCGTCCAACTCTCATTGACTTGAACAGAAGTTGGATCTGATTCTCAAAGCACAGCTTTAAATGGTAATTTGGTGTCTACTTACACAGCATTAATCATTTTATATGTTCTGGTTCTACCATTCAGATAAAACGGTATGGTCCCCAAATAGTCCAGCATTAAAATATTATTTAATGTACTGTCATTTTAAAGTGCCAAAGTGACTGTTTCCACGTGGTTAGTACATACAGTAATAGGGGAAATGAGTGGTAGAACACAGAACTCCAGATAAATGGCAAATTGCAAAGACTTCTGCTCATCTGAAAGCTATTAGGCCAGATCCTCAGCTCTTGTAAAGTGGCATAACTCCACTGAAGTCATCAGAGCTCTGCCAGTTCATTCTGAGTATCTGGCTCATTATGTCCATTATTAAACATCACATGGTAGCATATGGCAAGTCTATATTGAAGCCCAACTAACCACCCACTTAAAAAGCCCACTGTTCCCATAGTATCTGAGCTCCTTACCACTTTTAATGGAGTTATTCTCACAACACCCCTGTGAGGTAAAGGAAGTTACTGTCCCTGTTATGCAAATGGAAAACTGAGGCAGATAATTAAAGCTATTTAGGAAAACTGAGGCAGATTATTAAAGCTATTTAGGAGCCTAAAGATGCAGAGAAGTGCATAATGGGATTTCAAAAATGCCTAGCAGCCTAACCAGTTTAAAAATCTAGCCCTAAGTAACTTGCATAAGGTCACACAGGAAATCTGGGCAGAGCAGAGAAAAGCTTGGAAGCCAAGAGACAAAAACAAAACAAACAAAAACACAACAAACCACCATCACCATATTTTATGGGCAAAAAATGTCCTGTAAACCCCTCCGTAGTAGTTTAGAAGTGTATAATTTCTGAAAATTATAGCCACAAAAGCGAACATTGTTTTCAATCTCATCTGTTTAAAATTTTGCTTGACTACTATTCCAGTGGCTTCCAAGCCATGGATTTAAAGGTTTAAAGTTCCCATGGCTGGAATCTGTTCCTTTTCTCGTGATAGCCTTCTGTTACGCTTTCATTGTCTTACTCCCATCACCTATATATCTTGCTTAGATCTGGAAACATCCTTTTCTCCTTAAATCATCCAAGACCAGACTGTCCCAAGTGGCCTCCCCTTTTGCGTGACACCTAATTTTCCAGCGTGCTGAGCATAGGGTGACCAGACAGAAGTGCGAAAAATCGGGACGGCGGTGAGGGGTAACAGGCTTCTATATAAGAAAAAGCCTCAAATGTTGGGACTGTCCCTATAAAATCGGGACATTTGGTCACCCTAGCTGAGCACTTTCAGCCCCATTGATTTCACCTGGAGTAGCTCATGCTCAGAGCCTCCGAAAACCAGCTCCTAGAGACACAATTTTGGAAGATAGTGAAGTGAGCACGGGTGGAAGGTGCTGAGTGCCGCCAGTGGGAACCAAGGGTGTTCAGGACCTTGCTGGGCTGAGCCCTTGGTGTCAAAAGCTGGGCTCCCCAAAAATCAAGGTCATTTTTGAAAATATGGGGTCTAGATAGCCTTTTCCCCTGCTGCAATGAATCATTGCGCAATGTTGTAATAGAATCAGTTTGACTTCTATTATAAAGTGGAGGATTTAGGGCTCATGCAAGTGAGGCACGACTAGCACTGGCCAGAGCTACACAGTATAAGTTCTACAAGCTTCTCCATGTAAATTGTGTTAATCCTCATCAGTCCTGACCTGCAGCAACCCTGATATTTTCTAGTCCTTAGCCATCTCTCCCGTATGATCTACGGTGGTCTAGGGATGAGTGGCTAAGCAATAGCTGTGTTGGTACCGCTGCTACTTATGAGACTCATTGTCACCTCACCCTGACGGTGTCCTCCCTTGTGAGTCTGTATCTATGAATTGTCTCTCATCATATACTTGGATCACGGGTAGCCAATAGGCAGACCGCAGGCCAAATCCAGACCACCAGATGCTTTTGAACAGACCCCGAAATCTTTATTTACTTATCATTATTGTTGTTGCAGTGTGAAAAATGTTTCTCTGGGTCTGGACCTTGACTATACCCTGACCAAGAAATGTGGACCTTGACAAAAAAAATTATTGACTACCCCGACCTAGACCTAGACTGTGAGCTCTTTGGCATAAGGACCGTCTTTTCATTATGTATGAAAGGAGCCTCGAAATGGGGCCTCTTGGAATTATCATAATATAAAAAGGAATAAATAATGTGTCCACTAATGACTAGGACCAGACCACTAAATATTTTATAATGAAAAGCTCACTGAGTTTTCTTCACCTGGACTTTTCTTCCCAATGAAAAGCTCAGGGACCAAACTCTGATCTTAGTCATTCTAAATTTATATTAGTGTACTCAGCTCAGAATCTGGCCCAGTATGTATATTTTATGTCCATTTTTACAGTGCTATTTTAAAAATACTTTTGAGGGTGCTGAGTCCCTGGAACTCCCAGTGCTCAGCAGCAAACCGATATCACTTACGAAAAATGTTGATCTGTTATGAATAGTAGGAGCTTTTGTACAAGTGGCTCTGTGCTGGGGCAGATCCCCACCCTAGTCAGGAAAAGGCTAAAGAGGATTCTCTGGGCACAATCACCTCAGACCGGCTGGTCAAGGCTGGGCAGGTCGTGAAAAGGCTCAGGGCAGGGTGACATTCTGAAGAGCAGGACTCCCAACTCAGAGCTCCGCAGCCCCTAGAAGGACGGGTTGCTGTCTGGGGAATGGCTAGAGAGCGTTGGCCTCCCAAGTCCTCTCAGAAAGGGAAAGGGCCGGTTCTCCTGTCTTTTCTTCTTTCTCTTTGGCTTCCCAAAGGCCCAGGTCTCTGCTTTTTGTGGGTTGCAGAAGCATCTTGACACCTTGGTTGGACTGTTTTAACTCCCCACGCAACGAGGCAGAGGGTTAACCAGCGGAGCCAGAGGCCTGTGCTCAGGACTCTGAGACAGGAGCAGCGCCCACCCTCCCCAGGAGGTGCTGGAGAGGTATCGCCTTTTACAGGCCCCGGTTCTGAGTTAAGTGGGGCTTTATGCCACCTCTGGGCAACTAAATTCTGGATCGGTCTGGGGGGCTTGCATGGACCCTGGCGTAAGTCTGCCTTCTGCTGCCTCCAACTACGGTATTTGCTGTAGCGCCATCTCGCAGCCCACTGCAGCCATACCGGCTCACGGAACATCTGCTCCTGCCCACAACTCCTCCCTGGTGTGCTCATACACCAAGGGCAGCACAGGGCTTTGCCAGCATGGAAATCCCTTTTTGTCAAGGGAATCCACAACCTGGGGTGGGGGGCTGGTAATCAATCTAGGTCCTGGTTACTAGAACATGTCCCAGACTTGGGACCACTGTGCCTACCTATAATCATGGCTGAGAGGAGTCCTAAAACTACATCCTTGTATGTGACACCAGGGGTACATTTACACTGCAAGCAGCGCAAGTCTCCAAGCCCAAGGCACAGGGCCGGCTCTAACTTTTTTGCCGCCCCAAGCCAAAAAAAAGAGCACCACCCCGCCGTAACACCCCCCCCAGCGCCGCCCTGCCCCGCCGAAACACACACACCCCCGAGCGCCGCCCCGCCGTAACACACACACCCCCAGCACCGCGCCGCCTCGCCGAAACACCCCCCCGAGCGCCACACCACGCCGCCATAACACCCCCCCAGCGCCGCGCTGCCCCGCCGAAACACCCCCCCGAGTGCCACGCCGCGCCGCCGAAACACACACCCCCTGAGCGCCACGCCGCGCCACCGAAACACCCCCAAGCGCCACACCGCGCCGCCGAAACACACACCCCTGAGCGCCACGCCGCACCACCGAAACACCCCCCCCAAGCGCCACCGAAACCCCCCCAAGCGCCACCGAAACCCCCCCCCCAAGCGCCACACCGCGCCGCCGAAACAACCCCCCCCACCCCCGCCACCCCCACCCGCCCCCCCGCCCGCCGCGCCGCCGCCACCCCCCCCCCCCCTCCCCCCCTCACGCCCCCACCACCCCCCCCCCCCCCACACCCCACCCCACCACCACCCCCCCAAGCCCCCCGCCCCCACGACCAGAGCCCCCCCCCCCCCCGCACCCCCCCCCCCCCTCCACCCGCCCCCCCCCCCCGGCCCCTTGCCCCCGCCGCCCCCCCGCCCCCCCGAAACACCCCCCTGAGCACCGTTGAAACACCCCCCCCGACCGCCCCACCGCCCCCCCAACCCCCCCCCCGAGTGCCACGCCGCCGAAACAACCCCCCCCCAGCCCCCCGCCCCCACGACCAGAGCCCCCCCCCCCCCCCGCGTCTGGGCCTCCTCCTCCCCCCCCCGCCCCCGACACACACACCCCCTGCGCGCCCCGCCGCGCCACCGACACCCCCCCCCCCGAGCGCCACACCGCGCTGCCGAAACACCCCCCCTCCCGAGTGCCACCGTGCCGCCGAAACAAAAACAACAACAAAAAAACCTTGAGCGCCGTCTGTTGACCCGGGCTCTGTCACTCACTTGCCCTTCACTGTGTAGACCTACCCCCAGCGTTCCTCTCCAATGAGAGAAATGAACTGTGCAGAGACGCTAATTCCTTTCTAAGGCTCTGGAATGTTTAGGGATGTGGCAGTGTGTTGTTAAAGTGGCCATTGTTCTTTATTAACAGCATTTTCTTCAGCTGCGTTGTTTAAAGCAGCTTTTTCAAATACAGCAGAATCCTCACAGGGGCTGGTGTATATGCTATAGGAAGGTGGAAATCCCACTGAAGTCTTGCCATGCATCTTGAATTTGGTGGGACTTTTGCCTGCATAAGAAGTCTGGGGTCTGGTCCTTAATTAACACAGCCAGACATAACTAGAAATATGCCTTTGTTTAGCATCTTTGGAAAGCACTTCACTCAGTCTGTTTACTGTCAGTCGTGTCAGTTAAGTGGGTGTATTATATCATTGGGGAGAAGATTAAGTCAGTTCTTCTGCATTTAATAAATAGTTTCAGGAAATCAAAGTTCCAACTCATCACATTCTTCTAAAGCAAATGAAGAGCACTTCAGCTCATCATAATTTTAGCCAACAGAAAATTAATTCTATCTGTCCATACACACAATAATTCAATAAGATTTTACCACATCCGTGAACGATCTATCTGATAAATTACATTGTGTTACAAAAAGCATTTAGTAAGGGAGGTGATGTTGAATTCTGCAAAATGATCATTTTATGCCCTTAGCCATCAGATTTCATGAGGCTTAGTTTAGCTTACATAGCGACACATGTCAGCTTTTCCATGATATGCAATTTTCATTTCACATGTCATTTCCTCAAGGCCAGATTTTCAAAAGAACTCAGCTCCCAGATGAAGTAAGCACAACTTCAAAAGGACTCCCCATCCAGCAGCTCCCATCTAGAACAGGTAGAGCTGCCAAGTAGTTTTGAAAACTTTTTCCTAACTGCCTTAGGATCTTTCAGGGTGAAACTTGCTATAAATGTATGGGGTTATTATTTATTGAATGTCAAGCCCATTAATCCTTTCTCAAGTAGAATAACTCTAGTTCCAGCTCAGATCATTCTAGGGCCCCCGTGAGCCTAGTGTTCAGGCATGGGCTGCATTAGTTAAGATTCAGCAGAAGAGGTCCATAGAGGACTCTGCTTTTTGCCTCTCCTGAGTTTGGTATAACTTTCACTTACTATGTTTGTTTTCTTCACTTTGAGGCCCTGATGATGAACTAATTTTCACATGAATTACAACATTACATTGGTAGAATGATATCCTCTGTTCTGGGGCACCCCAAAAGCAAACTATTTTAAGGGAGCATTCAGATGTAAAATCCAGTCATTTTCTTCCTGATGCCAAAGCACAGCAGTCCCTCCAACACTCCAGGCTCAAATCCAGTGCAGTGCCAAAACTCGCACAGGCAAGTGTAAGTTTACATCATTACAAGATGGCATAGAACCTCAGTGCATTTGGCACTCCGTCTTTGGAAAAAAACACCGTAGAGAAGACATGCGGGACTTAGGGGAGGTGAGACTCCATGTAGGGATACAAAATTTAAATTGCACCAGCTCCCACCCAGGAGAAAATAGTAGGAATCCAAAATATATTGACCACTTCTACCAGAGAGAGCCTGCTAGCACTACCAGTGGAGGCTGCATTGAGTCAGTAGGGTGCTAGCCACCTTGGGGCTCTTTATTGCCTGATCCTGAAGTCAGTGGATCTTCCGGCTGAGGCAAGAGTACAGAGTTCATAACTAGCCTGGATTGAGTGCTTCTGCATTTGTCCAACAACTCCAGTGAGACCAGATATGGGATATACCAAGATATCCATTCAGCCACGGAAGAGACAGAAGATTAAATTATATCTTTTTAATTCATGGTTATATCAAAGAGCTCTTTTTATTGTGATTTACTTAATTCGCAGATTATTAGGAGAGCTACCACTCTCCTTTGAAGATGGCAAATTCTCATAATCCTAATTGTGCATATGTATTCCAAAAAAAGTTAATCATGGTTATAAATGAACATTATTGCCTTCATAACAAAAGGTTGGTTATTTAATATATATATATACATATGCACACACACACATTCCCTTTGTTACATTATTTTAAAAAAGCCACACCAAAAAGCCATAGGTGAAGTGTTTTAACAATAAATAATCTACTTTTCTATAAACGTACAAAATCATGCCAGCAAGTAAAAAACAGTGATACAAATGTGATAATTGAAAGATATATTCACTTTATAACTCTAATAATTTATTTATGAAATATATCCATATATATATAATATATATATATATAATTTTTTGGCAGAGACCTTACTCTTTCTTGTTTCAATGTCTATTGCCACTGTTTAACCTATATATCCATTTGTATTGTGAACTCAAAGTTCAGTTATATTCAATTTACAGTTTTTGTTTTGGTCTGCAACTATCTTCTGATAAAATATAAATGTCACTTGCTCATAGTTTCACCTAGGAAGATTTGTATGAAGGTCTAACAAAGGAATCAGTAATGCCACAAGTTAGGAAATTCCTCTGTTACATTTTAAATCATATCAAAGAGCAACATTTGGAAGCGTTATTCATCCTCTTGCTTGTTCTTTTGTTTCCCCCAAAAAACCAGTCCAGTCCATACTTGCTGATGAAATCACTTTTGATGATAAATTTCCAGGGACCAACATTGTCCTTGTTCCCATTTTCTTGACATTTCCCCAATCCTTCAACTGCTCAGTAAAGTGGTTTGAATCAAGGGTTAAAAACATGTCTTAAAACATCAGCAAATAGGAATGTATGCACTGGGTATGTATGACACAGCACATATGGGATTAGGAGAGAGAGATGTAAATTATTTTGAATGTATGAAGTTTAGATAATGCTTTTGTATCTGTCAGTCTTAGTTTCATCCTCAGCAGATTCTTGTTGGTGGATAATTGGAATTCCATTCATCAACTACAGCGTATCCCTAGATATTCATTGTAGATGTGTTTCTGGATTGAACTTTCCAGCACAGAAATAATTTGTGCCTTAATTAAGTAACCTATTGAATACTTATTGTATATTGCTAACTTGCTATATTTTATAATGATATAAATATTAACCATTCATATTTATTCTGCATAGATACTGACATTTAAATATCTGCCAACAAAGTTACAATATGATGATTGGCTAATAGGCTTGCATCTATTAGCAAGAGACATATTTTGTTTCTGTTTATCCAAAATGCAAATTCTTATACAGACAATTCTCTAATTTACCAGATTCTCCAATTATAATTGCCTGCATATAGCTGGAACTGGGTACTTCACGCAGGCAGCAAGCACTAAGTGGAACAGTATGTTTATATTGTATTCTTTTTAAAACCAGGTAAAAAAAAGTCATTCTTGAATCTGTTTGTGTTGCTAAAGTTTGAATACTCCTTTTTCCCTCCAGGGTACATGCAAATACTCATCCTGTACTGCATGGTTTATGACACTCTCGTCAGAGAAGTATAAAAGGATGCAAAGTTCTTCACACATGTTCATGTGCCCTCAACTGGCATCAATGCAATAAAGGCGTTGCATACTGCTGGATTATCTATTGGCAGCCAGCCTGAAGCATTCCAATATGTCCATCTCATGGGAGATTTGTAGCTTAGATTCTTGCTTCTGAGCTTCGGCAAACAAACACTAAACCTTTTAAAAAAATAAATTTGAATGAAAATTGCTGGATTATATTGCACTATATGGACCTGATTTTGAGACCAGCCTTGCCATGACCTTGGCAAAACGGGGGGTACAAAATTGTACCCATGATTATTTGGGGGTGCAATGAATGTCACTTGAAAATCTAATTATATCTGATTCTCAAACAAAATCATAAGGATGAATTCAAATCAGGAGTTTCTAATCCAAATACCTCCCTTGAAAACTGCAGGTGTGAAGTTCCAGATTTGGCATGTCTAGTTCCACTGGCTGCTGCGTTCCACCTCAGAACTGAAAGCATTTTGCCTTATTCTGATGTCAAGTGAGGTTAGTATTCAGAGTGGACTGGGGAGTGGAGGTGGAGAGGGTTAACAGAAATCAGAATCTAGGTCAAATTTACCTCTCCACAACTGGCAATAAACCAGATTTACTGTTGCTTCTAAATATTTTCTCCACCCAACTTGTTCCACTTTCTGTGTCTTGGCAACTTAAGTTTTACTGAAACAATCCATGAACAGATGTGTCCAAAGTTGCTCCAAGGCAAATTGAACAAAATCAAACGTAAGTAAACAACCACTAAAAACACCAAACATATGACCAGGGCCAATAAATCTGTCTTAAAGCCTGAAAGATAAATCCTTAGAAGTTCTGGCTGATTCATCAGCATTAACTGAGGCCATTCCTGTGAGAGTGCCTTAAATATTTCTGCAGTGTAATAAAGTTACAAAACAAACCTCTTGGCCAAATTCTGCTCTCATTTAGGCTCATGATACTTCACTGATCTGAACTAAGAGCAAGATTTAGATCTTTGTATGCACAGGAACCCAAATTAATGTTTCTATCCAGCATAAAGTAGAACCTGCAGGTATATACTGTACCTCTCGGTTCAGAAACTGCCTGGACCCTTTGTGCTAATGAATGAGGGCATGTTCATTTTCTCTGCGTTGCTCTTTCTCTGCTGTCTTTTTCAGTGACCCCTGATTACTGTGGAAAAGATAATGAGTTTAGGATTATTTTAGTGTCACCACTTCCGTTTTGTTAGTCACCAATAGAGAGCTATTTTTTAAGATATCAAATTATGTACTTTTCTTGAGAAAGAAGAAAACAGGCATACGCCCTGGATTTTTTTCCTTTTGTCTGAAAAGAATGTAGGATTGAATATTCTCTGAATTATCCTATCTATTCTCCCAACTGGACAGGAGCTCTGCTACTTCATGGATGCCACGTCATTTAAAACAAAAATCCAGAAAGCAGTATTAAACTACTATCTGTGAGAATTTCATTTAGAATCAACAAATTTGTTGATCAATTTCATTTGTTGTGTGCAGCTTGATTACTTCATTTGAATGAAATAGCTAATTGTCTATGTGTTCAGAGATGTTCAAAATTTACCTTACTATTTTTAACATAGGAAATCAAAGACCCTCACCATCTGCTGTCTTGGGTTCTTGTGCAAAACAACATGCACTGTTTGTCATGTATGTCCAAACAAGAGCACCGTGATAAAGACCAATCTAAAGACTCTGTGCTCTTGCAAAGCTCTCCTGTAGACCTTTTGCCTCTGAAACTGCCTCGGTAGTTAGACAGCCCATATGGTACAGTCCTCCTGTAATGAGAAACACAGAGACACTATACAATTTTAGGAGCTACTTTGGATACAGTTCAGTATCTGTTTCCGTTCATTTATTTGTTTCCATGTAATAAAATGGTCTATTGCTCTGGGCTCCTGAACAATTCATTCATGCCACAACATTCACACACAAAGTCCTTCCCTAACCAGATTGCAACTCCTCCAAGTTGAAACTGCACATTCAGAGAAAGGCAGATAAAATGTCATATGTGAAAATGCACTCCTAATAGACAGCAGCAAATAACAGCATGGAAAACAACGGCTACGTCTACATCGGCGGGTAGCGATCGAATTATCGGGGATCGATTTATCGCGTGTAGTGTAGACGCGATAAATCGATCCCCGATCACTCTCCCGTCGGCTGCTGAACTCCAGCAGTGCGAAAGGAGGAAGCAAAGTCGACGGGTGAGCCGCGGCCGTCGATCCAGCGCCGCGAGGACACGAAGTAAGTATTTTTAATTCGATCTAAGGTACGTCTACTTCAGCTACGCTATTCTCGTAGCTGAAGTTGCGTATCTTAGATCGATCCCCCCCCCCCTAGTGTGGACCAGGCCAACGAATCTGGTTTCTGCAGCTCTATTTGTTAATCACAATATACTAAGTACCTGAAACCTGAATAGAAATACAATCCCAGGTTGTTGATCATTTTAATTCTCACTAGTCCTTATTCTTATGTATGGGCCAGTCTCAATCCACTATGTAGAATGTTCCTAGTGAAATTACACATTCAGGGCCAACTCTTGATGATTTGCACCATCTGAGGAGCTGGCCCCCAGACACAACTGCCACTTAATACATGATTTTCATGGAGTGTTACCTGTATGTTCAGTTCACTGTGTCGGGCTTCAGGACATAGCCCAGAACCCCTAAATATGGGAATCAACTGGACAATCCCCCTGGTGTGGAGGTCAACAATTGTGGAGGCGACCATGGCCCAGCTGCTGTAGCGTAGTGACTGTGAAATGGCTCCACTACTGCTCATCTACTAGAGACTATATTCACTGCATCACATCAGGAAGAAGTCCTCCTTAATCCCCAGCAATCTGCCTACTTCATTATTAATGACGGATGTGCACTAGCATTGCCGATTGCTTTTTGCATTGTTTTTCTGAGTGGGTGCCCATTCTGCTAATATCCAAATGCATGTGCCTCCTGGCAGCTGGTGTGATAAATCAAATTATCGTGAGAATTACCAGCGGGACTGTATTACCACCATGTGGCTACCAAACATGGGACTTTTAAAAGTCCATGAGGCATCTCTAATTTATGCAAGGGTCAGGCCAGTCCAGCCAACCCACAAACTTGAAATTAGGGGAAAAAACTGTCCTTATTTCTAAAGGAAACAGGATGAGAGAAGAACAAAATAATTTTGACAGAGGGATGCAGAACAAAGCCTGGTTGCCTGTGAGTAATTAATTATGTAAGACAGACAAATATTGCATGGTTGGACTGCTCAGTTTAATTTGTCCTCCTTAAATACCATTAGGTTGGCAATAAGAGATCTGCGCAAGTTTTCCATCAGTACACACTTGGAGGGGCGGAGGGCTGGAGAGTGCAGAACAATATCTTCCTGCTGTCTGCAAAAACACAAAGCTCTGAAGATTTTGATTGCTATCCACTAAAGTAATGCAAGTTATTTATTCAGAGTTACCCACTTTTAACACATCATCTGTTTGTGTGCTGTCTTCACAGCTTTGTCTGCTGGAGCTGCAGTGAACTTACCAGGCAACGAGTAAAAACTTCCCCAGCCCACATGAAATCGCATCTGAGGAGGGAAATGGCTTGGAAGGAAAGAGACATCCCCTCTCTTTCCGGTAGGAGTTCATAGGAGCTGTGCTGTGATTGGCTCCTTTCCTACCTCCTCTAAGTCCTTAGGAAGGGGCCTTAGGAACAGCAGAGCAGAATTTGATGCTTAAGCTAGTAGCATTAAGTTCCTGTGGGAATCTCCTCAGGCAATCAGGTTTCCCAAGGGACAGTGCTCAACAGAGCAGCTGTACCTAGCTCCACTCCCACCCCAGTGACCTGTTGTCTTGGAAACCCATTGGGCATAAACATTGCAGTGGGACATTCACCTGTTCTTGGGGAAGGGACGGTATTAAAGCCCTTAGACTCTACTCTGCCCCTTCCACATGGACCGGCTAGTTCTGTTGCAGATGTGCACTACTTTCATCCTGCCCAGGCTTTAAAACTGAGGCTGTCCTGGCATGTGAAAGTTAGTCTTAAAGTTTCATCTTATTTAGGGCTAGACTGTGGAGCTCTTTACTCATGCTGATGAGCACCTACTCACAAAACTGTAAGATCTTGGAGGTAAGGGATAAGCCCATTTGTACAGAGGGCATTGTACATTTATAGTGCTAGATGTGCATATGCATGATGATAATGCATAAAGCATGGAATGGATTTTGCTGTGATTTGAAAGTGAAAACTCTATTTTATGGCACACAGGTGTTAGAGGAAAATGTGTTTTAAAAGTGTTCTTGCAGATAGCATTCCATCACATGCTGAATAGATATAGAAAAATTCCAATAGAAATGTACAGTAAAGTTTTCCTCACACTGGCCAAACTGGTTGCCATGAAAAAGTCAACATTTTCCAAAAGTTAGCAGTTATTTCCTACCCTCTGTAAAGGGGAAACTGGTTTCACGTCTTGGAAAAAGTATTCACAGCTTTGAGAATGTATTCAAGAGCACTTGGTCCGTAAGCTCAAAAGCAGAACAGAGGTACTCAGAGTATTGGGTAATACCAACTCAAGGCCTTTCCCACTTCAACCATCTGGGAAGGGAAAGTATATCCCTTCCTGAATACTATACTGAGACCCCACATTAGGGTTTTCCTCTGGGGTTCCTATCTGCTGCCCTTGGTTAAGAGGCAAGATACTTTATTTTTGGCTTCCTGTAGGTCACATGCTTGTGCCTAATCATGTGCTTGTATCTACCACTCCAAGTTTCAAAGGGCCCCGTAGCCTGGGACTTGTACATGTTCTCCCATGCCCTGTTACCTCAGGCTATTGACATTTTGGAAAAAGTCAGGCTTGTGTGCTGTATTCAGTGCCTCTCTGTTAACCAAACAGTCTCCTCACTACCTCTATTCTTCTCCCGCCATTTCCTCTTTATTCTGGGTTCATGCACCTATTCTGTAATCTAAAACTGTGGTCTGGTATCACATCTGATGTTACTGAGGAGTGTTGCATCACCTGGTGCAGAGCATTTTGCAAGATGCCTCAGAGTTCAGGCCTTTATTTCTACCCAGCTCAACAATTTGTTTGGGCATGATCCTGTGCTCCATAGACAGGCCCAAACGCCATTGATTTGTGTGTATTGTCTGACTGTAGCTATTTTATGATGAGTTTAGTTCATAAACTTCAAAGGGATCACGTTCCACAGGCAGCGGGGATAAAGTCAGTGGGAGCTGTGCACTCATTTGGTATCTGGGCCAAAACTTTTAGTTGCATCTACTTAGATGGATTAGATCTACTGAGTATAACAAAGCCTGCAGCTTAATCACCTTTGCAGCCATAAACAGCCAAGGATTTTAAGATAATTTGAGTTTACTACAAAGGAGAGGAAATAAGATAATTTAAGAAAGATAGGTTGGCTAAGAAAAAAAAGAAAGCACTACAAACTCAGGGCCAAATTCTGTCCTTCTGTTACACCACTATAAATATGGCATAACCCCACTGTAATCATATTCACTCGCGTAACTGAGAGCACAATTTGGCTGCAAGGACTTGAAGAAAATTTTAGCCTGTGCATATGTATAATTCCAATAAGTGACAGTGTTAGTGTTTCAAGTTAGTACATACCTCTGTCTCCCTCCTTCAGAAGTGAGAAGAATGGCATGGTTGAGGGCTTGTCTACATGAGGAAACTCTTCAAAATAAACTAGAGTGTGAATTTTAAGTGCGCTCCTCTTCCAAAGTAGATTAAACTAAAGTGCGCAAAAGGACTCTTAGTGCAGTATAAGAGTGTCCACAAGGGGAGCTGTTGTGGAATAGCTACTGTGGGCTATTACCCTGTGCAGAAAAGCCATGAGAGATCCAGATGAGTAAATAACAGAAGCATTTGCCTAGCGGCATGCTTAATCTTAGACTGTTACAATAGAGTAATCAATTGCAGGTGTCTGTGCAGCAGGCTTTTGTAGAGATGTAATCCTTTGGTTCAAAAGAAGGGAAGTGGAAATACACTTAAGACACAGTGTGGTAATTAAGTCTGTCAACACTTTTATATTTATATTGCAGCTGTGCCTAGCGGCCAACCTGGCCCATTGTGTTAGACACTGCATAGATATATAGTTAATGACAGTATGTCTCTGTTCATATTTTATTGTCTTTTTTCAATCAAAACATCTGACTGTTAGCACAGGCAGGGCAGCTTGTTTCCTAGCAGTGAAGATGAGGGAAACTGAACTGGTACAAGTTATGCCCAGTGTCAAACACAAGCTAGGGCTGTATTGAATTTTATCAAGGAGAGGACATGATACAGCGCTGGGACACTGGTGATAGATACAGTGCTTCACTGAGAGAGAATCAGTCTTCTAGTAACTGCAGTGTATTCTGCAAATGGAGACCAACTGCACAAGCTAGGTTTCTCCTCTCTGTAATTGACAAAGTGGGGAAAGGGTTGTAGTTTCAAAGGCATTGATGCTCGGATTTTCAAACCTGGGCTAATAAATACTGCTTACATATTTAGGGATGGTTTCTCTTCTAAGCACAGAGCCTGAGTAACTGGACTGGTGTGTGGGAGTTGGAATCCTCCTACCGGGCTGTGGAGTGGTAACAGCGCCATTCTGTGGCAGCTACCGTAACCTGTATAATCACTGCATTCACCACCTCTAAGGGGGGGAATGGCAGGTGGATCTGCATAGTCACCACTCACTACCCCATGCTGAAGATCTGTCCAAGGCAGCACAAAAGCAGCCCCAGCAGCTCACAAGGGATGTCGAGGTACCATCACTTGTAACCCTCTTTGCATACGTTTCATTGCATTCAATGCCTTAAAATGGAAAGGCAGAATTTTCCACATTATAGCCCCAATCCAGCAAAGCACTTAAGCACATACATAACTTTAAGCATGTGCACAGACTGCAGTGGGACTACTCATGTGCTTAAGTACATTGCTGGATCAGGGGCTGTAAGTACCACTTTTGATGTAAATCTTTTACATCTCTTCCAGGTGGGAACAAGCAAGCTGATGTGCTAACTGGAGTGGATCGAAAATGTTTGGATGGATTGTCCTATGCCGGCAGCCCTGGGGTTATGCCAGTCAAAAACTGCACCTGCAATTCAGGTCCTTAGATGCCTAAGTAGTTTCTGTACTTGTGTGTCCACAAATCACAGGCATAACAAGAGGAGGTCATCATGTAAAAGTCAGGCTCTAAAAACACTTCCCCCCCCTCCTGAAATTAATAACAACACATGCCACAATGGTGCATGTTTGAAGAACATCATGTGTGCTTAGGAACAATGAAACAGCAATTTTGAACTGATGACATCAATGAGAATTTTGCCCAAGCAAAGACTGCAGGATGATGCTCATTAACAGATCATGGCATACAACATTTGCAGGACTAGTTCGTGAATGAATGATCTGGCTACTTTCATAGCTCCTGGCCAGTTATATTATAGTGCATGTTCTGTATCCAGACAGCCAGAATCCAACAAGGTTACTTTTCCTTTTTATAACGTGACTATGCCTGTCATGCTATCATTAATTCAGAAGCAGCTACCACTTTCCACTTTCCCAGCCACTTAAATACAACAGATGCCTGAGAGCAGTTCTGAGTTTCAGCCAAAAATAAATAAGGGGGGGTTGGGGGGAGAAAAGGGAAGGGAGGAACCCTTCAGCATTCATTTAAGATACCATGAATTCAGTATTAGGCAATATTTTCTGGCAAAAGTCCAGGCCAGACAAACTACAAAAGGGGGGGGGCCTCCAAAACTTTGAGTGTAATTGTGATGGAGTAGGTAATGTTGCATGGGAGTTTTACTACTTTACTGTCTGCATTAATACTAGCTGGTGTTGGGATATCAGGGTGTGACTTCACTTGAGGGATGATACTTGAGCACGTAACCTGAGCCCAGGCGGGGGTTGGGGCCAGGTGACACCTTCTGCCCAGGAAACTGGACAAAGGCTGGAGGAGGAGCCAGGGGTGGGGCTGGGGGAGACTGCTGGATGGGGTTTTTCAGGTTGGAGCTGGCTGGGGAAACGGAGGGAGGCTCAGCACTGGGGTCTGGGCTCCCTACCCCCCGAAGATGGACCTGACTGAGGGGTCCTGTTTTCTGTACCTACAAGCCCTGTTTTGACTGTGTTCCTGTCATCTAATAAACCTTCTGTTTTATTGGCTGGCTGAGAGTCACGGTGAATTGCAGGAAGTGGGGGGTGCAGGGTCCTGACTCCCCCACACTACGTGACAGTAATCTTGAAACCTATCAGATCCCTGCAGTGTCAAGGAGAATGCAGAATGGGAAGGAAGCAAGAATAATTCTCAAACACCTTTCAATGAAACAAAGGGCCTTATAGGTGTAGGATGATGGGGCAGAAACTGGCAAATAGATCCTAGTGGATTTTTTTTTGATTACCTATAAAAACTCCAGAACCCAATTTGCTCTTGTATTCAAACTGATCCAAACACTTGTAAATAATTTAGGTAACAGGCCAAGCATTGCAGTGACACCCATTTGACCATCTAACCCCATTCACGTCAGCATGGCTGTAACAAAGCAGAGTTGGCCAAACAGCTATTGGCTCTGGAGGTTTGGCAAAGCATTGTTAGCAACAAGGTAAACGGTGAAAGAGACAAGCAGTTCACAGCCAGGCAAATCACCCTTCAACGCCCATAGACATGGAAGGCTGTGAATGAAGCCTGTGTCTTGGAGCTGTATTCTTGTGGAGCTCCACATGCCCGGGGCAGAGGGAGGTATTAGGGACTAGTGGATCTGCGACAGGACAGGTGTACAATCTTACCATGATCCTCCCACCTGATGCCCAAAGAGACACAGCACAGCAACCACAGCGGATTCAGAGCCGCCCCACTACCCAATTTGCAGCCTACCTGCCCAGCCTACAGTTTCCCAGTCCAGGCCCATTTATTTGGGCTGGGCACAATGACTAGGATTTGGCCTATATTTTTCACAACTGACACACACACACACCATCACTCTGGAATGTCACAAAATAAATGTTTTCTTCCCTTGGAAGCAAAAGAGTTTATACATATGTGTTTCTGGATCCCAGTGAGTCCAAACCACAATTAATGCAATAAGCCAGATTCCAGTTACACCTAGGTAAATCCAGAGTAATTCCACTGACCTCTAGGTAGCTGAGATCTGATTTCAGCATAACTGGCATATTAATGTTGTTCTGGGAATGAGAGGTCTGACATAGAGGTCAGTTTACTAAGTGTATTAGTTGGAATTGCCCTGTATCTGAGAATACCCTAGAGTGGGAGAGGTGCATTTTTTCCCAGAAACATAAGCACTGTAACCTTTCTTTTCCTGCTTTACTTGTTCCTTGGTGCAAGCGAAACACTTTTGGTGCGATTTATGCCTCAGGCAAGCTGAATGGTCACATCCATCACAATGGGCAGCACATTTCTTTGCTGATCCTTTGATGGAAATAATTAAACCTGGGGCTTCTCTAGACAGCTAAGAGGAAAAGTTCCCATGGCTGGAATCTTGCTCATTCAGAGGATGCACTGGGAATCCCATTTTTGATCGTTGCATTAGCACAATAAAATAAAATGTAAATATCGAGGCTACTGCACTACAAAATGTGCTATGGCCACTTACTCTGACAAGAGTAGCTTACCTTTAGTGATGAACATTGTTTGAGTACCTAACAAATGTAATATTGTCTGTTGTAAAAGCAACAGAGTCCTAATAGTCAGAGATCCTTCTATGACACTGCATGAGGATATGGCAGGACAATTCAATCATAGGCTGCACAGGATGATAAAAAGGAATCAGGATTTTTATTTTTGTTTGGCAGAGACAAGACAACAAAAATAAAAAGTCAGTACAAATGCCCCAGAAACCTGAGACAGATGGCTTTGTTTAATACAGTTTCAGGGTGTCTCTCACCCATCTGCTGGGTCTTGAGATCTGGGAATTTAACTCCTTCCAGGCCCATTAGCTGGAGCTGCTACCTCTTAAGCAGCCTGCTTATCACTGGAGTTTCCTGTTTGGATTCACCCTTTTAAAATGGCCTTTCCCAGCATGCTCTTCTCTAGCCCTTTATATCTGGGCAGCCCTAAAATGCCACTTCAAATGACTAACTGATGATCCTTCCTCTATTCCAGGTAGGAACTATTTTAATTTCTGTGTTGTTTTTTCCTTCTCTCATTTCTGAGATAATGTAGCCTCCTCATACACTGTCTGCTATTACGTTTTGCTGAGAAATGGGGAAGAAGTGCCAGGATTTGTGCCACATTTGACAGGATTATGTATAAATGCTACATAGCATAGTCTTTGGAAAATGGGAAAGACACATCCAAGTTGTTCCCTCTGAGAATATAGCTCCCCTGGCAAAGGATATATCAGCTAATATATTAGGCCAAGCTTTCTAAAAATTACAAATGATTTTTGGCCCCCTCTGTTTTTCAGAGCTCAACTTCATACTAGAGCTGGGTAGGAAAAGGTCCCGTGAATATTTGAAAGTTTGAAATGTTTTCCAGTCTTGCATTAGAACAAAAAGTTGAAAGCTCAGAAATATTTGCAAACCAAAAAACTGAAAATTTTTGATTATGGGTTAATCAAAATGTTTCAATAATTTCTAAATATTTAGTTTCAATTTGACCCTTGAAAACTTTTTTTTAAATGAAATGTCATTTTGAACCAAAAACTTGGGGTTTTTTTGTTTTGAAAGTGTCCATTTTGTTTGTTAATTTCAAAAAACTTTCCTTGAGGTTTTTTTGGGTTTTTTTGTTTGTTTTTTTAAAGTTGGAAAATTCATCAAACTCAACCCTGTTTTGAACAGTTTTCATTTCAACTAATTGGCACTTTTTTGGCAAAAAAGTGCTGAGTAAACTATCTGAAAGGTTGTTTTATACCAAAATCCAGGCAAGAGGGAAAGGCTGGAGGGAACCTTAGTGCTGGTTTTGGTTTTGGGGATGTTTACACTTATTTAATTTTGAGACCAAAATGGAACATTGTATTGCTGGGTGGTGAGGTCAGAGGTGACAACCAGTTATTGTTCTGTACAGCATGAACTTCAATTCCTTTAGTGTAATGAAAGCCTTTTGGTTGAAATGTTGTAAACATTGTTTTCAGGAGAAGCGTGGGGGAATCTCTCCCTTCCCAGCTAGAAAGCAGATTCCTAACTACCAGTGACATGTTTTGCAACCTGACAGAAATGTTCCATTCATTTTTAATTGATAAGAGTTCATAGTTACCCTAGTTAGACAATATGCTGGGAGTGGACTATATAAGTACAATGGCCACCACCCTGGCTTAGAAAGTAAGTGAAAGCAGCTATACAAAATAAATATAAATAAATAGAAAGGGAGACAAGGAGAAGCTGATATCAATTAATATAAATTAGAAGCTAGGAAGTATAGAAAATTGATAAGGGAAGCAAAAGGACACAATGAGAACTCTTTAAAGACAGTAAAAAGGAATTTAAGTATATTGAGAACAAAAGGAATCCTAACAATGGTATTGGTCCATTACTAGATGGATGTGGTAGAACTGTCAATAATAATGCAGAAAAGGGAGAAGTGATCAATAAATATTTCTATTCTGTATTTGGAAAAATAAGAGATGGTATATCCATATCATAAGATGGTGATTAAATACTTTCCACTTCAACAGTAACTAGGGATGATGTTAAATAGCAGCTACTAAAGTTAAACATTTTTAAATCAGCAGGTCTGTATAACCTGCATCCAAGAGTTTTAAAAGAGCTGAGGAGCTCTCTGAACCATTAATGTTGATTTTCAGTAAGTCCTGGAACACTGGGGAAGTTTCAGAGGACTGAGAGTAAGCTAATGTTGTGCCAAAATTTAAAAAGGATAAATGGGATGACCTGGGTACCTGTAAGCCTGACATCAATTCCAGGCAACATAATAAACTAGTTGATACAGGACTCCTTTAATAATAATAATAAAAAAAAATTAAAGGAGGATAATATAATTAATGCCGACCAAGATAGGGTTATAGAAAATAGGTTTTTGTCAAATTAATTTGATATTTTTGATGAGATTGGTTCATAAAGGCAATAATAGTTTTGAGGTAATATACATAGCCTTCTGCAGGGTAGTGTTTCTAGTGGAGTCCTGCAGGGATTGTGTTCTTGGCCCTATGTTGTTTAATATTTTTATCAATGAGTTGGAATGGGGGTGGGGGAGTGTAGGGAGGTCCTGGGATGTTGTTTCTTTTCTCATTACGCTTTATATGATTGGAGATTTCACCCAGAGTTAAAACAAACCTCAAACACATGAATTTGTTTCAGATAGAGATTATTATCTAATGATTCGTTGTAGAGTGTTGTAACTCACATGCAGCACACTGCAGAATGAGGTGTAAAGAGAACTCCCTTGAGATTCTCTCCCTGTGTCTCCCTACAGTGATTTCTCTTTCTATCAGGACTTGTGCACCTATGCAAAGAGGAAAGGATTTGATCTTCTTTGCTTATGGTTTTTTGCAGTTACTAGCTCTTATGAATTCTGTTGTAAATACATTTCAATACTACCACTCCAATACAGAATTGAGCATATCAGAGCAAAAATAACTACAGGTACAATGGAAAGACAGATTCTTGAAATTGGAGGCACTGGCCCAGTTTTTTTCTGAAACTGATTTTGAGACACTTCCCTTCTTCCTTTGACAGTGGTGAGAGTACATCTGTGATCACCCAAGTCATATTGTCCAGATAACAAAAGTTTATTCCAATTCTGAATATGTGCAATGTAATGCAAATACTGTTTCTGTCCATGTTTACTAAAGTAAAGATCAGTAGCGTAGCTGGGGAGGAGTAGGGGGAGCGGCCGCTCCCCCACTGAGCACAAGTGGCGCCTTTTTAATTTTTACTCTGAACAGGGGGGCGGACATAAAAAAAGGCGCCTCCTGCTGCGGCACTTGTACTCACCAGGCAGCGCTCCGGGTCTTCGGCGGCACTTCGGTGGCAGGTCCTTCACTCGCTCCGGGTCTTCGGCGGCGGGTCCTTCATTGCCGCCAAAGACCCGGAGTGAGTGAAGGACCCGCCGCCGAAGTGCCCGCCGAAGACCCGGAGCCCCTCCCGGTGAGTACAAGCGCCGCAGTGGGTGGCGCCTTTTTTTATGTCCGCCCCCCTTTTCGCTCCACCTGGCTATGCCACTGGTAAAGATATCTTGAAAACTGGGTTTTGTTTAAACCTTCCTCAAGAGACGTAAACCTCTTTTCTTTAATGAGTAATCTACAGTAGGTGTACAAAAACTGTACCAATTTCCCATCCTCCATCAGTAATTTAACCCCCTGTAGTTTACATCTACATGAAAAAGTGAATGCCAGTGGTATCTGTTTTTACTTGTCCGGGGAAAGTTTTGATTCTGTTTCTTTTCATTCTTCCTTAAAATCATGCCCTCTTTTCCCACAGCCTAAGGGTAAGCACCCTGATCCACCCGCCCGACTGCTCCCCTCAGCCCCCCACCTATATACCAGCACCCTGACCCAGCCCCCACATACCTCCACAGCCCTTAACCTGACTGCTCTCCCGACCAGCCCCACACCCATATACCACTACCCTAACCCAGGCCCCTCCTTGTAGAAACAGCATGTCTGCAGCTTCACACCAGAGCGACTATTTGCTTCCCTTGCCTTCTGCTAGCCCTTCTCCTCCATGCCCCAAATAAGTCCCTGTGGCTGGAACGGAGCTTTGCTGTACAGCTGCCTTTCCCCACAGACCCAGGAGATCCAGCACCTTCTCTGTACTCTAGAGCAGGAGCGCATTTGCTGTGTGGAGCTGGCCTGCTCAGCTGGGCAGTAACTATGTGAGCTCTCCATGCAGAGCAAACAGGAAGAGCAATTTCAAAACTTCCTGGGGCTTTAAAAGAGGAGAGGCATATACCTGTGTATCTGGCTGCAGGGCAGCGGAGTTCAAAACAGTGACAAAAGTGGACATGGCAGGCATTGTGGGACACCACTTGGAGGCCCCTTAGGACGACGTAAGCACCGTAGTGTCTACACTGACACTGCATTGCTCTAAATACGTCGCCCTAAGCGCTATGCCTCTCATCAAGGTGGTTTTATTAGGTCGGCATAGCAGGAGAGTTAAAGTAGCGGGAGGAGCACTGCAGCATGTACATCTCCAGAGTTCGGTCGATGTAAGCTGCCTTACATCAACTTAACTTCGTAGTGTAGACAAGCCCTAAAATAAACCTCTGTCTCAGCTAGCCCATAAATGAGTGGCAAAGTCAAATTATTTGCTTTTTTTAATAAAAGGAAGTTACTCAGTACACAAATGTAATAATTTCTCCATCAGCAAACCCCCTCCCTCTAGCATTCCAAGAATGTTCTCAAACACAGAGCTTTTCCCACTGCCCCCCAGAAATACAGAGGGTTGCCAACCCTCCCGCTTTCGCCAGGAGTCCTGGAATCAGGCTCTATCTCCCAGAGGTAGTTCAGCCAACCCGGGAGATTTTGGGCGCTAACAGTCCGGCGTGGCAGCGGAGCTAAGGCAGGCTCCCTTACCTGCCTTGGCTCCGCGCTGCTCCCGGAAGCAGCTAGCACTATCCCTGCAGCCCCTGGGGGGGGGGGGGAAGGGGGCAGGGGGTCTTCGAGCACTGCCCCCACCCCGAACGCCAACTCCGCAGCTCCCATTGGCGCACAGAGACCCCCCAGCCCTCCCTCCTAAGAGCCGCTGCCAGAGGGATGTCAGTCGCTTTCGGGAGCCACCCGAAGTAAGCGCCAACCCCCTGACCTTCTCCTGCAACCCAATCCCCTGCCCCAGCCTAGAGCCTGCACCCTGCACCCCCTCCCACACCCTAACTCCCTCCCAGAGCCTGACCCCTTCCCCCCTCCCACACCCAACCACCTTCCCCAGCCTAGAGCCTGCACAGAAACTCCCTCCCGCAGCCTGACCCTTCACTCCCTCCCGCACCCAACTCCGTCCCAGAGCCCGCACCCCTACCCCAGCCTGGTGAAAGTGAGTGAGGGTGGGGGAGAGCTAGCGACGGAGGGAGGGGAGGGATGGAGTGTGGGGGTGGGGCCTCAGAAAGGGCGGGACAGGGGCATGGCCTCGGGGAAGGGCCGGGGCGGGGGCATGGCAAGGGTCTTTGGGTTTGCACGATTAGACAGTTGGCAACTCTGGAAATACATCAGGAGAAGCGCAGGATCCCATAACCCAGTACAGGGGTGGACTATTCTATCAAGGTGTTTTTAAAAAAATCTGCTGCAAAAATGCATTCAGTGTTTCCTAAATCAGACATCCTGAGAATAGTCACTGGGGCTTCCCAAAGGAATGCTAAAGTACGTTTCATTTAGGCTAGCATCTAAAAACATAGCAGACTCCGCAATTATATGTTATATCCTTAGAAGGCAACAAGAAATCTGAGTAGCTAGGCATCCCAAACCACACTGATTAATTTACCTCTGCATCAAGAAAATATTTACCCACTCTGGGCTTTCGTTTGCACGCATGAAGCCTAATTGACTCCACTGAGATCTCATGAGTATGTTAATAGTGTATAATAGCACCTAATGGTAATCAAGAGTAGGAGTCACGCATTGCGCTAAACCCAATATAAACACTTAGTAAGACAGCCCCTGCCTTGAAGAGGGTAAGATCCAAACAGACAAGACAGAGCAAGATTGCGAAATAGGAATGCAACATACATGTATAACAGGAGGATGGGAACATAAGTATCCGAACTAGCATTCAAAAGGGCAAACACTCAAGGGGAAAATAAATACTTCCTCCCATCCCCACCCTCCTCATTTTTCAACCTCTGGGAATCTGGCGATGGGCCAGGTGACTGACTTTAGGAGAGGGGGGGTGTTCACTGTGATTGGGGGTAGAACTATCCAAGGCCAATATGCCACAGATATCAACTAACGCGTGTGTCATAGGGAATGGAATCCTCCTAACAAAAACCTGCTATGGGATTGCACAGTAATTGCACTATGGCAGTGTTTAGGATGATTTATTCCTGCAGAATACAGGTGTATTTTTTCCTAAAGGCCACAACCTTCCGTTTCAAAAATAACACACACACACACACACACACACACACACACACCATTACCTAATGAAATAACATTCCCATAGCGTCACAAGCGGAGAAACCTGCCTCTCTGAAAATAGCATTTCCCTCAGGATCTCCCACTGCTCCCGCCCAACCTGTCTTCAGCCTCATGGCACAGCAAGCTGCGGAGCTGTCGAGCATAGCAAAGGGCGGGTGCCTTTCAGCTATTGTCGCTCCAGCTCCGACTGTTACTCTTTCCCTATGATTGACGAGAGCAGAACTTGCTGGGGAGTAGAAGCAGTAGGTGGGCTGGGCCCGGTGTAGAGGAGTGGATGAGCTCCTGAAAGGAAGGAGCAGCTGGGTCATGAAGGGGATTGGGTGGAAATAGGCAGCCAAAGAGTAGCTGGCCCAAAACAGGAATCAAAGCGTTCTGCAGCCACATTTTGAACCCGCCACGTTGGTGTGTATGTGAAATGAATTAAAACAAGTTCTCCCCGCCAGATCTTCACTCCACTCCACCACATGTGTAATTCAAAACTGACTGTTTGCAAAAAGCTGAGGGGGGGGAGGGCGGAATAAGCGTGAGGTGTTAATTTAATGCTTGTGAAAGGTGCTAGCTTGACAGCCCTGGAGACTGAAATCCTCTGTTTATTCTCAGAATTAGAACAGCATGTACAGCGCTAGTGAAGCTTCCATACACTGCCCTGTCAGAGTGCCTCAGACCCCTCCCCGTCCCCCTTCCCCTGAAGGGTCAGCCCTAAGTCTGGAAGGGAGTTCAGCCTCCCAGGCCAAGTCAATCCCAGAACTTTCGGAGTGGTTATCAATTGTGATATTAATGTCGAGAGCACTAGAAGGGTATTCAGTGCTTTACAGCAAAACGCAAAGCCCCTGAGATTACAGTCTAGCTCAGTGGTTCTCAACCCGCGGCCCACAGGCCATATGCGGCTAGGGTTGCCAGTCATCCAGTTTTTGACCGGAACGCCCAGTCGAAAAGGGACTCCGGTCAGCACTGCCGACTGGGCCTTTAAAAGTCCGGTCGGCGGCGCAGCGGGGGCCCGGCGTTAAGGCAGAATCCCTGCCTGCCCTAGCTCCGTGTGGCTCCCGGAAGCAGTTGTCAGGTCCCTGCAGCCCCTAGACACATGGACGGCCAGGGAGGCTCCGCGCACTTCCCCCGCCCCAAGGGCCGGCTCCGCAGCTCCCATTGGCCAGGAACTGGTCTAACTAGATCAAAGGGGTGGGGGGATACACAGTCTGAAAGCATAAGGCCCTGTGTCCTCACTTGGTGAGGATCAGTATAGGAAAGCTTCAGGCAAGAAGAGGGCTTTAAGGAGCAGAGGGGGTAAGCCCAGCAACACAGGATGTGGGAGGCTGCTGCTTCAAGCTTAAGGGGAGATATGAAAAATTATATGCAGAAACTGTGAGAAAGAGACAAGGGACTGTACACAAACAGAACAAAAAGATGGTCCCTGTTACAGTCAGGGGCGCTGGAACAATTTTTATAGTGGGGGTGCTGAGAGCCATTGAACCAAACTGTAAACCTTGTATATAATGGAAACCACTTCAAGCCAGGGGGTGCAGCAGCACCCCTAGTTCCAACAACTATGGTTACAGTCTGAATATAAGACAAGAGTCAACAGATGGATGTAAACAGATGAGGGAGTGTAAGGAAACAACGAGACAATATTGGTGAGTATTATCGGCAGTGGTCTCTGCACACTAGCAGCCTCACCATTCAGTTACGTTGTCCAGCTTTACAAGGAAAATCATTCTACGTGATGCCTATAATTTAGAGGGACCCATAAAGCTTTAGAAGCTTTGCAATAAGTGTCGCTGTGAGATTATTTACTCTAAACAGAGTTTGCTAAAGAAGAGGCTCTCATGCCGTGACTGAAGATGCTAAAAGTGTAAACTGGATAAAGCTGAGCCTGAATCCAGAGACCGAAAACCACTTTGGAAATCTTAGTTTCTCGGACAGGGATTACAAAAGTCCTAAATATAAACATATCTCAGATCCATTTGTTTTCCTATAACTATTACAACATCAATGAACCAATATGAGAGGGATCCGCGAATTTTTATGTCTCCCACCCCCCTACAACGACACAGGTCAAAATCAAGGCATGAGAAATTAATTCCTGTCTCACAGGGTCTCATAATCATGTTATTGCAAAGTTGCAAACAGATGCAGCTCAAACAGCTTCCAGCAATGGGAAGGAGAAAAAAGAGTTACAGTAAATACTAATTTTGAACAAGTACAGATCTTTTTTAAATCAACAAACAAAACAGCCCTACTTGGTTTAAATAATGCAGGGGGTAGAAATTCCTTGTCCCTCAAAAGAGAAAAAACCTCACAACTAACAGCACTGTTTATTGCAGTAAAATCAGGTGCAATTTTTCATACCACTACAATAATTGCATATGCAAATTAGGCACACCTTGATCATGCACAATTGCTCACATGACCTGGTAAAAACTGGGCCCTAAAAATCTAGCCAATGTGTGCAACATAAAAGATAATAGCAATGATATAATCCAATTATAAAAGGATATAATTTATTATATTTAATAAATCTGTCTTAATTTGAAACATGCCTGTTTTGAATGGGAACATTTGTTCAGAATCCATGCATTCAAAATTTTGCCATTTTTGTGGTTAGGAATTTACAAAAAGAACTGAACTTATATAACAAAAAGAAAAGAAAAACAAAAAAGGACAGTCTCCAATCAGTCAAAAGGAACTAGTGGATTCCAGAAAGGCTTATCTACTTTCCGTTTTGCCTGCGGTTTTACCAGTGGGTATGACCACAGAGTCCATGATCTCCTCATTATTTACTTTTAATAGCTTGTGAGGTTTATTCTCCTTTAATCTTTCTCTGTTTCTGTCATACAGTCTACATTAGGACACACACATGCAGATGGGTAACATGATCCTTGCTGAGCATACCCAGGCAAAACTCCCACAGACTTAAATGTTGTTTGCAGTGTGGTTGTAGCTGTGTTTAGTCCCAGGATATTAGAGAGATAAGGTGGGTGAGGTAATATCTTTTGATGGACCAACTTCTGTTGGTGAGAGAGACAAGCTATTGAGCTACACAGAGCTCTTCTTCAGCTACTACACCCACCTTGTCTCTCTAATAGACTCAAATGAGCATATAAATAGGGTCTGCCCAAACCTGATATAGGTAAATGCAATGCAGTGACAAATCTTCCATACACTAATAGCCATCTTTATACCAAAACAAAACCCAGTAAGAAGTAAAGAGAGACATTAGTAGAAGAATAAATAATAATAAGACCAAACTCATGTTTACTCCCAGGCACCTTTACACCATTCTACCAGTTTAAAGGGGCTGTATAGACATGAGAATCAGACCCATTATTTTGTTTCCAAAAGCTTTTTAAAAAATTAAGACTTACTAATTTCCTACAGTAGGGACACCAGGCCTTAGCTATCCGTAAAGTGCCATATACACCCACAGTTCTGTATTGTAAAAACTTTTTTTTTTTTTTTTTTTTAACAAAGCCAGTGACAACATTTATCCTTTCTGTTCATCTGTTTCTATTATAGAGTGCTGAAACTTACCTCCACTCCCAGGAAATGACACAAGGACACTCCACCAATCACAGAGGAGGACAAGCCAAAATTCCCAAGTATCCCTTCTGCCACAGACAAATACTTTTGTCTGTTTGAAAATAGTTTGTTCCATTTCATGCTGCAAGATGACAGCAACATTTTCAAAGGCGACTAACTGATTTAGGAGCCTATGTCCCTTTTCAAAAGTGACGTAGGCAGTTAGGAGCCTAAGACTTATTTAAAGTCAGGGGAAATGAGACTCCTAAGTCACTTTTGAAAACATTACCAGACACCAACTAAAGCATCTGACAGCTCACTATAAAGCATTAAATGGAAATATACTGAACTGGAAGCCATGGGATGAATTCTCAACAGCTGTGTGAAGTCCAGACCCTCTAATTTAAGACAAAATTAAGTGGGCCGGATTCTGCACTTGTTCCACGTGCAGCGTTCCTACTAAATGGATGAGGGTCTTCCATACAAAAGGGCTGCGAAGTTGGGTGATGGGATCCTGGACTGTGCTTTGCCACTGTTTAAGGGAGAATGGGGAATGCTGGGAGGTTCTGTATCAGTTTACCATTTTAGACAGGCTAATTCCATTGTGAGTTTTAGCACTGGTGCCTGGTGTCAAATCCTACAAAAATTGATTTGAATGGACTGTCAGATCACGTGAGAATACGGAAGCAAATTGTACCTGTCTGTGGAATACTGAACTTCAGTAATATGATGACACTGATAACTATGGTAATACTACTAGATTACCTAGCACGGTTAGAAAAAAACCAGATGTGTTTGTCAGTAAATAAATATTATGTGGAAAGGGGCCCAGGGCACTAAAAGTGTGACTCTGAATCAGTATCCAAACTTCTAATTCAAGCGTTGGACCTGAACTAAATCCCTGGTGTGCCCATCTTTAATACTTGATATGGTTACGTCTGTCTCTCTCAGGAGCATTAGCGCTGTCATAATTGATGTTAACTTGATATTCTACCATTCATAGTGTACATCACAGGGCTGTTGTTAAAGTGGTCATCCCACAAAAAGAATAAGGAACCCAGAAAAATGCTTAAAGCTGCTTAAATTAAGTTAAATAACTATAATCTGCTCTAAAATATGTAAGCAAATGAAAATAATTCAAATGCATGAACTGAATGAAGCTGGCTTGGGGAAGATAATGGGTACACCCCTCTAGGATCAGCATGCAGCCATCCCTTGCCTGTATAGTCATTTGAACAATGAATGTGTGTATGCACAATCCAAAAGAACTGGTGCGCATTTTTTTGTGGTTGTGGATATACATAAGAATGGCCATACGGGTCAGACCAAAGATCCATCTAGCCCAGTATCCTGTCTTCTGACAGTGGACAATGCCAGGTGCCCCAGAGGGAGTGAACAGAACAGGTAATCATCAAGTGGTCCATCCCCTGTTGCTCATTCCCAGCCTCTGGCAAACGGAGGCTAGAGACACCATGTGTATGACTCTGCTGTCATACCCTCTAGGATTGAAACTGTGGGTTTAGATTGTTAGGTTTTTGGATTAGTAACTTCAATCCTCCTGATTCAGCAAAGAATCTAAGTGTATGTTTAAATTTACTTGGCTTCACTGGAACTACTCCTGTGCTTAAAATTAAAGATGCATAAGTGATTTCCTGAACTGGGGTTTCATAGCTGCATTTTGTGTTTTCTAAAGTGTCCGACTACGTCTCAGTGTGCTTAACTAATAATAAAAATAATTCTCTTTAAACACTGTAATACTAATAGCAGTTTACATTTATAATAACTCCGTATCCATAAGGTTTACAGACTACAGTATGTATGGGGTTTAGTTTCAACCAACAACAACCTCCAGCAACCTGTGGGGTGGAATATAACAAGAAGATGGTATGTGGGAAATGATAATTTAGATAGTCAGTGTGAAATCCTGTTACAGCAGCAGTTTGAGACAAACTGCACAGGAGTCTTCTCTTTCACGACAGTATCCCAAGAGGTCCTTTCCTCTTTCTGTGGAGCAAAATTTTGATTAACAGGGAACGGGATGGATAAATATAGACTGATAACAGAATATGGACCCATTCAATTTCTAGATAGGTCAGCTTCAAAATGCCAAAGTCAGTAGTGAATGAAGGTGATTAATCTCTAATGGGTATTAGTGGCCTACTGTAGGTGGAATCAGTTGTTGTTGTCAGTCTGACACCTAGTGTCTCACTCCACAACAAGCCGATGACAGTTTCAGCAGAGACCAAAGCCTGAATGTGCATGGAAAGCAAATACCCAACTAACCCTTTCTCACCCCGAGAGGTGGGTTCCATCCTGCCAACTCAGGAGTGCATAATTTAATAGGAAAACAGGCTGGAGCTGTCTGCAGAGCACAGATCATACTCTTACATGGCAGTCAAAAACTGAACTATCTGAATCACTAATATTGTTGGAATCAGTATGTGTGTCCGTTATTCAGTGACAAGAATGTTTCACTATGTTTGTGAGATGCTGCTCGCCTCATCCTCTGCCAACCCATCCTGAAAACTAAAAGGGCAGACCACTGGGCTATGATTGCACTCCTCCAGCCCTGGAGGATATATCTGGATAAGTACAGAAGTTCAGAACTGGGCAGCCAGCACAGAAATATTAGGCCAAATTCTGCCTTTAACTGTACCCATCCAATCCTGCCAATTCATAAATTCATATTTTAAAGTATGAAGGGACCATTAGATAATCTAGTCCGACTCCCTGTATAACCACAAGACAGAGAATTTCATCCAGTTACTCCTGTACCGAGCCAGTAACTTGTGTTTGAATAATGCATAATCTTCCTGGATTTGAACACTTCACGTGATGAAAAATCCACCACTTCTCTTGGGAGTTTGTTCGAGTGGTTAATCATCACTGTTGAAAATGTCTTCTTTCTAATCTGAATTTGTCTGGTTTTAACTTCCAGCCATTGGTTCTTGTTATGTATTTCTCTGCTACATTAATGATCTTTTCAGTACCTTGTATTTTTTCTGCATGAAGGCACTTTTACATTGTAATCAAGTCACCTCTTGTTCTTTTACTGACATCATTGCAGTGGCCCAGGCAAATTTAACCCATTCAGCATATCCCCAATGACCTTAAATAACTCTATCGGCAACACTATAAAATCTATTTATTGGACCACACATTGCTTTTGAATGCACATGCTCAGCTCCCATCAAAAGATAAGGGGCCATTCAACGTTTTAAAGATGTAACCTAGAAAATACTTTGGTTTCTTCTCTAAGTTATTTCATGGGTAAATTTTATAATTGAGCCTATAAGTCAGTGGGTATTGCCAAAAAGTAGTAGTTCTTTCTGTTGAGAGATTTTCAGTATCTTTAATTACAGATCTGAGCAAGATAAAATTAATCACTTAACAGAGAACACAGAATCATAATGCAGTTCAGTCATTATTACTGAGTAACAGATCGCCTCGGCATGTAGCATATACTAGCTTTTCATAATGGTTTTGCAATGTAATCTTTTGTCCACAAGGACATTAATTGCTGCATCCTGCTGTGACTTTCATTTCGGACTCCTGCCTTTCTCTCTAAGGCTCTCACCATTTCCAGCAAACAAGACTACAACAGTATCAAAATGACACCAGCATGCTCTGAGGGCTGAAGTGACCCCAGTAGTTCACTGACAAGTCCAGACAGACAGACACGCGCTCTCGCTCTCTTCACGTGGGGGGTCTCCAGGGTCAGAGCCTAGAAACGCTGTAATTTTCTGCCTTCTGACACCTCCCTACTTGCTGATCTAAGCTGCTTCTCACCACAGTTGGGAGGTGGGGAGGGGGGGGAGGAAAGGGGAGGCGGTTAAGTGATTAAAAACTGCTTTGGGTTGGCACTCTACCTCCAGCACTGTTTTTATTGAAATCTCAATCATCTCCCTAGGGCCAGAGAAGCCAAAACCAGGGTCTGTTTTGAATATGTTAATACAATGTTTAAAAGCATCTTCTGTTGCAAGAGGGAGGCAAAGAAATGAGGTTGGGGGAGGAGGGGAATTTGGCATGGTATATAATAAGGAAGGGTAAAACAGGAACTAAGGGCTGTGAGGGGGGAGAAGAAGTGAGGGAGGAAAGATGTAATTCAAAGGGGATACTGATGGTGTGGGGAGGAAAGAAAATAGGGAGAGAGTGAAAGATGCTGCTGAGCATAGATGGGAAATGAGTGGTGAGGAAGTAAGAGATAAGAAAGGAAAAGAGGTGAGTAAGCAGGAGAAGTTTCCGAAAAAAATCCTTCTGGCTTCCGGCTCCTTTTACTTCCTAAGAGTAAATAATGCTCTTTCTAGGGGTGTCAAACCTACTTCTGATCAGCTTTCTTTAACCGCAAACTATTTCACCGTCAAATACTGTCTCAGCTGCATGCACTCAGCAATGGTGACAAAACAGGGCCACTTAGAAACACAACATACATAACGTTCCTATGGACATTGTGGCTATTCCTATTCAGAAAGCGTAGGCTGAATGCTAGGGGATATTAAACAACTCACTGCGAGCCACATTCTGCTCAGTCACATTCCTGATCGATCCAACTAACTTCAGGGGGCCTGGCTGCTCAGGGTGTACAGTCAGCACAGTAGTAGGGCCTATATGCCTGCCACTAAAACCCAGCCGTGCTCTTGTTGCACTGGATGGGTGTATTTTCAAGAAGGGTCAATGTCTCCATGCACAGCCCTTCCATCTGCTCTCAGATATACATGCCTGCTTCTGTGGAAGCTCCCTGGGTGTAGCTAAGCCAGTGCTGCCAAGTGTCATACATCTCTGATGTACGCAGTGTTGTAGCTGTGTCAGTCCCAAGATATTAGAGAGACAAGGTGGGTGAGGTAATATCTGGTGTTGGACCAATTTCTGTTGGTGAGAGAGACAAGCTTTTGAGCTTACAGATAAAAGCAGAGCTCAGTGTAAGCCCAAAAGCTTGTCTTTTTCACCACCAGAAATTGGTCCAATAACATATATTACCCCACCAACCTTTTGTCTCTCTATCTCTCATGACATTCTCACATTCCTGCAGCCTAGCAGGAGCCTCAAGTATCTAGCTGGGCTGAGAACAAAGGCTGTAGTTGCTCCTTCTGTCCACCAAGGTCTGCAGGCAGCTGCCTCTCTGTCTCCCCTCGAGGTGTTCCCTCTGCTGGAGGAGGGCGGGAAAGGCTCAAGGAGGTCTGCTAGCTGGGACTAGGGTGACCAGATGAGGGGAAGAAAATATCGGGACACATGGGGGGGGCTGAGCAAAAAAAAAAGCCGAGCGAGTCCCAGCTGAGCAAAAAAAAAAAAAAAACACAGTGCTGCCTGCGGATATCTCTGTCTCGCATCCCGACCAAAGATCGGTTGGGACGCGGGACAGAGACCGAAATATCGGGACGGTCCCGATAAAATCGGGACGTCTGGTCACCCTAGCTGGGACAGAAGGTGAGTGGGTTCAGTACAGGCACCAAGCTCTCCCGCTAGAGTACAGCCACTCCCTGGGAGACTCCAGCCACTCAACCGACCCTTGGGGTATCCCGCTAACATTTCCCCAAACTGTACTGTGCACCCCCTGATTCCAGTAACCCCAGCCCCCACTAATTCACACCCCTTCTAGCACCCACCCAAACTAGCTCCCACCCATGCCAGCTGCTAAGTTTTAAGCAGCTTCATGGCCTACCCCTGCCACTGCATTTGGGATACAGTGTGCTGACCATAAACTAAAGTTTATGCTCAGATGCAAATATTTGAAAATGATCATAACTCATTCATTTGCATAAAACTTCATATCCAGCTGCATAAAACTTGACAGCTCTGCTAAGGTCAGAAATCAGCCCTCATACTGAAAGCCACAAGTGCTAGATCCGTACCCAGGGCAGTATTGTGGGACTTCCTGGACATTTTTTAATACATGCAGGAGAGCCTGATTTTCCCACTCCATTATACCAATTTATATTGGTGGAACTCCTTGGACTTGAGTGGAAATTCACTAGTTTTTACACCAGTGTAACACAGTGGAGAGTCAGTCCTTGAGTGTTTAATTTCTGGACAATTATGCAGTGAAAGTGCTTATGTTATTGTCACTGCAAAAGTCATCTTATCAAAAGATTGGTCTGTTTGAATCCTGTCTCATTACTGTAAATTGTCCTTCTCTACTCTGAAATTAAAACCATATGATTGATTTACTGGTGAAATCCAGCCTTTCAAAAATAAGGGCTTGACCCTGAAAACCGACCATGAATAATCCCATTGAGCTCAATGGCATTACTTGCATGAGTAATGACTGGGATCAGGTTCTGTTCAAACTATTTGACTAGGTTATTTTTTTAACTGAAGCATTTAAACATTTATACTTGTTTTAAAGTGTCAATAGAGGCAAAGACTCAAATACTGATTAAAAATAAGCACTCTGGGTTTAAATATTCCTCAGGATCAAGCCAAAACTCACACATGCACTGAGTTCACAATGAGGACTTCAGATTAGTGGATATTTTTAATTTATTCAGTTGAAAATAATATATCATCCAGACAAGAAGTTTAAGAAATATAGGATGAAAAGGGTAAATTTAAAAAAACCCTACCCTGAAGGACTAGTAAGTCAATGCAAATGAGGCATAATATGGCTGTTTACATTGAAATCGTACACTTCCTAAAATCATTAATCAAATCCTTTGATTTTTAAAAATACAAACTTCTACCCTAAACCTTTCCTCCATTTGCTGCTCTCCTCACAGGGGAAAAAAACCTCAAGTGAAAAAAAAAATAGAATTCTCCTACTTCACTCTCCCACACTATCAATGTTGCACCACTGTCCCTTAGAACTGAGCCAAATATGCATGTACTGTACTTGGTTTTGATTTGCCATGTCACTCATGGGTCCTTCTGAACTGATTTCAAATGGGCCAGGGTCAATGTGCAGCCAGGATCCATACAGTTGTAGCCAAAGACTGACAACGTCATGCATCACTGACGACTGCCCTCTGACCAGGGTGGATAAAAATCAATGTTTGTTTTTTTAATTTAAAAAATCGGATTTTTTTTAATTTAAATTGGATTTTTTTGATCAAATGCTGTTTGGGGGAAAAAACCCTATATAAAGATAGTTTTAATTAAGATACATTATAGCTCAAAGATATCTCACAATGGGATAGGGATTATAAATTCTAATTCTATAGTATGAGACAATATATTCATGTAATGTTTAAGAAAAGTTTTGTAAATGAGTTCCAATAGTTCATGGATTAGGGACCCAATTTTATGGGGTTCCAGGGGCTTCTGTATAGATTATTTAGGTTAATCTTTCTATCTACCCAATGGGACTCAGTGCTCAGTCTAGAAGATACCATCAGAGATGCTTAGTTTTGCCATTCTCAAACTGTGGATTTGTGTCTCCAGAGATAACATGCTTGTTCACAGCAAAAAATGTTTTTAAATAAATAAATTAAATAAATAGAGGTAAGAAATAACAGACCTCAACCCTATTGTCCCTCTGCAAATTTGTGTACACGGAGTCAATCCCTTACCTCTCTCTAAAAGTGCAAAGTTTCAAAAAGTGTTTGAAATAGAAGATTGTTGGGAGTGGAATACATCTGGACAAGGAGAAGAAGTCTGGAGATAAATGTGAGAAGGGTGGGACAGGCAGTAGAAACAAAAGTGAAACTGTTTGAGCAGCATATTCCAGAAGTCTTGAGGTCTTCCTGAGTGTAGCCTTCATTGATTTGAGATCTACCGTACCATTCTCTCACTAGAAGGGAAAACCTATAATGGCAGCAGGCCGTAAAAGAGACCCAGTTTGGGTCTCATCTATCTCTGAGTTGTGAAGAATATGTATTAAGGTTATAACAACCAACAAGAATGCACTTTTATGTAGAAATCCATGATTAAATCGAGTCTTCCTGACTAGGGTTAAATCAAATCCACCCTGCCTCTGACCAGATTTGATGGTGGGCTGAAGGCTCTGCACATGACTGATGAGGGCCGCAAATTGGCTTGGCAAGCACCCCGCATCCATAAGAAGGCTGCTATATTCAAAGACAAAGGCTCAGTCCTATCCCTGCTGGACTAAAAAGGGACTTTTGCCACTGACTTAAAGGGGTGCAGAATCTAACCCCAAAAAGTTCAAATTGGTTTTGGAACTCGTGGGGAAAACATTTACAATGAAGTTATTGGTTATTAAAAGTTTCACCAGTCAAGCCTTCGTTTAAATAAGAGTGATAAATATTTAGCTAAAATTACTCCTAGGTAAGCCCAGTGGTGGTGAAGTATGGAGCTTCAAGGACCGGGGTGACTGTCTGGTTACTGCACATTTACAGAGTTCAAAAGACTTGTCAATTGACAGTGCTTCCAGCTGGAATTGGTTGGTGCATTCACAAAGGAAGTGGTGCTGGATATAGCCTGTAAGTCAGGACTCATTAGCTTCATTAATTTTTGCTGTTACTTGATTTTTCTCAGTGTTGTTATTCTAAACCAATTAAAGTCCTTGTAGTTAATTAAAGACACATGTTTAGCTTATTGCAGAAGTTCCCAAACTGTGGTCAGTGGACCAGTTGCTGGTGGTCAATGGAAAGCTGGATGGTCACAGGGGGATGACTCCTCTGCCTTGTTTCCAGCTTCTAAAGTTCACTAAATGAAGCTAAAAATACAGGTTTCAGAGTAGCAGCCGTGTTAGTCTGTATCCGGCCCGTTGCCAACTCTGTCCACATATCTATTCAGGGGACACCATCATAGGACCTAATCACATCAGCCACACTATCAGAGGCTCGTTCACCTGCACATCTACCAATGTAATATATGCCATCATGTGCCAGCAATGCCCCTCTGCCATGTACATTGGCCAAACCGGACAGTCTCTACGTAAAAGAATAAATGGACACAAATCAGACATCAAGAATTATAACATTCAAAAACCAGTTGGAGAACACTTCAATCTCCCTGGCCACTCGATTACAGACCTAAAAGTCGCAATATTACAACAAAAAAACTTCAAAAACAGACTCCAATGAGAGACTGCTGAATTGGAATTAATTTGCAAATTGGACACCATTAAATTAGGCTTGAATAAAGACTGGGAGTGGATGGGCCATTACACAAAGTAAAACTATTTCCCCATGCTTATTTCCCCCCACCCCCCCTACAGTTCCCTACATCGCTTTGTCAATTGCTGGAAATGGGCCATTTTCATTACCACTACAAACAGTTTTTTCTCTCCTGCTGATAACTCACCTTAACTGATCACTCTTGTTATAGTGTGTATGGTAACACCCATTGTTTCATGTTCTCTGTGTGTATATATATATCTTCCTACTGTATTTTCCATTGCATGCATCCGATGAAGTGGGCTGTAGCCCACGGAAGCTTATGCTCAAATAAATGTGTTAGTCTCTAAGGTGCCACAAGTACTCCTGTTCTTTTTGGTAAAAATACATTAAGTTCTTTCCTAATTACTTTTTCAAGGTACAATTGCTGTGGCTACCCCAGGGATGTTATCTGATTACTAGTAGGAAGCAGCCCATGAAACATTCCCCTTAGGCGACATCTACACTATGAGCTAGGGTTGTGATTCCCCTGCTCGCATACACATATTCACACTAGTTCTCATTGAACTAGTGCAAATATAAATAGCAGTGGAGGCATGGCTTAGCTGTGCCAAGTTCAAAGCTGCCTGAAACTCGTGGGTACATACCCAGCACAGCTAAGCCACGTCTCTGCTGCTGCTATCCATACTACCACGGCTACACTGCTATTTATACTTGAGATAGTGCGAATATGTGTATGTGAGCAAGGGAATCACACTCCTAGTTCATAGTGTAGACATGGCCTTAGAATATATTTAAGACCCTGGACTTCTTGTTTCAGGCAGGAGATCGGAGCGCCCCCAGTCTAGATACAGGAGCCAAGGCTCAGAAATTGAGGCTATAGGCTCAGTGTTACTCTGTCCTGGACTAGGTCTTTCTGTTAATCCATCTAGGTATTGATCCTGCTGTTCAACATGCAAGCCCCACCCAGCCTGAGTTCTAGCATGTGAGACTTCACACTGCAAACATTAACCAAAACAAAGAAGGTAAGAGAGAATTAAGTGCTGTGTGTAGTTAACAGCAACTTCAGACAAGTGTCTGATACTCTGTATAATTTATCAGCAGGCGTAATCCTAATGGGACAATGTATGTTGTAAAATGTTCTCCACCACTTTGTTGATATGTTTGTCAGCACCTCAACAAAGTGATGAGAGATACTGTCAGAGGAAAGACTGTGTTGAGGCACAGTATGGGGAAGAGTAGTAGAGATTAGAATCATGCCGGAATTTCAGGATGTGCGTGTCAGTGAAATGGATAATACGCAGCTATGGACAGAAAAGAAAGTAAAAAGATTTCTACCTCAACAAATCTGCTCCTTGAGTGTATCTTAAGTTTTCTCTGCTTATTTAGTGACAAATGAGATTTTACTACACTTATACTTCTGTTAGCTTTGCAAAGCTAGTGCAGTTGAGTTGAGGATTTTATTTTAGTTCATGCATCAACAGAATTGTTAACTAAGGGCTTGATTCCCCCCTTGATTGCCCTTCCTCATGTGATAGCCCCTTCGATGGGATGACTCATATGAGTTCTCCACAGTGGAGGGGGTCATTAAATCCAGCACCAAGTTCCAAAAGCAGGATCTCAACTAACTTGTGAAGAAGCATGAGCCAAGACTCCCAACTGAGTTGACAGGGCTGGCACTGAGAAAAGCTATCTTTTTACTGGTTAATTTAGCAGATTTGCCCTGGGGTCACTGAGAGACGACAAACATGGAACCTCCAGAGAGTCACTTTTCAGAGCAGAACTTTAATATTTTTCTCTCTGTACAAAGGGCACAATGGGATAGTTCACTGGCTACAAACAACCCTTTCCATTTATTAATTATTATTATTATGTAGAATCTGACCTACAGAGCGCTAGGCACTTTCTGAGGGCAATCCCAAAGAGCATGCAATCTAAAAATATGGCTGCTGCTGTCCTGCCTTCCTTGCACTAAGATAGCTCCCTGGACAAGAGCTGCTATAAGTTTGGTGCACATTCACACACACTCAGTCCGGGGCCTCATAACTGGTAAGATGGCCAAGTAGCAGCTGGGGAAGTCATGCAGGGGAGGGATGGCAGCAAGAACTTGGTGCATGGCTCTCCGTAGCCTCTCCCCTCTTCTGGGCAGGGAGCCCCAGCCCCCACAGCACACCATCCCTGAGGTGAACCCCTTCAACTGCAGTCTGCAAGGATCATCCTACAGCCCTCCTGTACCATTCCCAGGAGGGAAGGGGAGAGCACCCTCAGCCCCTTACTCACTCCGGTGTACTGGTTCCCAGCTCCCCCAGAAGAGGAATCTCCTTACTCCTCAGGGACACAGCATCTTCTCCCTCCCTGAGGGGGGAAGGGTCACTCCACTCCACTCCTTATCCCCTTCCTTTTATCATCCTTCAGGGCTTGGGGATAGAGCAGGGACTCATGTCAAGGGGCTGCTCCCCAGCCATGGCCCCGTCCCACCGGGTCTCTGGCTCACTCACTTTGGAGAGCCAGTCCCCATTTGCTCATTCCGGCCCAGCTCCAGCTCCCCTGGGATTGCCCGAAGTCCAGGTGCTGCTCCCCCCTATCCCCGGGATCTCTCCCCCAGCTCTCCCTGGGGTGCTGCTCCCCCCTATACCCGGGATCTCTGTCCCAGCTCTCCCAGGCGTGCTGCTCTCCTCTCCCCCCCCCCAGGATCTCTCCCCCAGCTCTCCCTGGGGTGCTGCTCCCCCCCTATAACCGGGGGTCTCTCCTCAAGCTCTCCCTGGATCCCAGCTCTCCCAGGCGTGNACCGGGGGTCTCTCCTCAAGCTCTCCCTGGGGTGCTGCTCCCCCCCCTATAACCGGGATCTCTGTCCCAGCTCTCTCGGGAGTGCTGCTCACCCCCCACTGCCGGGCTCTCGCTGGGGTGCTGCCCCCTCCCCACGCCCGGGGTCTCGCTGGGGTTCTGCCCCCCCCTCCCCACGCCCGGGGTCTCTGGGGTGCTGCCCCCTCCCCACGCCCGGGGTCTCGCTGGGGTGCTGCCCCCCCCTCCCCACGCCCAGGGTCTCGCTGGGGTGCTGCCCCCCCCCTCCCCAGGCCCAGGGTCTCGCTGGGGTGCTGCCCCCTCCCCACGCCGGCCGCCTCGCTGGGGTTCTGTCCCCCCCTCCCCACGCCCGGGGTCTCGCTGGGGTGCTGCCCCCCCCCTCCCCACGCCCAGGGTCTCGCTGGGGTGCTGCCCCCTCCCCACGCCCGGGGTCTCTGGGGTGCCGCCCCCACCCCACGCCCGGGGTGCCGCCCCCGCCGCACTCACTCGGGGGTGTTGATCCAGATGATGTCCAGGTGGCAGTAGTACACACACTCCTTGTCCTTGTAGGTGTAGCAAGTGCAGCGCTTGGCTCTGCGACGCGGCGCTCCCGGGCCATCCGCCTTCCCTCCTCCGCCGGCCAGCAGCCCCCCTGCGGCGGCCTGGCCCGGGCTCTCCGCACCGACCCGCTCCCGGAGCGCGGGAAACCTCGGGCCCCGGCCGCTGCCGCTCTCCGCGAGGGGCCGGGGGCGAGGCACGGGCAGCGAGAACCCTGCAGGGTGGGGAGAGAAGAAAGGCTGAGCCGCGGGGGAGCAGCTGCGTGGGGGGGGGGGGGGTCCCATCCCCCGGCTCTGCCCCCCCCCCCCGCAGCGAGGGGCATATCCTTTCCAATGGCGCCCCCCCCCCCCTTGTAACTGGATTTCTTTTGCGGGGTGGCGAGGGGCTGAGTGTGGCTGGAATCCCCTGGCGGACGGGAGGTGCGGAGGGAGGCAGCTCCCGGGTTCTCTGCCTGCCTTGGGGGCCCCCCCAGGAGCCATGCACGAGCAGGGTGCAGCGTGCCCGGGGACTGAAGCAAGCGGAGTTCTTGATTCGGGTTAGGTTCGATTATCGGGCGAGGATTAGTACGAGGAGGCCCCCTGCTTAGAAGAGTTAAGTCGCTTTTCATGCAGCGTTCGTTTATATTCGCTTTTTTCCTCCTCCTTTAAACCCCACCTTACACTACTGAGCTGGGTGCCTACTTACTGACCACGCACCAGAAGCCGCTGGCGCTGCTGCCTTTGCGGGAGGCTGCTGCAGCCCCCAGCTTTGTGTGCCAACCAAGAAATCCCCTTTTACCTGCGCTCGAGGTCACTGTAAGTCCAAAGAGTAACAAGAATCCCAGCTCCATTAAATCCAAATGGCAAAACTTGTCAACGGCCGGCAAAGGTGGCGTGCGGCGGGGATGACTTTGTTCCAGGAGAAATCGCTTCAGGTTGGAGGCAGGGGAAATCCTAGGTCTCGCGGCAAACGCTGCTCCCAGCAATTAGTTCCCACACGGAGGTGTGATCGGTGCTTCTGGCTTGTTGGGGGGGTTTCTCTCCCCCCCGTGCAGTATTAGTCCTGAAGGGGAGAGTGTTGTCAAAAGAAGAAAAGATCCATTGCTGCACTTTTCCCACACACCCCCAATCCGATGAGAAACTGGAGCTGCTGTTTTGAAGCTGCAGTTGCCTCCCACAAGACGACAGCTGACTGCTCAGTGTATATGGATGTTGAGGGTTGCTATCACTTACCCCCTCGTGGTTTCCCATGTCTTGCAGCCTTGCACAGGTAGAGAAAGGGAGGAGGCACAAGCTGCTGCCTGAACACTCTCCCCCGATGTTCTTAACTAGCTATGTGGCTCTTAATCCATCGCTCTCAAAAGAGCTGGTCCTGGTATCGGCTCAGAGGGGTCGGCTGGTTTTTGTGGTCAAAGCACTAGATCAGGGGTCGGCAACCTTTCAGAAGTGGTGTGCCGAGTCTTCATTTATTCACTCTAACTTAAGGTTTCGCGTGCCAGTCATACATTTTAACGTTTTTAGAAGGTCTCTTTTTATAAGTCTATAATATATAACTAAACTATTGTTGTATGTAAAGTAAATATGGTTTTTAAAATGTTTAAGAAGCTTCATTTAAAATTAAATTAAAATGCAGAACCCCCCTGACCGGTGGCCAGGAACCGGGCAGTGTGAGTGCCACTGAAAATCAGCTCGCGTGCTGCCTTCGGCACACGTGCCATAGGTTGCCTACCCCTGCACTAGATTGTGACTCAGATTTGTGCTCATGTTGTTTGTTTCTGCCACTGACTTCCTGTGTGATCTTGGGCAAGTCATTTAGGCCCTAGATCCACCAAGTACTTAGGCACCTAAATCTTGGATTTAAGCAGCTAAATCTGGTCCCATGTGATCCACAAAACTCTCACTGAATTCTATAGGCACCTAAACTCACTCAGTGGCTAAATTTTCAGGGTAAAAATTCCCTAGGTACCTATTTTTCTGCGTCGGCATAAGCCCTGCTGCCTCACTCTAGGCATCCAGATGCCTATTTCCTCCACTTGTGCCAAAACGATTCACGAAATGTGGGAAGACAGGCTTTCATCTGTTTAAGCTGCGTGCAGCCCCCAATCTGGTAGGCATGGGCTGTCTACCTCATCGGGTACCAGTCAAAATCCAGCTGGAGGAAGAGGAGGTGGTGCTTGTCCCCCTTATAACTTTTAGATCTGGCAAAGAGGGGGAATTGAATCTAGGTCTCCCACATCCCTGGTGAGTGCTCTAACCCCTGGGCTAAAGGGTATAAGGTGAACACCTCCTCTGCATCCACTTGGTATGGAGCAAGGCAGGTGCCTAACTCATTCCTGTAAGAAACACCTTGGGCACCTAGCCACCTGATTCCAGCCATCAGTGCATTCCCTAAGCCCTCTTTCATGGGGGGGGAAAACCCTACAGACAATTATGCTCATTTTCTGGTATTTCATAAGAGCACTTTTCCCCTTCCCCAGGAAAACACATAATTCTCCTCCCCCACCCTCCCAAAAAATCAACCTCTGGTGTGTGTTATTCAATAGCCACACTTTATATAAAAGCTCACTTAAATATCCTGTTCCATTAATTAAGAAACTCAGTATTATTGCCTTGTTGCCTGTTTTTAAAGATGTAAAAATTAGGCAGAGAGTGTAAATACTATGGCCCTGTCTAAAAGTACAAAGAGACATAATATCTCTGAAAGTGACCACACTTTATGACATGTAGTTATAAAATACCAGAAGCAGGAGAGTGAACAGACACTAGGCCCAAAGGCAGGCTGAAAAGACAGGATCACTGTGAGTTCTTAGAATTATTAGTTAAATCAGAGTTTCTAGTAACAGTGAGCCTCAAAGAAGCTCATGTCACTAGCATTACACTGAAGTTTGGCCCTGATCCACCAAAGCATGTGCTTAACTGTAAAAATGAGAGTATTCCCATAGATTTCAATACTCTCCCCTGCTTAAAGTTAAGCATATGCCTTATAACTTTTAGCCCAGTGGTTAGATTACTTGCCTGGCACCGGACCATTCAAGGGAGAGTGGCCCGTTAACACCTCTGCAGTCATAGGACAAAAAGAGGGGATTCATGAATTACAGATTGTTGTAATCCAGTGTGTTGAATGGTCCCACGCAATATGTGCTAACTACTTATGCTAAACAATCTATTCCACCTTGCATTTTGTTGTGATGCTGGGTGTTCCTTTTCCAGACGTCATGAAAAGCTCTGTATGGCTTGAAACCTTGCCTCTGTCACCAACAGAAGTTGCTCCAGTTAAAGATATTATCTCACCCACCTTGTCTCTGTAATATCCTGGAACCGACACAACTTCAGCTACACTGCATAATACCTGACATTGCATTTTCGCCTATCTTCAGGAGAAAAATTATAGAGGCATATTGTGCCATTATTTCTCAGTCAATGGGAAACACGGTTTATAAATCGAGGGTGTGATAATTTCCAAATGATATGATTCTAAATTCTAGTTTTATCACCTGAGTTTTCCTTTGTTGCAATATAAGAATTTTCCTTCTCCCTAATAATGAAGTATTCTCACAGTAATAAGAGAAACAGTGAAAGAACGGAATAACGTAGCAGTATCATAATTTTATCATACTTATGGACTGATTAGCAATACAACAGTCACCGAAGACACTGTTAGAAACAGCGGTGTCCCAATCTCAAATGCTACTGAAAGGCAGTATTCTGCTTTTAAAATCCTACCATTTCTTTAAATATCGCCTTTAATGTGCTCTGCTCTTTCTTACATGTGCTATTTTCACTCTGAAAAGACAAGGGATGCTGTGTCAGCAAACCGAGTGCAGTGTAAACAAAAAAGTAATAAAATGTATTCTAGAATTCGTAATCAAGGTTTAGAAATTAAGAACCCAAGGGCAAGGTTTTGACCAAATGAGCTGTAAAAGAAATAAAAGATTAGATGTAACTTCTGCTGCAAAGACAGAGAGACCCTTAGCAAAGAGATTATTATTTCTGGATTTTGTGTGGCCTGATTCTGTTCTCAACTACATTCAATTCAAAGGAATTATTCCTGATTTCCATCTGCGTAACTAGGAACAGAAACAAATCTTTATCATGCATTATTATTAGGCCTTCATGTTAGGTAAATATATAGGCTAATAAGTCACAAATCAGAAATTGTCTGAAAACACACATTGAATTCTATAATTAGCACAAAGATCAATAATTAGCACAAAGATTATGCTTTTCCTTACTTAATAAGCAATTTCAATAAATGTGCTAGATTCAGAAATGTTGAATGAATGTTGCATGAATGTTCCATATTTATTTCTAAATGAGATATATAACTTTTAATTTTAGACCTGCATGGGAAATACTATTTTACAGATAATTTTGTAGCTGTATAAATGCAAACACCTGGAATCCAATACAGTGCCAAAATGTCTGCTTTCTCAGTCATTGTTTCTAAATGAGGCCCAACGTAGGAATTTCTGATCTAGTGTTCCAAGTTCCAGGAGAGCATATCAATAAGCATAACTATTAATTTATTATTTACTGTAATGGAAGAATGCCTAATTAGTAATTAGACCCCAAAAAAGAATGATTGTGCTAATCTTTTACTATGGTGATTTTGAATGATGTTTAGGCATTGAACTTTGCTCATTTTTTGACATATGATAAAGGTGGCTTTGTGAGATCATTTGAGAGCAAAGCGTTCTAAAAAGTGCACTAGCAATATTACATAGTCCTTGGTCAAAAAACCTAAAAGTGATTTTTTTAAGACATACCCAGCAGGAAGTGTATATGAAGAGGCAGCTTGGCTCAACAGACAGGAAGGTTAAGAGACCTGATTTACACACTCTTATACAGCTTTACCTTTGACTTGTTGTGTGACTTTGATAAGTCACTTTCCCCTCTATACCTCAGTTTCCAAATCTTGAGATCAATGTGCTGCATAGATGCTAAAAATCATTAGCATTAATACTCTCCACCCTCTTCCCCACTTCTCCCCACCTCCAATATGCCCCTTTCTGCCCCCTGTGTTGGTGGGTTGCAGAGGGAGTGGTGCCAGGAGTCGGCTATGCTGGCACTACACCCATAGAGTACTTCCCCACACCAGGGCAATCCCCAGCTAGGGAGATGCAGCCAATCTCCCTTCCCTTTGGGCCACATGAGCAGCTCAAAGGGAGTGAAGAAGAACAGAGAATCTGTCTCATTCTTGAGTGTAAATATTTGAGAAGAAGTTACTTGTAATTGACTGAAAGGAGAGATATGTCTAGAACACAGACAAGGCTGAGACTTAAAGAGTTTTGGAATGTGAAGCAGCTGAAGAGATGGCATTAGAGTTCCCAAATCAGACTGACAGCAGGAATTCCCAAGAAAAGTGAGCTCACAGATTCTATATTTGAAAATTTGAGACTGTTAGTATAACTAGGCACCTTTGGGTTTCTTTAACAAACAGTTTGTTTTTAACATATTTGTCTGGTCCTTGTCTCCCCATCTTATAAATACTTCTGTGTAGGGGATTGATTACTCAATCAGATACTTTCTACCAATAATCCCATAGCATTTAGTCTCCAAACAAGTGCTACACAAAATAGTTATGAGTTACTAAAAGCTTTAGAGCTGTTTAAACAAGGGAAACCACTAAGGGGGAACATTAAAAAAAAAAGGACTACCAGGATATACTCCCCTACTAATAAACATTGTATTAGAATTGGATTGTAAAGGTTTGAGAAGTAGTAGCACACAGATGTGCCACAGATGTCTGTTCTTACAACTATGTAGCGGCCTTGAAACAGAACCTAATTCACAAATGATGCATAAAAAAATTTATGTACCCACCCATTGTCTTGTATTGTACTTGTTTAGCGGGCACCATTAAAATCTCCTTCCCCATCTGCAATTCCAGCATTAATCACAATATTGTCCTATTTTTGGAATAGAAGATGCTGTAAAACTGCAAACATTATGTTGTGAATGGCACACGTTGTACCTTTCTCAAATGATAAACAGAAATTAATAGACGATGATTGTGTGTACAATGCAGTGAAATCAATAAGCTCTCCAGAAACACCGTGTTGTGATTATTATTTATTAAGTTACTTGTTGCTTGAGTTACACAGCAATAAAATCCCAAAGCTGATCATGTTTCCCCTGCCACTTTAGTTGCCAGACAGCCTGATTCAAAGTCCTTTGAAGTGAATGGAAAGAATCACATTTACTTCAGGGGCCTTTAAACCAAATTTAGAAAGATGATGACTACGTATGGTATTTTAGGAGCGTACAGGTCAAAATTTGGTCACCCCTGTCTAAAGGAATCTTTCCCTCTGCCTGTCTCTTTCTTTCTTCCCTTCTTTTATTATTATTTATATAGCATCAAAAGTGAGCTAGATGATTAATAAAACAAATAGGAGGACAAGGTCCATATTCTGAAGAGCTTACAGTCTAGATCAGGGGTAGGCAACCTATGGCACGCATGCCAAAGGCGGCACGCGAGCTGATTTTCAGTGGCACTCACACTGCTCGGGTCCTGGCCACCGGTTGGGGGGCTCTGCATTTTAATTTAATTTTAAATGAAGCTTCTTAAACATTTTAAAAACCTTATTTACTTTACATACAACAATAGTTTAGTTATATATTATAGACTTATAGAAAGAGACCTAAAAATGTTAAAATGTATTACTGGCGTGTGAAACCTTAAATTAGAGTGAATAAATCAAGACTCGGCACACCCCTTCTGAAAGGTTGCCGACCCCTGGTCCAGATAGAGCCCTGGAGTTCTTTCCTTTCTTTTCTTCCTTCTCAGCCCTCTTAGCATCAGGGCAACTGTGCATAAATATAAATATTCCTTCCTCTTTCAGCTGTTGTGGAATCTAGAAAGAAGTTTTGCATAAAATAATACTCCTTGCTGTTATAATTTATTGCAGGTAGAGCTCATATCTCTGGATAAAAAGTGCTACCTAAATGCGAAGTACTATTGTTATTAATACTGTCCACCCTCCCCCAGATCTGAACCCTGACCTAAATCCCTGGATCCAAACAACCTCAAACTTTGGAGCAGTTAATAAAAGGAATTAAGAATAATATTTACAATAGTAATCCCTGCTAGATGAGACAATCTATTCACTTGAAATTCGTTCAGGTGAGGGGGCAGCACTGACAGAAGAGAAGTCTCGGATAAAATATGGGTAGTCAATTAATCTGGATACTTTATGCTGTTTGCATAAAATAGGGATTGAAGGCCACCAGCAAAAAAAGATAAACTGGAGGGTGGGAGCTGAGATGGCTGCCTTGTGGGAAGAACTTGAAATGTATAAAGAGAAAGGAAGGGGTTATTTGATGGGACAGACTGCCTATTCTTTGAGGTACACTGGCTGGAGGAACTGCATAGGCCAAGGCAAATCGTCCAGGGCAGATGGAAATGAGGCTCTGGAAATGGATGGAACCTGCCCTGGAGATGGGCAAGTCTCTAGGAGACAAGGTAGGTGAAAGGATGACCTGTACCTTTAAGGGATTCAGTTTCCAGCTCTGACCTGGGGCTGGGTTTCTCCTTTCTGCCCTTGCCCAGCTGACTGAGCACAGGGCCTGCTGGGAAATCTCAGGGCCCGCTGCTTCTTATTAGGTAAAAGGACAGGTAGGAGCAGCACTGCCCTGTAAGATGCTCTAGAAACAGAGGAAAAGACTGGTAGTCACTCCTTACTGAAAGGAAGCTGGTGAAGGAGGCAGGAAAAAGCTAGCAAAGGTCCAGGGAGGAGGCCTAGAGGTGAGCTACAGAAGGCCCCTGCAGAAGTGTTTGTGCACTAGGGAGTGAGGGGAGGAGGCCTGAGCAGAGACAGGCACTGTTGGAACTGGCTCTGGGAAATAGTGGAGCAAGCCAGGCTTTAGCATAGGACAGTTTTCTGTCCTGGGGCCCCAAGTGAGGTTCATGCCCCCAGCCATTATGGTGCTACCTACAAGGGTGGTGCAGAAACCCCTCTCCTCCACCCTGGAAAGCACTAATAAAGGGCCTGCTTGTTTTCTCCTTAGACTCTTCTGGTTTGTCTTAGAAGAAAAGGACTTTTGGTTTGGCTGGAGGGCCAAAGCAACAACAAACTTTAAATCAATGGCCCAGCTCAGGAAAGACTCTCTCCAGTGGGGAAACTCATCAGAGCCGTGCATGGGGACATTAGAGAGGTAAGCCTGAACTCTCGGTCACCCTTTGCCTCCCCTCCTCCGGAGCCCAAGGGAGGGGAACCTGGAACATATAGCAGGAGGGACCATTACTTCTGCTCCTGTACTTACTGCTGTTGAACTGAGGGAGTGAGTGGAGCACCATCTATGGTCCAGAGTCAGACAGTTTAACAGCAGCAGCTGCTCCGATACTGCCCAGGTGCTGCTACGGAGGTTACGTTAAGGCAGAGGTTTTCAAACTGTGGGGTGTGTCCCACCCGGGGGGGGGGCTTCAGGCCAGCCCTGCATGGCAGGGCTTGGGGAGGGAAAGCCACCTCCACCCCATGACTCACCTCAGTAGGCTACCCAGTCTGAGAGTCTGTGTCAACGCCTCCGTGCCCAGCGATGGCTTCACCCGCAGAGACCATCGCATGCACCTTCCCACATCCTGAAAACCTGAGGGGGGAGGGCAGGTATTGGGGGTGGCGGGGTGCAACCAAAAAATTGTAACTCAAAGGAGGGAGGGGCTCAGCTCAAGAACTTTTACAACCACTGCACTAAGGTCATGCCTTTAAGGTTTTCTTCTCAATCATAATAGCTTGAAATTTTTTTTATTTTTTTTTTAAATGAAAGTTTACATGGTGCAGCAATGGGTGGCATTGAGGATTCCTGCTTGCCTGGGTGAGCAGGATTTGGCAAGTCTGAGATCATGTGCTGTAAATGACACAATATGGCTCTTGGGCAGGGATTCATAGATTTGAAGGCCAGAAAAGATCATTTGGTCTGACCTCCTATGTAACACAGGCCATAGAACATCTCCATAATAATTCCTAGAGCAGATCTTTTAGAAAACCAGCTAATTTTGATTTAAAAATTGTCAGTGTTGGAGAATCCACCATGACCCTTAGTAAATTGTTCCAGTGGTTAATTACTTACTGCTTTTAAAAAAATAATTACAACTTATTTCCAATCTGAATTTGTCTAGCTTCAGCTTCCAGCCATTGGATTGTGTTATATCATTCTCTGCTGGATTGAAGAGCCCATTATTAAATATTTGTTCCACATGTAGGTATTTATTGACTATAATCAAGTCACCCCTTAAGCTAAATAGGTTGAGCTTCTTGAGTTTATCACTATCAGGCAGGTTTTCTAATCCTTTAATCATTCGCATTGCTCTTCTCTGAACCCTCTCCAATTTTTCAACATCCTTCTTGAACTGTGGACACCAGACCTGAACAGTGTGTGTGTGTGTGTTTACACAAATTATAAATTATATAAAAATCTATTATATATAATATATGTACATAACTTGCCCTCTAAACCACTTCAAGTGTTTTTAATCATTATGGTTTTCTTCCTTAATTGTGGGACTTTAACAATACTTTACTAGTTGGCCAAAAAGCCACAAACAATTCTCAATTAACATTCACTTTTTTTCTGATTAAATTCTTCCTCCCAGTTGATCTGGCTCATAATTGTTTTCAGCTTTCTGAAAGTAGCCCTTTTAAAGCATTGAGTATAGATGTTGTTGGTCTGGATTTTATTCTATTTACACATTATAAATATGATTATGGCACAATCACTTATACCTCAGCTACAGTTAATTTTTAGTTCTGTGATCAGTTCCTCCTTATCTGTTAAGACAAAGTCTAATATAGAATTCCTCCATGTTGGTTACAACATTTTTGAGTTAGGAATTGTCATCTATAATATTTAGAAATTCCAGGGATGTTTTAGTATTGTCAGCATGAGACCTCCGGGACGTGCTACTCAAACTGAATACACCAAGATCATGCAGCTTTTTTTTTTTTTTTTTTGCCTAGACATTACAGATAATTGCATAAGGAGCCAGCCATCCTGTTCTCTAGTGTGATTTGGCAGTCTGTAGCAGACACGAACTAATAGTCCATCTTGTGCTTTATCTGTTAGTTTGTTGATCCATAAGAATTCAAGACAATTTTTTTTCCAAGTTATCAGTGACTTGGAAACAGATAATTCTATTTTTGACATAGAGTGCCACTCCTCTTCCCCTTTTGCCCACTTGATACTTCCTAGGTAGCTTTTAACATTCTATTCATGCAAATCATCCCACCAGGTTTCAGAAATATCAATTAGATCAAATTTATGTTTGTAAATGAGCAATTTCAATTCCTGTTGTTGGTTACCCAAAATCCTAGTATTAGTGTATAGGCAATTAAAGAATTTCTTCTCTTCATGTCCTTTTGTTTCTTGATTAATTTTGTTTTCAACATCTTGATTCTGTGCTAAATGAGTGCTCATATCTACCCTCTTTTTACCCTTCCTTTTTGTTATTAGTGTAATGCCTTCCTGGCGACTCTAGCCAGCTTGTTCCCTAGGAGGCTGGTTCTCCTTCTACTGAGGTGGAGGCCATTCAAACTATACAGCTCCCTTTCCCCACAGAAGGTGGACCAATAGTCCACAAAACTCAAACTGTCTATCCTGTACCACATACCTAGCCAGTGGTTCACTTTCAGAATTTTCTGTCTTCGTTCTTCCTTTGCTCACAGGGCAGGCAGTATCTCAGAGAAGATCTCTTGGACATTCTTCTTCTTCACCAGGCTTCTGAGTTCCCTGAAGTCACCTACTATCTGCAAGATATCCCACAATGCAGTGTCATTAGTGTTGATATGAACCATCACCAGTGGATCCTTGCCCGCTGACTTCAGAAGCCTATCCAATCTTAGAGTGACATCTCATGTCTTGGCTCCAAGAAGACCGCACACCTGTTGTCTGCTTGTCCCTAGCAGAATGTTCTTTTGATTTTTCAGAGTATTGAATCCCCAACAAGGATTGTCTGTCCTCCTTGGACAGTTGGAGAACTCTTTATGGGCAAGCTTGCTTTTCTTACAGGTCGGGCCAAGCTGCCATAAGTGTGTCCTGTACATCTCTCCATTCCCTTGGACCAGCTGGATCTTGGAAGGCATCTTCCACAGTTTCCATGCTGATGAGCTAGTGTCTATTGGAATCTTCTAACTGTGTGGAATTCTTCCTGGTCCTCTTTCTGGTGGTCACAGCCTGCCCATCCTCATCTGTGTCCAGCTGTGAAGAATACCGATGTGATCTCTTGCCTCTGTCAGTTACTGAAGGAACAGTATTAGACTATAACCAGTGTTGTGCATGCAAAACTTCTGATGTAGAAAACACGTTTCTGAAAAATTATATTGAAATATGTATCTTCCAACAGTCAGTCTTTCTGCAATGAGAGGAGAGTGTTCTACTCTGGAACAGAGCTCAGCATATTGGGTATGAAACTTTAATACAATCCATCCCTGTATGTTATACTATTGGCAGCTGAATCACATTATTATTCATTCTGTGCCTTCAGTTTCATAGGCACTAAAGTGGAAGTTACTCATAGAAAAACAAACTAAATGATCATATCTTCTTCCCATCTATGCCAATGGCGATCGGGGGAGGTCCATGGCGATTGGGGGAGGTCCCGGATGACTGGAAAAAGGCTAAGGTAGTGCCCATCTTTAAAAAAGGGAAGAAGGAGGATCTGGGGAACTACAGGCTGGTCAGCCTCACCTCAGTCCCTGGAAAAATCATGGAGCAGGTCCTCAAGGAATCAATTCTGAAGCACTTAGAGGAGAGGAAAGTGATCAGGAACAGCCAGCATGGATTCACCAAGGGCAAGTCATGCCTGACTAACCTAATTGCCTTCTATGAGGAGATAACTGGGTCTGTGGATGAGGGGAAAGCAGTGGATGTGTTATTCCTTGACTTTAGCAAAGCTTTTGATACGGTCTCCCACAGTATTCTTGCCGGCAAGTTAAAGAAGTATGGGCTGGATGAATGGACTATAAGGTGGATAGAAAGCTGGCTAGATCGTCGGGCTCAACGGGTAGTGATCAACGGCTCCATGTCTAGTTGGCAGCCGGTTTCAAGNAGAAATATGATGAGGTTCAACAAGGACAAGTGCAGAGTCCTGCATTTAGGACGAAAGAATCCCATGCACTGCTATAGACTAGGGACCGAATGGCTGGGCAGCAGTTCTGCAGAAAAGGACCTAGGGGTTACGGTGGACGAAAAGCTGAATATGAGTCAACAGTGTGCCCTTGTTGCCAAGAAGGCTAATGGCATTTTGGGTTGTATAAGTAGGGGCATTTCCAGCAGATCGAGGGATGTGATCATTCCCCTCTACTCAGCACTGGTGAGGCCTCATTTGGAGTACTGTGTCCAGTTTTGGGCCCCACACTACAAGAAGGATGTGGATAAATTGGAGAGAGTCCAGCGGAGGGCAACAAAAATGATTAGGGGGCTGGAGCACATGACTTACGAGGAGAGGCTGAGGGAACTGGGATTGTTTAGTCTGCAGAAGAGAAGAATGAGGGGCGATTTGATAGCTGCTTTCAACTACCTGAAAGGGGGTTCCAAAGAGGATGGATCTAGACTGTTCTCAGTGATAGAAGATGACAGAACAAGGAGTAATGGTCTCAAGTTGCAGAGGGGGAGGTTTAGGTTGGACATTAGGAAAAACTTTTTCACTAGTAGGGTGGTGAAGAACTGGAATGGGTTACCTAGGGAGGTAGTGGAATCTCCTTCCTTAGAGGTTTTTAAGGTCAGGCTTGACAAAGCCCTGGCTGGGCTGATTTAGTGGGGTTTGGTCCTGCTTTGAGCAGGGGGTTGGACTAGATGACCTCCTGAGGTCCCTTCCAACCCTGATATTCTATGATTCTATGATACATTCCTTTGCAGATGTGCTGATCAAATCCAGCCCTAATAAGCAATACAGAAATGCTAAAGTTAGAAGCTCATGTTCTGGCATTGTACTGAATTTAGTACATAAGCACAAAAATTGATTACAAAGTTACCAGATAGACAGTAGAGAAGCTGGTGTCTTGCCAGGGGGTCTTTGCAGGGAATTACTTTGTAATACAAGTGCAGACCTCTAGCTATGGCTCTTCTGGGGCAGCCACAGCCGAGTCCCATCAATCTAGCAACAAATCTGACACTGTGTTTGAATATGTGACCTTTCCTTCTCTCTCCATGTAATTTATCTCTCCGCCAAGGAAAGACTTCCAGAGAGAAATAAACAAGTGTCTGCTGGCATGAACTAGTCAAAGGGAAAATAAAATGACAAATGAACCTCTATGACATAAGCAGATTGACATGACAAACTGCAAGTGCCGTTCACACCTAAGCCCTCTGAGAGCTATTTCATCTGCTGATGGTTGAGAGGAGGAGCCTTCCTCCCTGGGTCCTGTATTTGTGAATATATTCTATTATCTATTGACTTGCTATTATAGCTCTCTTAATTCCCTGCAGCCCAATATTTGAGAAAACTGGATGAAGTCACACTACTGTCGGAAGACAAAGACAAGGCTGAGTCAAGCGTCTGTAGGTCATCAACATAGCAAAATCGAAAACATGGCAGCAAGTCTCAGAGCTTGGGTCAACTGACTTGGTCTTGCACTACGGGGCTAAAAACAGCAGTGAAGACTTCCTACTCAGGCTGGAGCCTGGGCTCTGAGACCTTCCCTTCTCCCCAGGTCTCAGAGCCCATGCTCCAGCTGGAGCCCAAACAATACAAATAGTTGTTAAGAAGATACCAGGCCATCGCGGTGAGCTTTTATTTAGGGCTTTTGGGGTGTTCTGCTATTTCCCTGGCAGAAATCTTTCAGGTACAAACATTTCCAGGCTATGGGACTGAAGAATGTTGTTGGGGGAATCTGAGATTGTTGCTGCATAACGTTCCTTTTAGCCGTACATATTTTTTCTTTTAAATTGCACACCACAATGGCAGGCAATTAAAAGAATATTGAGATCAACCTGGGACAAAGGACAAGTTTTCAAAACTGTTTATTCTTCAAGGGACTCTAAGATGGAAAGAAGAGGCTGCAGAGATTCGTGCCAACTGGCTGGCCCTCAGCCTGTACTGTAACCAATAAAACTTTCGGAATCCACTGAACAAAATAACCCATATGGAACGAGGCCTTGAATGAGACGCATTTATTGCATACATGTTGCTTCTAAAACACACCCTTTTGCACATAATTTAACTTGCGCGGTGGTGAGGAAGGAGAGATTTTCCTGATCTCAGTAGGATGGAGTCATTGTTCCCTTTCATTTTCAAAAGCCTGGTGATGACCTAGAGTCACACCTCACCCCATCTAGCAGATTGTTTCTCTGAATCCAGGGAGACTGACAAGAGGGAATGTGTCTCAAAAGCAGCCCTGGATCACAGGTGCATGAGCATATTTGTTTCAAAAGCATTTTTCTTTCTTCTAGGAGAAACAAGAGCTGTGATTGTGCTCCCTCTGTTCAGTTTAATTGCTTCTATGCCTCTTGGGTTCTAAAATGAGATCATTTGTTTCACATATTAGAAAAAGGGCATATTGGGATTTGCTGTTCGTGTCTCCTAAATTTGTTGTGTTCTCTTGTTTGGTATGAGGCTTTTTAAAACAAAAAAATTTGGTCTGGAGGAAGCATAATCTAGATCAGGGGTCAGCAACCTTTCAGAAGTGGTGCAGAGGCTTCATTTATTCACTCTAATTTAAGGTTTTGCGTGCCAGTAATACATTTGAACGTTTTTAGAAGATCTCTTTTTATAAGTCTATAATATATAACTAAACTATTGTTTATATAAAGTAAATAAGATTTTAAAAATGTTTAAGAAACTTCATTTAAAATTAAATTAAAATGCAGAGCCCCCCCCGGACCGGTGGCCAGGACCCAGGCAGTGTGAGTGCCACTGAAAATCAGCTCACGTGCCACCTTTGACACATGTGCTATAGGTTGCCTACCCCTGATCTAGATGTTACAGCAGGGAACAGAGAGTCAGATTTTTAGAACCTGATGTACAAAATTTTGCAGGCAAAAAGGATCCTGCAGTTACCATGGCTGCATGTGCATATGCATAGTCACAGTAACTGTACCTGCAGTTTAAAAGTGCATTTAACCTGTAGTAATTGTACACAGCACTGGGGGACACAGTGCTTTCTTCCATTGTTCACTTTTTGCCCATGCAGTTCTAAAATCCTTGTCCCTATACTGAACTCTGCCCTAAACTTACTGTGCACTCTTGGTCTAGTCACGTAAGCCCCTGCAAGATTCTCCCAGATGTAAAATGAGTGATGATTATTGGTTGAGCTGGCTAAAGAGCAGAATAAAATATTCATTGAATAAAAGTATTCAATGGATATGGCCATTATTTATTGAATAAGTGATCTGATAAGTATTCAGCTAGCAACAGAGCCATTCTAATATCACACAATTATTTTTCAGTAAGCTTATTGATGAGTAGTCGCAATGTTTGAATAATAAAAGTAACCATCTAATATTTACTCCTGAGGGTATTCTGCACCAAAAAATTAAAAATGTTGCGCACAATATTTTAAAATTCTGCAAGCTTTATTTGTCAATAAATAAATGTAGCGGCTCCAGCATGGCAGTGGGGAACACAGGCCACTGGCTGCACGAAGGTGGGAGAACACCCTGCAGCCTCCCTACTCTGGGATACGGACTCAGTGGTGAGGCTGCACCTGACCCTGACACAGCACAAGGCCTGGGCCTACCCCAAAAACACCCTGGGGCCCTGCCTCTCTGTGCCAGGTGTACCAGGTGTGGGGCAGGCAGGCTCAACCAAGCAGGATCCAAGTGTGGAGGGGCTCAGTGTGGGGGGAGCCAGGTGTGGGGTGAGAGGATTCTGTGTGGGACAATCTGGGTGCAGGCAGCTCAGTGGGGGGTCTAGGTGTGGGGGATCTGGATGCACAGAAGCTCGTTGTGGGGGTTCCAGGTGCAGGGGCAATGGGACTCTGCAGGTGAAAGTGGTTGGGGCTCAGCAGAGGGGTGTGGGGGTGTCAGCAGGGGGGTCTGGGTGCTGGGGGAGGGGATTTGGGGTGAGGGTCCAGGTGCAGCTAGTTGAGGGTCAGTGGTGTGGGGGCTCAGGGCGGTGCAGGGGAGTGGGCTCATCAGGGTGGGGGTTTGAGTGCAGGGAGCTCTGTGGGGGGTGGGCTGGGTGCAGGGGTGGGGATCCGGAGGCAGGGGGCTCCAGATGCAGGGGTTGAGGTTCAATGGGGTGGGGTTCGGGTATGGAGGGCTAGGGGGGTTCTCGGTGTACGGAGTGAGGTTTGGTGTGGGTGTCTAGGTCTGGGAGGTCCAGATGCACGGGGGTTGGGCGGTTGGGGGAGCAGCTCCCCGTACAGTGATCCCTCCCCCCTGCAGCTGAGGAGCAATGGGGGCAGGAAACGGGAGGATGCTACGCTTCCTGCAGCTGGGGTAGGTTTCTGGGGTTGGGTCTGACATAGCCCCAGCCACTCCTTGCAGGAGAAGAGGAAATCCCATCCTCCCCTGCTTCCAGCTCAGCCGGGACTAGCAGCAGATCCCAGCTCAGGGTAGGAGCCACTGGCTGCGGTGTCCCCAGCCCTGCGGTGATTTACCTCTCCACTGGCTGCCTGAAATCATGTACCTGCACAGCTAGGGAGGGGTGTGTAACTGCTCTTGCAGCTTCCCTTTGCTTCCCTGTTAGAAAGTCATTTTTCTGCAGGGAAGCAAAGAAATCTGCGGGGGACATGAATTCTGCGCAGAATTGCTCCAGGAGTAAATATTTACTGATCTCAGAGGACTTATGTTAGGCCTAATTCATTCATATTTGTGAAGTGAGTTGAAAGATTTAAAATGGAAGGTCTCAGCAAAGTATTAACAATTCTGATCTTTACTCACATGGATCCCTTCCTTCCGCAGACCTGCGCTGATACATGCTTTGTACTGCACTATAATTTGAACAGATGTTCATATCAGTGTGTCCCACATTGTAGTGCTAAAGATGCCCAAATGTCCACAAGTGTCACTAAACTGGGCACAAACAACACCTGAAGTTTGTAAGCTTCAGCCACTGAAAACAATGGGACCTGCTGGGCTCTGATCATGTCTGAAAATCTGGCCCAGATAAAATATTGCTAACACTTCTGATTTATTAGCTTCTGCTATAAAATGTTCAGATCAGACAGGCATGGCCATGCTATGGAAGATTCGAGTGTGTTTCCCCTCTTTTCAGCAGCAAGTGGAGCCAAGGAAGGAGAAAAGTTATGAAGCAATAATAGAAGTAACCTAATACACAGCGTGTCACAATAGAAGAGGCAAAAAACTAATATACATAGTATATTTGTGGTTTCTGTGCACCTACTGTGCCTGTTTGTGTACAAGCATACCTATACGCTCACAGGGACTGCAAATAAACCATGGGGAAGATCCTATGGTCTGTATTGGAATGATCTGAATAGTGCTATTGAATTCAATGGACTCCTCGTGTGAGTGAGAGTTTCGCAGGATCAAGCCCAAATACAGCAAATCCCCATGACTGTTAATCAGAGCTGTCAAGAAAGTAAGACCATTTTTTGTTTTTATTTTTAATCCCCAATTTATCAAATTAGGTGATGGCTGACTCCATCCAGCTATCCCAGACCAGTGTGTCAATCCATTAGGTTACATTTTGGGTACATTTTTCCAGCATTTAACAAATGCCGTCTTGGCATTCTGGCTGGATTTTCAATAAACAATTCTTGTAATATCTGAATGTCTGGAAACCTATCAGATAGCTAGTCATAAAATGTTTTGGGTCACAGGCTAAATACATCTTTAAAATCATACTTATTTTCCCAATACTCTCCCTCAAAGAAGTAAACACCCTGGGGAAATGCTACTGCAGGCACAATAAAATCTCTATTTTCCTTACTCCAATTCCACTATATGTTGTTGCATCTATTAAATTAGAACATTTTGGCAGAAATCCAGCAGGATTTCTGTTGTCTTCAGCTGTTTCCAATGTAGCAAAAATTTCTTAATACATCTGTAAATCCATTGTTTGTTATTGAAGTTTAGATCAGGTTGGCAACTGTCTACTTGACAAACGTGCCCTCCTCCCGGTAAGAGGCTCGTCAGTCTTTTCAAAGTAGAGAAGCATAATATAACCAAAACAGTATTCCCCACCACCACCACCACCCTGGATAACCATTATATGCAACGCAATGGAATAAAATTCGGCTTTTTTCCCCCCTGTCCCATTGTCAACAACTTCTTAAATTAGTGCTCAGTGCTCTCTTGCAAGAGACTTCCTTTATACTGTGTCCAGTTCTAAATGGATATGCATAAAAACCAAGAGCTTCACGGTGCCCTGCCAAGACTCTCTGTCTGGGAAGCTCAGCCCACAAAGGCACAGTCCCCAATATCTACATCTTCCGTGCTGTGCCAAAACTTAATAACAGTTGCACTTAATCCTCCCCCCACCCCACATTAACGTAACATACAATTGCAAATACTTATTAGGTTGGATATAACTAAAGTAACAATGTTCAGTTAGTCTTTGAGGTGCTCTGTGCTGTCTCTTGGACCTGTGGGGCTTCCCTGGATGATCAACACGACTGCTGTCAAGAGGCAGCAAGGCCATTAGTTCTGGTTGTTCCATGGCCTAGAGCTCTGTTGTCTCAGCTTGTTGTGATTATTGCCTGCCTGAGAACTCTCAGGCAATATGTCCAACTCAGTGCCTCCTATCTCCCTCCCTACTGGGATTTGCTTATTCCTCTGAAGTATGTCTCCCGTGTGGGGTGACAGCCTCATGTGACCCTGGGCATCCTCTTGTGACATCACTGCTGTTTGCAACCATTGTTTCCCATCATAGAGATGCACCGTATCATTTTCCTAAAGTGGTGGCCATTCCCATGACGCCAAATCATATTGGGTTTTTGTCTTGCTTTATCTCTCTCTTTATATACACCTCTACCCCGATATAACGCTGTCTTTGGGAGCCAAAAAATCTTACCGCGTTATAGGTGAAACCGCGTTATATCGAACTTGCTTTGATCCACCGGAGTGCGTAGCCCCGCCCCCCCCGGAGCACTGCTTTACCACGTTATATCCGAATTCGTGTTATATCGGGGTAGAGGTGTATCTGCAAGTCCCCAGCGACTCTGACATCAGGCTGTAACAGTGCAGACATTCTTTTTGTCAGTTTTCTGTGCTTCTTTGGTGCTGTTCTGTAAGTTAAAAGTATTTAAATGTGAATCAGAGTCTGACTCAGCATCCTTTTTCAGTAGGTGCTTTATTATTCTGACACTGTCTTCCACCAGCCCATTGGATTGGGGATAATGGGGAGTAACAATTACATGTCTAAACNTGAATGAAATGTCAGCAGGTGCTTCTTTGGTGCTGTTCTGTAAGTTAAAAGTATTTAAATGTGAATCAGAGTCTGACTCAGCATCCTTTTTCAGTAGGTGCTTTATTATTCTGACACTGTCTTCCACCAGCCCATTGGATTGGGGATAATGGGGAGTAACAATTACATGTCTAAACTAGTACTTTACTTCAAACTGCTTACCACATGTGCCCCCTAAACTCTGGCCCATTGTCAAATATACCATTGCTATGCCAGTCTAGCAAAAATAGATCTGACATGCATTATCACCTGTTTAGCTGTAGTTTCTTACAGTAAGGCTATGTCAGGGAAGTGAGACTAACAGTCTAGGACAAGTGCATAGTTTGTTCCAGCCAGTGTAAACAAATCTGTGCCTACTTTGCTCCAGAGGACCAATTTTTCCTTTGCCATCAAAATGGGCTTTTTTGTTTGATTTGGCCTGCATTTTTGACATATGCAACGAGCCTTAACACGTCCTCAATTTGAGGCCAATATACAATGGCTCTGGCCCTTCTCTTTGATTTTTTTTCAATCCTTAAATGACTTTCATGTATCCTTTTTAACATTTTTCTGTGACACCTTAGGAATCACCATCCTGGGTCCTTTAAACAAAATCCAACCTGGTACTGAGAGCTCTCCCTTAAATTGATTATAATGGCTGGGAATATCCTGTCCTGGCCACTCTGTAATAGCCTTAATTAAGTTCTGCAGGGTCTTATCCTGAGCAGTAGCTCTGGCAATAGGGTGGCCAGATGTCCTGATTTTATAGGGACAGTCCCGATTTTTGGGTCTTTTTCTTTTATAGGTTCCTATTGCCCTGCCGCCCCCCCCCCCCCCCCCTCCCCCCCCCCCCCCCCCTCCCAATCCAGATTTTTCACCTTTGCTGTCTGGTCACCCTATCTGGCAATCACAGGGCACATTTCACCTGAGACTGTGCAGGTTTTTTATCACATTGACTTATACAAAATCTAGCTTTGGACTTTGTTCCACTGCACTTTTGTCAAATACTCTAGAGAGAGTCTGCAACCACCAAATCTCTCTCAGGTTTGTATTCAATTTGCAAATCATACATTTGTAACTGAAAAAATAACCTCTATATTCTAAGGATGGCGTTTGCCAGGCCTCTTTTAACAATGACTGTAAGTGGGTTATGGTCCACTTAGCTAACATAGGCCTCCTGCAAATAAAAGACATGAAACTTTTTACACCTGTGAACTAAGGTCAAAGCTTTCTTCTCTATGTAAGCACTCAGGGTAGGTCTACACTACGAAATTAGGTTGATTTTATAGAAGTCGATTTTTAGAAATAAATTTTATACGGTCGATTGTGTATGGCCCCACTAAGTGCGTCCTCATTACCGTGGCTAGCATCGACTCACAGAGCAGTGCACTGTGGGAAGCTATCCCACAGTTCCCACAGTCTCCGCTCCCCATTGGAATTCTGGGTTAAGCTCCCAATCCCTGATGGGGCAAAAACATTGTCGTGAGTGGTTTTGGGTACATGTCGTCAGTCTCCCCTCCCTCCCTCCATGAAAGCAACTGCAGACAATCATCTTGTGCCTTTTTTCCTGGGTTACCCATGCAAACGCCATAGCACGGCAAGCATGGAGCCTGCTCAGCTCACCGCTGCTGTTGCGAGCATTGTAAACACCTCGCACATTATACTGCAGTATGTGCAGAACCTGGCTAAGAGACGGCAGCACGAGGACGATTGTGAGGAGGACATGGACACAGATGTTCCTGAAAGCATGGGATGTGGCAATTGGGACATCATGGCGACAGTGGGGCTGGTTGATACAGTGGAATGCCAATTCTGGGCCCGGCAGACAAGCACAGACTGGTGGGACCGCATAGTGTTGCAGATATGGGATGATTCCCAGTGGCTGCGAAACTTTCACATGCATAAGGCCACTTTCCTGGAACTCTGTGAGTTGTTTTCCCCCGCCCTGAAGCGCAGGAATACCAAGATGAGAGCTGCCCTGACAGTTGAGAAGCGCGTGGCGGTAGCCCTGTGGAAGCTTGCAACGCCAGACAGCTACCGGTCAGTCAGGAATCAATTTGGAGTGGGCAAATCTACTGTGGGGACTGCTGAGATTCAAGTAGCCAATGCAATCACTGATGTTCTGCTATCAAGGGTAGTAACTTTGGGAAATGTGCAGGTCACAGTGAATGGCTTTGCTGCAATGGGTTTCCCTAACTGTGGTGGGGCGATAGATGGAACCCATATCCCTATCTTGGGGACCTCCTTGCCAACCAGTACATAAACCGCAAGGGGTACTTCTCAACGGTGCTGCAAGCACTGGTGGATCACAAGGGACGTTTCATCGACATCAACGTGGGATGGCCGGGAAAGGTGCATGACCCTTGCATCTTTAGGAACTCCGGGCTGTTTGAGCAGCTGCAAGAAGGGACTTACTTCCCAGACCAGAAAATTACGGTTGGGGATGTTGAAATACCAATAGTTATCCTTGGAGACCCAGCCTACCCCTTGCTCCCATGGCTCATGAAGCCATACACAGGCAGCCTGGACTGTAGTAAGGAGCAGTTCAACTATAGGCTGAGCAAGTGCAGAATGGTGGTAGAATGTGCCTGTGGAGTCTAAAAGCTCGCTGGCGCTGTTTGCTGACTAAGTTAGACCTCAGCGCAACCAATATTCCCATTGTTATTACTGCTTGCTGTGTGCTCCGTAATATCTGTGAGAGTAAGGGGGAGACGTTTATGGCGGGGTGGGAGGTTGAGGCAAATCCTCTGGCTGCCAATTTTGAACAGCCAGACACCAGGGCGATTAGAAGAGCACAGGTAGGCGGGCTGCACATCAGAGAGGCTTTGAAAACCAGTTTCATGACTGGCCAGGCTATGGTGTGACAGTTGTGTGTGTTTCTCCTTGATGCAAACCTGCCCCCTTTGTTGATTTTAATTCCCTGTAAGCCAACCACCCTCCCCCCTTCGATCACAGCTGGCAAAGGAAATAAAGTCATTATTGTTTTGAAACCATGCATTCTTTCTTTATTAATTAAAAAAAAAAGGGAGATATAACTGATAAGGTAGCCCGGGTGGGGTAGGTGAGGAGGGAAGGACAAGGCCATATTGCTTATTGTAGCCACACTACAAATCAAAACTGTCTGAATGGCAGCCTTCTGTTGCTTGGGCCATCCTCTGGAGTGGAGTGGCTGGATGCCCGGAGCCTCCCCCGCGTTCTTGGGCGTCTGGGTGAGGAGGACATGGAACTTGGGGAGGAGGGCAGGCGGTTGTACAGTGGATGCAGCGGCGGTCTGTGCTCTTGTTGGCTTTCCTGCAGCTCCCACCAGACACCTGAACATGTCCGTTTGCTCCCCCATTAGCCTCAGCATTGCATCCTGCCTCTTCTCATCGCTCTCACTTAATGCTTTCCTGGACTCTGCCACTGAATGTCTCCATGAATTCAGCTGTGCCCTATCAGTGCAGGAGGACTGAATGAGCTCAGAAAACATGTCATCGCGAATGCGTTTTTTTCCGCCTTCTAATCTGCGATAACCTCAGGGACAGAGAGGATGGGGGAGCATAGAAACATTTGCACCTGTGGGGGGATAAAAAGGGAGAGTAAAATTTAAGATGATACATTTCTGAGAACAAAAGGGACTCTCTCACATTGAATCAAGCAATTCACAGCAGACAGCACGTGCGCTTTAGGTACAAGGTCGCATTTTGCCTTTTATATTGAGCGCCTGCCGGTATGGTGACACAGCACACACGGCTGGGCAACAGAATTAGGTTTTCAGGCAGCCATGGTAAGCCAAAGGGTACGCGGGTTTGGCTTCTAACGCCTTCATAACATGTGGGAATGTTTTCAAACTGCAGCGCCCTCTTTCCCATAGCAAGCAATGCCTGTTGGGTTTGCCATTTAAAAGGAGGGGCTGCAGTTTTCGGGTGGATGTGCAGCACACACCTCCCCTCACCCCTCTGCGTGGCTATTTGGGATGATCCCTTCCCCCTGCCATGTGGCTAATCTCAGGGATTATCCCTTTTAACCAAGTGCAAACAGCCCAGCATNCCCCTTCTCCCTGCCATGTGGCTAATCTCAGGGATTATCCCTTTTAACCAAGTGCAAACAGCCCAGCATGAACAGGGTCCTTTTACTGTTCCCTTACAAAAATTCCCCTATTTCAACCAGGTGACCATGAATGATATCACTCTCCTGAGGCTAACACAGAAAGATATAGAACGAATGTTGCTTGAATGCGACCAAAACCCAGGACCATTTGCTGCCATGCTTTGTGCTGCAATGATTCCAGACTACTTGCTACTGGCTTGGCGTGGTAAAGTGTCCTACTGTGGAGGACGATATAAGGCAGCCCTCCCCAGAAGCCTTCTGCAAAGGCTTCCAGAGTACCTCCAGGAGAGCTTCATGAAGATATCCCTGGAGGATTCCCGCTCCATCCCCAGACACGTTAACAGACTTTTCCAGTAGCTGTACTGGCCACGAATGTATCCCAAGTCTTCAGGGCAAATCAAACATTAAACACTATTGCTTTTAAACCCTGTACTGTAGTTACAAATGTGCACTCACCAGAGGTGCCTTCTCCGCCTTCAGGGTCGGCGATCCCACCTTGGGAGGGTATTGGCTCCAGGGTGATGAAAAGGTCCTGGCTGCCAGGAAGAACGGATTAACTGCTTGCCTGCTGTGCATTCTCCTCCTCCTCTTCCTCCTCCACAAAATCCTCCTCCGTGTTGCGTGAGACTCCCTCCTTGCAGGTGTCCACGGACAGTGGTGGGGTAGTGGTAGGGTGGGCTAGAATGTCATGCAGCTGATCATAGAAGCGGCATGTATGGGGCTCTGACCCAGAGCGACCGTTTGCCTCCTTTGTCTTTTGATAGGCTTGCCTGAGTTCCTTGACTTTCACGCGGCACTGCAGTGTGTCCCTGTTGTAGCCTCTGTTCACATGCCCTGTGCGATTTTGGCATATATATTAGCATTTCTTCTTTTTGATCAGAGTTCTGCCTGCACAGATTCTTCTCCCCATACAGCAATCAGATCCAGTGTCTTCCGTTTGCTCCATGCTGGAGCTCATTTGCGATTCTGGGGGGACTGCATGGTCACCTGTGCAGCTGAGTTCGCCATGCTGACCAAACAGGAAATGAAATTCGAAAGTTCCCGGGGCTTTTCTTATGTACCTGGCTAGTGCATCGGAGTTGAAAGTGCTGTCCAGAGTGGTCACATTGGAGCACTCTGGGAAAGCTCCTGGAGGCCAATAATGTCAATTTGCGTCTGCACTACCCCAAATTCGACCCAGCAAGGTCGATTTTAGCGCTACTCCCCTCGCCGGGGAGGAGTACAGAAGTCGATTTTAAGAGCCCTTTAGGTCGTCGACCTAACGTGGCTAAATTCGACCTAACCTTGTAGTGTAGACCAGGGCTCACTTTTTGTTAGCACCCACGATGCCTAAGACACCAGTCTCCAGTTTGGACCATGCTTTTGTAAGAGGTCTGTGTCCATACTCCCTGTGGACAACTTAGTTTTATGCTTACTATAACAGTACTTCAGGAATAGGGCTTTTTAATTCCTTCAGTTTCTCAAATTCTTAAGTTGGATTTGCATCCTACGTCCACTGGATATCTTTGAACATCTAGTGCTCTCTCTCTAGGGCATCTAGTGCTCTCAGGTTGCTGGTTCAGACAGCTATATTAGGTGCCAATTTCCCTACATAGTTCTATTCCAAGGAATCTTTGCACCCCCTTCCTTGTCTTTTCGGGCAAGCATATTGATGATGGTCTCAACCTTACTGTGATCTCGCTGTGTTAACTTCTGTCCCTGGTATGTTATTTCAGTTAAATAAAATTTACATTTTTTTGTTTAGCTTTAGCCTGGCATCTCTGGTTCTTTCTAAAGCTGTTCAGAGCCTCTGTTCATGGTCTTCTACTGTTTTTCCCTACATCAAAACATCATCTAAATCAACCTTAGTGCCCTCTAAACCATCAACAAATTGTTGTATTTTTCTGGTGAAACACCTTAGGTGCCCAACATAACCCAAATGGCAGTCTGTGGAACCATGTCTTCCAAATGTAGACAAAAATGTTCTCTGTTTGTCTAAGGACACCTACCAATGCATCAAGCATAGAAAAATATCTGACATCAGCCATCTCCCAAAAAAATTTCTTCCCTTGTAGAGGTAGTGGAAAATGTTCCCATCTTACATAATTATTTAATTCTTTTAGATCTGAACACCAGGCTAAGGGGTCTGTCCTCCCCCTTCCTCCCGCCTCCCCCCCCCATAATGACCAATAGGCCCCCCACTCAGTTGTGTTTTCTATTTGTCCTAAGATTCTCAGAGCAATGAGCTTATCTAGTTACTTGTTCAGCTACCTTAGGGCGAGGGGCACTTTTCCTAGGGCTTGACACACACTTAACCCAATAATGGATGCTGGATGTTTCCCTGGTACAATTGGTAATAGCATCTTTTTTCTAATTTATTTACCCATGCATCTGTGTCACATATACCTTTAGTGAGGATAAGTTCACCACTGTGAGCCCTGAGTATTCCCTGTTTCTCTGTGAATACCTGTAGCTTTTCTTTTAGTGCTAACAATGCTGTTTCTGGCAACACCTTGGCTTATGCACCAGTGACAATTGAAAATTAATAATCATCCCCACTAGCTTTCAGATTGATAATCCATTCATCTTCTGCTGCAGCATTGTCCATTGCTCCTATGAGGAATTCAACTGAGCAAGTGGTGCTGTCATTGTCCTCTTCGTCCATGCTGTGCACACTCCGCTGGTGCTTGCAATCTGTTGCAAAGTGAAATAATCCATTACTTACTTGCATCTTTTCCCATTGTCTTGGCTCATGTTGATTGCTACTGCGTGTGCAGCTCCATGTGCTGTTTTTGCTGGACTTCAACTTTTGGCTACACAGGTCTTTTTACCTTAGGTCTCTTTCTTGTGGTATTTTGGTTTCTCTCTCATGCATACAGTGTCCGAACACTGTCCACCTCTCCGGTAAGCATCATTCAGGATTGGGTGATGTGCTTTCCTTTGCAAATTCTATTTGCTTTGTCGAGGGTTAATTCTGGGTTTTCCAGTAGTCTCTCGGAGTTCTTCTTACAGATCCAGTCACTATCTGGTTTCTTATCAGGGACTCGGTTAACCACCCAAAATTGGCTCTTCAGCCTTAGATCAGTCACAAATCCTTCTACAGTTTTGTGTGGAGTGCAGTGTATCTCCAATTTCTGTAAAACAGTTTCATAGTTTGCCTGCTCTGCCTGAGTTAACTGAAAAATTTTAAACACATCAAGTGCTTCAGAACCAGTTATTGGCAGACATAAAGCTGCCTTCTGCCTGTCTTCCTTTTTGTTGGCACTATTGCTTGAAGATACAAACGGAAGCGCTGTTTAAACCTCCAGTTGTTCTCCACACTGAGAGAGTTTTAACCATGACGTGGCTTTTAACTGCATCATTCTTCCACTCGCGGTATTCTGTAGGGCATGTCTACGCAGGGAAGTTAGTACACAGCAAGCTAGGGTGTGAATTTACAGGACACTAGCTACCTCACACCAACTCCCCATGTGGACACTGTTACTAAACACATAGTACCTTTGTGCATGTTCGCTTAATATACCTTAATGTTTATTAAGTTTGAAGTGGATTAAGCGAACATGCACAAAAGCACTTTTAGCATCCAGTAAGAGTGCCCACATGGGGAGTTAGTGCAGAGTAGCGAGAGCACTGTAAATTCACATCTTAGTTTGCTGCACACTAGCTTCCCCACATAGACAAGCCCTTAGTTCCTTGATACTCCTAATATACTAATAATAATGTGCTATAATATATATTCTGCTTACTGTATTTTTCACTCCATGCATCGGATGAAGTGGGTTATAGCCCACAAAAGCTTATGCCCAAATAAATATGTTAGTCTCTAAGGTGCCACAAGGACTCCTTGTTGTTTTTCCTATGATGCTCAGAGATAGCATATTAAGCTGTTAGCAACATCTCCTTTCTTCTGCATCTGGTTCTGACTGGTTGTACATGGAGCTTCACAGCACCCCACACAGGCTCTCTGTCTGGAAACTTTACTCAGCCCTTAAAGGCACTATCCTCAGTACTACAATCAGTACAAGTTGCTTGCAGTGTAATAAAGTGTGTTGGGATAAAATTGTATGTGTGGTATACTAGAAGGGCCCTCCTAAAAATGACATGAGGCTTTTTTTTTTCATTTGTATTTATGGTAACGCCTAGAGGCCAAAACCAAAATAGGAACCTAAGCATGCTAGGTTCTGTACATACACACAGTAAAAATCTGTCTCTACCCCAGAATGCTTGCATTCTAAATAGACAAAATAAGCAGAGGGTGGGAGAAAGGAAGTATTATCCCCATTTTATAGGTGGGAACTTGGGACACAGAGATGAAGTGATTTATACAAGATTAGTAAAAAATCTTAAATAAAAATGAGAGCAGACAAGACGAAAATATACTATAAAGCTCATGAGTTTGGCAGCAAGCACAATAAATAACTCTCAGCAGTTTTGTGATACAATAAATGCAAATCTTTCCAAGATCAATACCACCAGCATACCAGAGCATAACAAGCCCAAAACAAAATTAAACTCTACTGAGGTAGGTCTGGCAAGAAAACTCAGTCTCTCCAGGATATGGCCCAGACTGTCTCACACCATGTTCCCTGGGGAATGAAACTGGTAGCAGCTTAAGCTCTTATTAGAGGCCAATTAAAATTGTATACCTACTATATAGCATGCACACAGAATCCAGGCAAGAGGCCCAAATAAACAGAATATCGGAGAAGATAACTTCAGTGCAGAAAAATTTCACCAAAAAAAGAACCTCTTATTTGTGCAAAAACATCTTAACATTTTAAAGTAAATAAACATCATTAGAACTATTAAGTCCTTGAAGAGGAAGAGGATACAGTGTTCTCTTCCATTGGTTCAGCATCTTTCCTCTCTGTAAAACTACTGATCTCCATTTTATTTGAAGAGGCGCATCTGCTCCATACAAACTATAGATAGCTAGACATTACACTGACGTTTAATATGCTCAGCTACTACTTCAGCTGCGAATTCCCTGATGAAGTTATCCTCAGAAGCATTTCACTCCTTACAGACAATTCGTCTCAGGATGATGCCTGCAGCTCATCTCTCTCACTAAAGCATATCGCCTTTCTCATGAAGCATTTTTTTCCTTGTCCTCCTCCATATCTCTTGAGTAATCAGGAGCCCAAGAAGGAGGTGCTTCAAATTATTGTGGGCTGCCCCTGCACGTCATTAGTACACTTGCTCCCGGGGTTGAGTCCGCTGTAGTTGCAATGTACAAAAATAAGAGAATAGAAATGATTCCATCAGGCACAGAGTGCAAAGGAAAGTATTGTAGGCATAGCTGGTAGCAATACCTATAGCTAAGGTTGCTTTACGCTTCCCATTATAAAACCCTGGTTTCAGCTACCTACAGCTTTAACTGGTCAAGCTGAAATTTTCCATGCCAAGTGTCTGCCTCAGGCTGAATTTTTTGGGAATGGTTCAGCTGTTTCTGAGAACTATATTAAGGGGGGGGGAAACATAGTTTTGCCCATGTTAAAAAAAATCTAATTGAGAAGCTCTAGCGCCTTCGTGCTTTTGGATCAGAGACTGAAATTTGGCAGGGGGTTGCCCTGGGGTCAGAGAGGTACCTCTTGCCATCCCTGTGACTATCAACTCAAATTTGGCCAAGTTTATAAGCCTCTGAAAAATCTCAGTTTGCACATCCTTGGTAGAGACTTCTTAGAGTGTGGTGGCTAAATTCTCTGAGGATTCCATCTGCACTGGGCATGGTCCAGCCTGCGGCTCCAGGGCTGGACCACACCCAACTTCCTATTGACTTAGGACAAGTCACTTAGTCACTCTGTCTTTCCCTATCTCTAAAATGCTCCTTTTGTCTTGTCTATTTAAGAAACAAGCTCTTTGAGGCTGGGACCGTTTCTTGCTAAGTGTACCTGCCGTGCCTAGCATAATAGCATTCTAGGCTATATCTACACTGCCACAGTAAGTCGACCTAAGTTACGCTACTCCAGCTATGTGAATAATGTAGCTGGAGTCAATGTAGCTTAGGTCGACTTACTGCAGTGTCTACACCACGCTGCGTCAACGGAAAACATTTTCCTGTCGACTTACCTTACTCTTCTCGTTCAGGGTGGAGTACCGGGGTCAACTGGAGAGCGAGCTGTGGTCAATTTGACGGGTCTTCACTAGACCCGCTAAATTGACCCCCCCACCCCCATCCCCCGTGCATCGATCACCAGAGCGTCGATCTGGCTGTAGTGTAGACATAGCCCTAGTGTTGGTCTGGTCTCTAAGTGCAACTGTAATATAAACGCAATCAATGGCAACGTCTCATTCTAGCAAGTTCCATTTTTGGTTCATTTTCACCCTTTAAGATACTGTACTGATGACTTCCCTTTCTAAGGAGTAGTAGCCTACATAAAGACCAGCTGATGCAGCAGCAAGTCCCTATACCCATCTACCCTTCTTGCATATAAAACTTGAGGATATTGTTTCAATGAAGCTCTTTGAAGTGCTGGTCTAATTTTGTTTGAGACGCAGATATTTGAAGTAAAAGTTAAATGAACATATGCAACAATAGTAAAGGTTTAGCATTTTTGGCATTTGATATGCCGTGGGTTGTTTTTCCTTTTAATTTCTGCATGCTAGCTGCATTTGCAGTTGTGCCTGATGGTTTTCTGTAAAATCTTCCTGTAACTTATAGATAACATCTTGCACAATTGTTTTCTTTAATTATGCTTGTGTTCTTAAATAATTGAAAAGTGTTGTTTGAAGGACATCAAATAGCTTGGAAACTACTGATTTCAACACTAAGTATAGCTAATGTTTTCAGTTGATAGACAACTTGCCCTTCCATCATTTTTGTGTGCTCATTCAGAGATTGCATTATATACTCATGTTGGATCTTTTGGGGTGATTTCTTTCTAAAAAGGCTAATAATTCCACTCCACAATATGAAGAGCATAACCCATCAGTATGCAAGTATGGTTTTGGAATTACATATCACTAAATATGTTATATTTACTTTAATCATAAGGGGCCCGGCCCTCCCCTGTGTAATAAAATATTTCAGTAAACACTAAGACCTACAAAAATGATTTTTGTAAATTAATCCACATCATGCCAGCCATTCAGGAGAAGACCAACATTGGACCAAACCAGAAACACCCACTGGAGATCAAAAATCTGCAGCTACTGCACTACAGAAACATGGCTAGACATTTGGCAGCATCTGAAGTATAGGGCCATGGAGCACAGAAATGTTCAGAAAATTGCTATGAATCTTCACAATCCGAAATGAAAGCCCCACACCCCTTTGTTTGCAGATGAGCCTCTCTATCCATTGACTAGATTTGTTTTGCCACACGGGCATTTCTCTAGATCTGTTCTTAAGCTAACATCATAGACTGAACTGCCAACTGAGAGAGAGCCCTCCCCAGAGCAAAGTGTAGCAGGGCAAAAACAAAACTCTACTGGATTCCTCTTTCCTTCCACATCTGGAGAGGTCATAATGATTTGCAAGAACACATACAAGCTGGAGTACAATAATGAATGAAGTTACATCGCTGGCATGTATTGTATAGGATTTATGAACAAGAATCCATCAGCTTTGACTGTATATTAGTTGTAAATAGCTAGTTTGAGTCAAGTCTCCAGATACGGTAACTTAGCAAATATGTATGTTCAACTTTTTGACAAAATGGGTTAGTAATATTAATAGGCAAACAAATCTTTACCTTTTTTTCTTGAAACATACACTATTGTGATGATAGCCATATCTAGCCATAGTTTAGGGGAAGGAAGAACTGAAACATGCCATGAAAATGGAACGCTATCGCAACTTCACCAGCTGGGTACAAGGGAAATGGCTCATGAAGTATCCTTATTACTTACCAAGCATGTCAAGCTCAGTATATTGGGACTTAATTGTAGAAGGACCAGTTGACCCAGAAAGCTTCCAAAGTAGCATATTTTTGTTCTGGTCAGATGTATAAACAGGTCGTCCATTGCCAGGCATCCCACTGCATACCATCTGCTAAGCATATGGTTAGTGGTGACTGAGTGTCCCCCATCTGAATAGTTGTGTGTGCACATGTGCATCCTATGCACTACGTAGCCAAAATTTGAACAAGGATCCTTGACATCCTAACATGGTCAGGGGATGAATGTTATACCAGAAATCACTAGGCTGAGAACTCTTGGAAAAGAATCAAGTAACTTTATGAGTTGAAAGGAAAAATCTATCCAGTTTGAGGGTTTCATATTGTTTCTTATAACTTATAGTCATTCAGATTTTTAGTACTTAAACTTTGTCTATTAGCACTGAAAAATAGCACTGGTTGTAGGCTGTGCATCGGTTTGCGTAGTAGATGAATTCAGCCTATGGCAGCACTAACCCTGAAAAAACGTTCTCTTTTGTGTTCAGCAAGAACTTAAACCTTTCTTCCTAGAACAATTTGACAGGACTACAGCTGCCATTAATTGCTTAGATTTTCTAAGGACATAAGTTTGCTCCCATGCACAGTCTAACATATTAGAAAACATCAGCCCTCCCAAAAAATTAATTACATTATTATGAAAGAAATCTGACCTGTGGCTTCAAGGGGAGATGATGTAAGTGTATCTCATTTGCAACAGTTGGTTGCATGACTCATAAACATCAGGATGGTCTGTAAGATCATTACAGGCGTCATAAATGTTGGGAACATGGTTAATAAAATGGCGTAAGATCTTCTTTAAAGCTCAGTGGAATCTGAACAAAACCCTAATGCTACAGAGGTCCTGCTTAGAGCTCTCCAACAGCTGCTGGGCTTGATTCTCCAAGAAACCAGATCCTTCTGGCCTGATAAAGGGTTTTTTAGAATTTCTGCATATCTTCACTTTTTGGTATTGCCAAAGCCCATAGATCTTTATCCATTTGACGTTGTCCATGGCTGAATATGACAAACTAACTCCTTTCCCTAGGATGTCTTGGAACTATTTACAAGTTACTGTATGTTGTAGAACAAGATTACAGGGGATTACAGTGGACAAAAAGCTGGATATGAGTTAACAGTGTGCCCTTGTTGCCAAGAAGGCTAACAGCATATTGGGCTGCATTAGTAGGAGCATTGCCAGCAGATTGAGGGAAGTGGTTATTCCCCTCTATTTGGCACTGGTGAGGCCACATCTGGAGTATTGCATCCAGTTTTGGGCCCCCCACTAGAGAAAGGATGTGGACAAATTGGAGAGAGTCCAGCGTAGGGCAACGAAAATTATTAGGGGGCTGGGGCATATGGCTTACGAGGAGAGGCTGAGGGAACTGGGCTTATTTAGTCTGTAGAAGAGAAGAGTGAGGGGGGATTTGATAGCAGCCTTCAACTACCTGAAGGGGGTGTTCCAAAGAGGATGGATCTCAGCTGTTCTCAGTGGTGGCAGATGACAGAACAAGGAGCAATGGTCTCAAGTTGCAGTGGGGGGAGGTCTAGGTTGGATATTAGGAAAAACCTTTTCACTAGGAGGGTGGTGAAACACTGGAATGGGTTACCTAGGGAGGTGGTGGAATCTCCATCCATAGAGGTTTTTAAGGCCCAGCTTGACAAAGCCCTGGCTGGGATGATTTGGTTGGGGTTGGTCCTGCTTTGAGCAGGGGGTTGGACTAGATGATCTCCTGAGGTCTCTTCCAACCCTAATCTTCTATGATTCTAAGACTGAGTGTGTCTCATGCAGGATTTTGTTTTGGGAAGGTACGGTATCTTATGAAAACCTCTCCCTTGCCTGATGTCAACTCTCCCTATTTCATTTACTATGTAATCTAGAAATGCAAATTCCTTCGGGGGAGAGATGGTGTCTCTCTGTTCCCCTTCTCTATGGTGTTATGTTCGGCTCTGGTGCTGTGGAAAGATGCTTAATAATGAGTTCCATCCGATTGCCCACTCAGACATGGATTCTCACCTGTCCAGTTACACCATCTTGGTACTTTTTCTGTGTGGGGGGGGGGAAGGGGGGGGGCTAATTTTGCATTTTTCATAAGATTTTTTTTTTCTAAAAGGCCTATTGTGACAGCAAAATTCTTGCAAAGCTTGTCAATCAGCATGTTAATCCAAATATTCCTTTTGGGACCCTGGTATCTGTTTATTCTAAACAGATGCCAGGTTGACATTTACTTGTGTTGGGCTATAATTACCAGAGAAAAGGTATTTCTTTAAGAGCATATGGCAGCTAGCCATTTAGCAGTGTATTGACCTAAAAGTTCATGTTGTTAAAAATCAGGGTCCTCTTTCTCCATTCCGTGCTCCATTCCATCTATGTCTGACACTAATATAAAAAGGGTTATTAGGGAGTGAGCAGAGCTGTCAGTTAGCAGAATCATTGCAGTGAGTTGTGGTCCGCTGTTTGTCACTAGTTGTTCTAGAATATCAAAATGGGGAAAAGTGACTTTAGTTTCTCTATAACACTGTAACATGTTATGTCTTTCAAGTACATTATTTCCATATACCTGGAAAAATAATCCATTGTGACCAGGTCGGGATGTCCTCTGAATTTGCATAAATCTGCAACTAGTCTCTTCCAAGGTTTGTTTGGTAGAGGTAATATTAAAGGTTCTTTGGATTGTTGTGTTGGTCTGTTAGTTCTGCAATGTTCTATTACAGCTACTTTATTGTTTATATCTTTGCTGATGCCCGGCTACCACAATGACTGGTGGGCCTATTCATGGCATTTAGTTAGTCCTTGATGTCCTTCATGGAGAAGGTTTAGGATTTCTCCTCTCATTTCAATTGGAATTACAATGCAATTGCCTTTTAATCAGAAGTCCATTTGACATGCTTAATTATCCACGTATCACAAAGTAGTCTCTTTTCACTTCCTTAGTGTCCTTTAGATACTTGGACCAGTTGGACCTAATGTTACTTAGAACTTCTTGACGTTGCATGTCTGTCAAGGTTGCTTGTTGTGGCTGGTGTAGTATCTTTTCTGACACTGGTTTTGTATGTGTCAACAACATCCACATACGTCTTTACATCATCTTCAAGCTCCTGGGTAGTTGAGTGCAATGCTGGGCTCCCTGACAGAGTGTCTGCTACTACCAGGTTTTTCCCAGGAATGTATTTAGCAATTGGGTTAAATAGCATTAACCTAATTAATAGCTTATTAATAGGTGTTGGCATCTCAGCAATGCTTGATCCAGGTCTTTTCTGTTGATGAGGGTTACAAGCAGTTTGTGGTCCGTTATCAGTGAAAAAGAATCCAATCTATGTGGATATCTATAAAAGTTCTCATATGCCCATGCTTGCCAGGCACTCCTTTTCAATCTGTGCGTATTGTTTTTCAACTTCTGAGAGTGCACGAGAGCAAAATGCAACTGGCTTCCACTCAGATCCATGTTGTTGCAACAAGATACCACTGAAGAACATAGCTGCTTTCATCCATTCTGGCTATTGTGGGTTTGTTCACGTCATAGTACGAGAGAATTGAAGGTGTTGAGATAATTTCTTTTACTTTTGTGAAGGCAATTTCTTAATTTGTCCCCCGTAGCCACAATATGTTGGACTTTAAAAGTTCATTCAGTGGTTTTTGTCACTGGAGAAAGGTCTTATAGGTATCAACCAAGTTAATTTATGCATACCTCAGTATGCATCTCAGTTCTGGTACACTCGATTCTCAGATTTCTTTTACTTTCTCAGGGCTAGGACTGATTCCATCTTTGTTTATTGTCTATCCCAAAAATTAAATTTGGTGTAGATGGAAAATACCATTTTCTTTGTTTAGCTTCAGTCTGGACTGACTGATTAGGCTTAGATCTTCGTTGAGCGTTTTGTTGTTTTCTTCCACTGAAGATGTACATATCAAAATATCGTCCATGAAGACTACAACTCCATTTGTGTTCGTTATCAGTTCTGCCATCTTTCTTTGGAAAATGTCAGGTGCATTGATAATCCCAAGAGATAATCTTCAAAAGCAAAATCTCCCAAAGACTGTGATAAATATAGTCAGTTTAGAACTCTCTTTGGCTAAAGGTATTTGCCAGAATCCACTTGAGGCATCCAGCTTGGACAATACTGTAGCTCCTTTCATTTGGGGGAGGAAATCATGCAGTGTTGAAAGGATATATTTTTCTTCTCACAACTGCTTCATTAAGTCTTTTAATTTGTATTCTTCCATTTTTCTTTATACTCCCCCTGCTGACACCATGTCATCTCCCAAATATGGACGGGTTACAGAGCTTCCATCTCAGAGAGATACAAGAGATGTGTTCCCTTAAGATACCTTTAATGCACAGCCAGGTATAGCTGTTGTATACTCAGATAAGACGATATACCTAGCGGCTGAGTGGTATAATACAATTTAGTATTCCATTACATCATCTCTCCTTTTTCCTCCTTTTTTCCGCTGAGCTCTAGGCCAGTCTATGCCCCTGGCCCTACAGGGGCATCTCCTCTGGCACTAACAGATAGTAACTGCCCATCAGGTGCTGCTAGCTGGCCTTCACTCTGTAACTGGTTCCCAGGCTGGTGCCCGCAGCTAGCTGCTCTCACATCTCAGATCCCTTTGTCTCTCTCTTCCTGTTCCAGATCCCCCACGCTCCTTAAAATAGCATTTCTCCTCCTTGGTCACTCTGGGTAACAGCCATCTGGCCAGATAACTGTTTGGTTCTCTGCTCTACTCCCTTACCCACCATGACGCATAGCTTAGTTATTTCCCTCAAAGTCATCTGGGTTGGGAAATAAGGAGCCAGCAAATTCATTAAAACACTGTGGTTGGTTGGGCTCCCCGGCTGCTTTTTGTTGAATTACAAGTGTGTCTGACATAGACTTGGTCAGGAAAATGGACTGGATGAATTGGAGACTCGAGGAACTGATCAAAATTGCATCTGATCATGTAAAGTCCTATGCTGAAAGCAAATTCCAAGGAGTACACAGAGGGTTCTTCGGATGCACAGGCATTTAGTGAGTTTCATGCATCATCTTGGGCTATTTGGCTAATTAAGTCCTTTCTGAGCCACCATTTTGTCGCTTGTGGAGCTTACAATGCGCTATAGAGAGAGTTTAAGGTAGCTGTCTCGGGAGACTTATGCAAGTCCACCCCATCTCAGAAAGCATATACAGTGCAAATGGAAAAGGTTCAGAGAAGGGCAACAAAAATGATCAAGGGTATGGAACAGCTTCTGTACGAAGAGAGACTAAAAAAATCAGGGCTCTTCGGCTTAGAAAAGAGACGACTAAGTGGGGTTATGATGGGGTCTATGAAATCATGATTGGTGTAGAAAAAGTGAATAGAGAAGTGTTGTTTAACCTTTCCCACAATATAAAAACCAGGGACCACCTGATGAAATTAATAGACAGCAGGTTTAATACAAACAAAACAAGGTACTTTTTCATACAATGCACAATTAACTTGTGAAACTCATTGCCATGGAATGTTATGGTGGCCAAAAATATAACTGGGTTCAAATAAAGAACTGCTATCATGGAGGATACATCCATCAATGGTCAGGGATGCAACCCCATGCTTGGGGAGACCCTACACCTCTGATTGCCAGGAGTTGGGAGGGGAAGACTGGGGTGGATCACTCTAACCGTCCCGTTCTATATACTCCCCCTGAAGCTCTGATACTGGCCACTGTTGGAGACAGGATATTGGGCTGGATGGGGCATTGGTCTGATGTTTTCATTCTTATTCCTGTGGCAGCACTAGTGAGGCGAGGAAGCTCACACCTGCCTGATTCCACATCTGCCAGGGAATGGTTAGGCAGCTGGCATAAGCCCTAGGGGCTGCTCTGAGTTGCACACCAGCTGCTGTGGCAGGGCAACAGCCAACACATAGCACCATCCCAGCGTCACCCGCCCCCATCCTGACCCCTCTTTCTGCTGGACTATATAGCAGCAGTAGCTCCCTTCTTGCTCTGACTCACCCCAGCAAGCCTTGGGGCGGGGGCTTCTGTAGGAGAGTGGCAAAGCTGGCACAGACAGGGGTGGGAGTGCACTGCACTGGGGGAATGCAGCAGTGTGGGGTGTGGCTGCTTTTTGGACCCCTTTGCGTCGTCTGTGTTGGAGAAAGGGCAACCCCAAGTCAGGCCCTATTTGTGGCAGTGTTCAAATGGCTAGTAATTTGCAGCCAAAATTGAGGCTGGAGACTGGACCCAAGAATGGAGAAGCTTGTAAGTAAGGACTTAGTGTGCTAGCTACGTTCATTTGTGTTGTGCTCATCCACTTAAAGTCAATTGTAGTTAATTAAAAAGGCCTGTTGGTTTATTTTGTTGACATGGCACTGCTTGCTGAAAAGGAACAATGCATCATGAAGTAAACCTTCTGCAGCTCAGAAAATGCCTATTTGTATCAACCTATCATTATTCCCTTATCACCTACAGATTTGTATAGTGGGCATACACTAGTGTATAGAGCCCTGGAGAACTTGCAGTCTAACTGGGATGGTTACAGTACGTATTTAGAAAGAAAGATGAGGCATGAGAACTGGAACAAATATTCTTAGGGGATAAGGGACGGAAGATGAGGCAAAAGAGAAATGGGTTTTGGCTCTGTTAGTATAAGGCAGGTCCTTTGCCATTTAAGGACATGAAGTGTAGCTTATAGGATGGTTTTGGTTAAGAAATAAGCAGACTATAGGTTTTGGGCCAAGTGTAGAGAAGTATGGGAAATTGAAGTTGCTAGTGTAAGGAAAGTCAAAGATAAGTTGGAGACAAAGTGTTGTTATGGGAAGGTCAGAGTTAGCAAGGATATGACCCAGGGTTATGTTACCATTATGTTGTTTTGGTTATAACTGGTTTGAGCAAGGTTTGTAGTGAGTGTTTTATTCAATAATGCCGTCTATTCTGATAGCATGGGAAACCCACAAATATTTGGTGCAGTATTACATATGGAACTGCAAAACACTGTGGGACAAAGAGAATAGAATTTTTGGAGGTAGGATATGGACTGGACATGAATANCTTCTCGTAACTGTTGTTCTTCGAGATGTGTTCATATCCATTCCAATACCCACCCTCCTACCCCTCTGTTGGAGCAGCCGCCAAGAAGGAACTGAGGGGTGGGGGGTCGGCAGGGCCCTATATTGGGTGCTATGAAGGCGTGACTCCAGGGGGCACCCAGGCCGACCCTACAGATGCTGCTAAGGGAAAAATCTTCCAGCCTGCGTGCACACATCTGATTGGAATGGACATGAACAAGCACTCGAAGAAGAAGAATTCTTCTGAAAACCCAGTGCTGTCTATACTGGGGGCTAGGTTGGCGTAACTATGTTGCTCAGGGGTATGGATTTTTCACACTCCTAAGCGACATAGTTAAACTGATTTAATTTTCTAATCTAGACTAGGCCTTACTCTCCAGATGCCAATTGTTTGGCCATCATATTTAGCTGGCTCATCGCTCCCAGACGCAGGCTGAAAAGAGGCATGACTTGCTGGCGTGCTGCTGACTCACGGTGCCCCATCTGTCACTGCTGTGGACTGTTGGAAATGACTGACGAATCTGTTCATGGGTAGTTTAAACATACTCTGGTCCAGCAGGGTTTCTTGTTGCACTACTCACTGGCAAGAATTTAGGGATAAACTGTCCAAAATAACAAGGAACTAAGATACAATTGGCTTGTCCAGGGGAAAAGATATTTACAGCTATAAAATGAAGGTGGTTGAAGTATTCCACTGAATAATTCCTGAGTATTCCTGTTGACTCTATCGTTCTCACTAGTCTTCCTATCTGGATGTTAGAAATACACGTGGGGAAGCATCAAGAAATGATTGAATCTCTGTACGGTGTGTCCTTTTGTAGATATTTTTGTTTTTAACAGATTTTGACTTACTATTGCAACACAGCTGCTGCTTCTATAGTCCATCTTGGAAAGTTTCCATCGTAAATTGCTATTTTAAGTACTAATTTCTCAACTGTTTAAAATCTCACTGTGCTGAAACTTGGCATACCCTGATCTTGAGAAGTCAAAATAATAATTTCACTCAATTTCAAATTAATTCTTTGCTGCGCTAATGATGAACTGTGTCTTGTTGCATTTTTGGCATAAGCTATATATTGATTTCCAAAGCCAGTAACATGGAATATTACACAGAGGGATCCTCTAGCATTCGGTAATAGAGTCAGATGAACAGCAGCTTGTAATTTTGTAGTGCGCGCCAGCATCTGCAGTGAGAGAGAATGTATCCCGCACTTCTCTCCTATGCGCTGTTAGCTGTTGTGAGGACATCACGCATGGCAGAACAGTTACTCGCAGAGTTACTCGCAAAGTTAGCAGAGGATGAATCACAGGCACGCAAGTGTCATATAGACGGCAGCAACTTATCACTGCTTTGTGCAATCACAGAGCAGCTGCATATGGTAGATCGTCGCTTTTAGGCTAGGGAAACAAGCACTGATTGGTGGGATCGCATTGTCATGCAGGTGTGGGAAGACAACCAGTGGGTACAGAACTTTAGGATGCGTAAAGCAACCTTCATGGAGCTATGTGCTGAGCTGTCCCCCGACCTGCGGCGCAAGGACACCAGAATGAGAGCAGCCTTTCGGTAGAGAAGCATGTTGCAATCGCTGTGTGGAAGCTGGCGAATCCAGACTGCTACCGGTCAGTTGCAAATCAATTTGGAGTAGTAAAGTCCACTGTTGGGGCTGTATTACTCCAAATTGCATCCTGCTGCATAGGACCGTGACTCTGGGAAATGTGCATGAAATAGTGGATGGCTTTGCAGAGATGGGTTTCCCTAACTGTGGCGGGGCGATCGATGGCACACACATTCCAATTTTAACGCCAGACCACCTTGCCTCTGAATACATCAATGGGAAGGGATACTTCTCCATGGTGTTGCAGGCGCTTGTGGATCACCGGGGGTGTTTCACGGACATCAGTGCAGGCTGGTCTGGAAAGGTGCATGAGGCATGCATCTTCAGGAACAGTGGCCTGTACAGAAAGCTGCAGGCGGGGACTTTTTTTCCAGACCACAAGTTCACAGTGGGGGATGTGGAAATACAGATAGTAATCCTGGGAGACCTGGCTTACCCCTTACAGCCCTGGCTCATGAAACCTTACACAGGGCACCTGGACAGCAGCAAGGAGCATTTTAACAACAGGCTGAGCAGGTGCCGCATGGTAGTCGAATGTGCCTTTGGCCGATTGAAAGCTCGCTGGAGGTGTTTAAATAACAGGCTAGACCGTACCGAGGATAATATTCCTGTGGTCATAGCCGCGTGCTGCATTTTGCATAATCTGTGTGAATCTAAGAATGAAATGTTTGCTCAGGTGTGGAGCACTGAGGCAGAGCACTTGGCTGCACAGTTTGAACAGCCAGTTGCTAGGGCTGTCAGAGGAGCCCAGAGAGCAGCTATTAACATCAGAGAGGCTTTGAGAAACCACTTTGACAATGAGGGGCAGTAACACATGTCTGCTTTGGAGTTGCTTCCCTGTTGCATCCATGTACAAATTTGGGGCCCAAGATCCATGCAACACAATGTTTTAGAAGCCTGTACCCGAGAGTGAATTGATTGCTATACGCTTTTGTAGAACACAGAATAAAAACGCTGTACCATTAAATACCTTAGCCTTTATTTATTGTTAAAAAGGGTAAAACCTCACAACTGTGTGTAGCTCCAGCTATCATTGTGCAAGCTGTGAGAGGGGGTGGAGTGATGGGGAAACTCAGGAGTGCTGTGAAATGAAAAGGAATGTGTGGGCGTAGAGGGGGGTGGGGTTGGCAAAGAATTGTGCAGTGGCGCTCGACCACGGATCTGCTCAGTCTGCAGCTGTATCAAAGACTTGAGCATCTCTGTCTGATCCTCCATAACTTTTATCATCCGCTTTGTCGCTTGCCTAGCAAAAGCACCATTCTCTTTTCTGTCCTGCCTTTCGGCTTCCCAGCACTCTTTCCATTTCCTGGTCTGTCTCTCATCACGCTGCAGCACCTCGTGGAACATCTCCTCTTTGCTGCGCCTAGGGTTTTTTCTTATCTGCCGCAGCCGGTTCACGGAGGTGCGTGATGTGTTCTTCAAGGTCTGTGCTGAACTGAAGAGGGATTGTTACATTCCAGCAAATGATTGAAACCTTTTAGTAAAAAGGGCATTTTGCTAGTAGAAATCACTTTCTCTCTGAGACTCTAGGCAGGCACACAGCTCCGCGAGAATCATGGTAAGTGTCGGGAGTAGGGGGAAGGCGGTTGTGCGTATGGACAAAAAGGTCACAGCTTTCAGAGCAGTTTTTCAGGGAACTCATTCTAAAATTATCCCACACTTTTTCACAGGCGGCCAACCTGCTGGCTAACATCTCGCTGCTGAAAGTCACCAGAGAAATCAGGGCTCAGCTGCTGAATGCTTGCGGCTTTCACCCTGGTCTATATGCAGCTCAGCTATGTGCCGCTTCGGTCCCAGCTCCAGTGATTGCTAAATGGCATGGGACAGTTTCTTACAATGGGGGAACTAACAAGGCTGCAGTCCCTTGGAATCTGCGGCAGAGGATTAACAAGTACCTCTTTGAAACTTTCCAGAGCTTCTCTCTGGAGGATTCCCTGCAGGTCTCGATGTCCATTGACACCCTGCTTGGTCTTGCAGATTAGCTACACAGGGCAATGTCCAGCTCACAGAAAACACTACCTGCCTCCCACTTTTCGATTCCCTACACAAGCCACAGCAATTTACCCAGAGGCTCATCTGCTTCCTGCTCCCTATTGAGTACTTCTGGAGTGGAGAAAAGTTCCTGGCTGCCTGCCCCACTGGGCGACCCCGCTGGGAGCACCACATCCTCTTCCAGCTCGACTTCTTCATCCACAATTTCAGCCTCTGGGTTACCCCCTTTCAGCTGCATGCGAAGTAGCCACGGGGCAATCGGCGATGGAGGTGAGGTCACCAGCGAGGATAGCATTCAGCTCCTTATAGAAGTGACACATCTTAGGTGCACCACTGGAGCGATGGTTCGCCTCCTGCACCTTATGGTACACCTGCCTCAGCTCCTTTATCTTCGCTCTGCACTGCTGTGTGGCCCAATCATAGCCCTTTTCGCACAAACCTTGAGAAATTTGCCCATATGTGTCCCAATTCCTACGGGTCACTCGCAGCTGCGACTGAACAGACTCCTCTCCCCATATACTGATCAGATCCAACAACTCAGCGGTGGTCCAAGCGGGAGCGCATTTGGTGCGATAGCCAGCCATGCTCACCTGGAAAGCTCCTCTGGGAAGCCAGCAAGCAGGAAATGAGATTTAAAATTCCCAGGGCTTGCAAGGGGGGGAGGGAAGGGTTGGCTGCAGGGGAGCGGAGTTCAAACCGCTGACCAGAGCGGCAGCATGGGAATTGTGGGATACTTTCTGGAGGCCAATAAAATCGGGGGGAAAAAACTGTGGTGTCTACACTGGCTGTTTGTCAACAATAAAGGGAGGGGAAATGACAAAAGTCTCTTGCAGCGATAGAAGTTTTTTGTCACCAAAACTAGGCATTTTTATTTTTTTTAAAGTAACATTGCAGTGTGGACGCTATCGCTGTTTTGTCGCCAAAAGCCAGTTTTTGGTGACAAAACTTGCCAGTGTAGACAAGCCCTTAGTGTTTAGTGCAGCCTAGTTTTAAATCACTCAAACAATGCATCTAATAGACTTCACTGTGTGATGAAGTGTTCCATGATTTCAGTCTAAATCTTCCTCTGTTCAGTTTAAATCCCATTCCTTTTAGTGATGCTGTACCTCCCTGAAACACTTTACCAGTCCCTGTCCCTCCTGGGTGAATACACCCTTCAAATGTTTTGTGAACAGTTATCATTATCCTTGTATTGTAGTCACTGTTTAGCCAAGCTCTACTCCCAGTTATTTACATCTTCATTGAATTTAATGGAGCTGCACTAATATAATTGAAAACAGAAGATGGTTTCTTTTAATCATTCCTCATAAATGATCCATTTCCTTAAAGATTTTTTTGTTTCCTCCTCTGAATTCCTTTCACTTTGTCAACGTCTTGGGGGCAAAGAGGCACGCCCAGAGTTAGCACCTGAATTCTTTTTGAAGTATGTAGCATGTTTCCACAAGCATGTTATTAATTATGAATAATTCCATCATTCCACTTTTCTGACTATTTTCCAGCAATTCACATCTAAATATGCACATCTGGTACAAATAAAAAAAAATCTGATTTGTATGTGTTTCATATCAGACATCCAAGGATAATGACTATTTTTCCTTTGTCCATATATTTTGATCAACCCAACTTGGTAAATCCTCTTTTTGTATAATCCCGTAAGCTTCATAATATTGCACAGGATGAGGCAGCTTTTTTGTGCTTTACTAACTGTGTTTACTTTCACTGATATGGTCAACTTCTGAAGAATGTCTCATAAACAGAATAATATTTCCAGTTTGAATGTTTTGCTCCATTTGCAGCCAAAATGTTTATATAATACCCCAGTCAACAAACTTGCGCAAAACTCTTTCATAAACTGGATATGTCTGCAATTGGAATAAAAATCATTTGTGTGCTACAGCAGCTGTGCCAATGTACTTTGCACATCTGTAATGCCTTCCATCTGAAGATCTCAAAGCACTTTATGGACATTAATATCTCCACTTTATAGATAGAGTAAGAGGCATCAAGAGATGTAGGAACAGATTTTTTTTTGTTCTTTTTTTTTTTTTCCCTTTCTTTTTTTGGAGGGGAGGGAAGGGAGAACAAAGCCCAAGGTGTACAGGTGAAAATGTGTTGCAGCTGTGATGGTGTTATATGTAATTACACTGTTGTTATTAGGGTTACGCATTTTAATGTAACTTTATTGAATAGGGCCTAGAGCTGGTAGATCACTGATGTCAATGGGGAACACATGGGGTATATAAGTCAAAGCAGGACCTGGCCTTTATGTTCTTCTTCTTAGCATATGTGCAGCGTGCCCCAGGTGGCACGTGACCAGGATTCATCACTGAATTTAGTCCACGGGTTGGATCATTAGCTTCCCCGGCTTGGGCTGGTACTGACTGGAAGTGTGATGTGAATGCTGATCCATCTCCCCCACCCCTTTGCCCCCATGGTCTTTATGTTGAAAGTGCTATAGAGCAGGGGCCCTGTGTTTGCATTCTGTAAAGCACCCCATCCATGCAGAGGGCTATGTAAACAATAGCCCTGGTGTAGTATAGAATTAAAGATGGCAGAATGGGTGTAAACAGTGACATTTAGGATTCCAAGGTTCAACTGAAAGTGGGATAGAAAGTATGCAGGTTTGGCATGTCTAGTTGGAAGAAACTGCAAATCCTGTATTCTGAGTGGTGGCTGCATGTGCGGGAGAGAGAGAGAGAGAGAGAATTCAGTTATTTATCTCCTTGGTGAGAAGAGAAGGTTGTGAAAGATCGCAAGAGAAAATTAGTATCAAATGGTTACTTACCTTTCAATGACTGATTCTTTGAACTGTGTTGTCTACACAGATTCCACCCATGGTGCGCACATGCTGCGCATGCCTGGGATCAGATTCTGTTGAAATAGCCATTTCCATTGCACCCTGAGAGTCCTTGCTGCCACTGTAACCAAGGATATAAGGAATGGAGCAGCCTCAACGACTTCTCAGTTCCTTCGCCAGTAAAGAATTGTCAGGACTCCCAATAAGCATGGATGTTGTGGACTCTGTGTGCACAATGCATCTCTAAAAACCACAACTACAGCAGGGTAAGCGTGTCCACACAGATTTCACTCTTGGTGACTAGCGAGCAGTATTCTGTTCATGGAGGTGGGTTAGACGAGTCCTGTTTACATATCAGTCAAAGGACCTCCCTACCAAAGCCTGCAGCTGATCTAGAGGCTTGCACCAAGGTGTAGTGAATAGAAAAAGTGAGGACTGAACTTCAAGTCACTACCCTACAAATCTCAGTCAATGGGACATCTTCAAAGAGATGGTGGAAGCTGCTTGGGCTCTAGTTGACTGAGATCTGATGCACCCAGAAGGCTTTCTGTGGTAGTAGATAGCAGGTATATATGCAATCCAAAATGTACTTAGGCAGTCTCTGCAAGGATATTTGTTGCCCTCTCATTCATACAGCAAATGCAATAAACAGTCTTGGTGATGCTGAGATTGATCTACTCCTGTCCCAGTAGAAAGACAATGCTCTAACGATATCCCTCATGTGGAGTTTAGCCTCAGCCAGGAAAGAATAACATTTCGGAAAAAAGACCTGTAGATGAATAGATTGTCAGAATTTCACATGAAGCAATCATTAACAGGTATTTTGGGTGAGTCCTGTCTTGTGAAAGATGCTGTGGTGGGGAGGGGCTGTCAGGAGCGCCTGAATCTCCCCTATTCTCTTGAACGAGGTAATAGTCACCAGGAAGGCCATCTTCATGGACAGATGGTAGAGGGATCAGATAGCCGTGGGCTCAAAGGGAGATCCTGTCGCATCAATTGGCACTATGTTGAGATTCCATGCAGGATGGGGTTCTGTGATTGGTAGAAAGGCATGGGTAAGACCTTGGAGAAATTTCCTCCTGACAGAATGAGAAGATACCACATGGCCCTGCACCAGAGTATGGCTCCGTGAGATTGCAGACAGGTTAACCTTAATTGAGCTGAGACAGTCCTGACTGAGCAAGAGCAAGTAGCCCAAAATATTGGGGATTGTCCCTTGCAGAGAAGCACAGTGTTGTCATTTGGACGAAACAGAGAATTGTTTCTATTTGGCTTGGCAAGTTCATCTCATTGAGGGCTTTCTGTTGTGATGTAGGATGTTCAGGATCACCACAGAGCAGTCTTTTGCAGTAGCTGTCAGCCAGCCAACATCCAAGCTGTCAGGTATAGGGACTCTGAGGCTGGATGAAGGACCTGACCATTGCTTGAGACAGAAGGATGAACTTTTGAATGGACAATCTCAGTAGATCAGAGTACCAGAACTGCCTGGCCCAAGCTGGGGCTATTAGGATGATAGTCCCTGCGCCTTGCCTTAGCTTTGTCAATACCCCAGGGAGTACAAGTGTTGATGGGAAGGCATACCTCAGACCTGGACTCTGAGGGATGAGAAAGGCATGCGTGAGGCATCTGTTCTTGCCTCCTCTGGAGCAGAATCTCTGACACTTGTTGTTGTGGTACATCATGAACAGACCTACTGTTGGATATTCCCATCTGAGGAAGACAATATGGAGGACTTGAGGGACCACTCGTGACTCTGGGAGATCCCTGCTAAGCTCATCCACTATAGTGGGCTGAAGGCCAGAGAGATGGAGAGTTGTCACGGTGACGTGTTCCAGTTCCTCACACATGGCCTCTTGGCACAAAGAGGACGATTGTGCTCCTCCTTGCCAGTGAATGTAATGTATTGCCATGGTGTTGTCTGTAAGCTCCTGCCTGGTAATGCCTCAAAAGACGGGTAGGGATGCCTTGGATGCCAGCCAAAATGCTCTAAGTTCAGGCACATTGAAATGAAGGGAGGGCTTGGGGGCTGACCAATTATCTCAAATTTTTAGGTGACCCACGTGGGTTCCTTACCCTGGGGTGGAGGCATGCATAACTAGTTTTCGATGGAAGAAACATGGAGAACAGAACTTGTTGCATACCTGATCTGATTGCATCCACCAATCTAATGATGACAGGATCTCTCTAGGAAGGGAGACCCTCTTGTCCATGTTGTCTCAGATAAATTGATCTCAACCACCTTTGCAGCAGTGAAAGGTAAAGTTTGGCAAGCTGTCTGATGTGTATGTATGTGCCAGCACTTGACCCAGAACCTTCAAACAGGTTCTCATCTGCATTGTAGGCTGCCCTTGAAACTGTCATGTGATACCTATCATAGTGCAGCCCCTCTGAGGCAGGTATGCTCCCAACAATTTGATGCTGTGTGTTTGGTGTCAACGTGGATTTGATGCTTTACTTTTAGTGTCATTGTTAATTTGTCCTTGTTGACCCTGTATGCCAAAAAGATCTAGCCTTTCGGTCTTTTTCCCGGGAAGTGGATCTTTACTGTTGCCTGGGATCTATGGGTGGAATTCTAGAAGAAGTTCATGTAACCCTTAGCCAGCACCTAATATCTCCTGTCTGCATATATGAAGGTCACAGAGATGGATATGGGGTGTGCCATATGACCTTTGCAGGTTCCAAAAGCCCTTTGTCAATAGGAAAGGCTGTCCTACTAGATGATGAGAGTTGGATGATGTCCAGTCGTTTGTTGTTTTTTCTTGAATTATCTTGAGAGGGGTACCCAAGGTGCCCACTAGTCTCCTCAAGAGATCTTGAAATACCTTAACTCATCCGAGAAGGCAGTGGAAGAAAAGTTAGTTGTCTCCTTTGGTGATGAGGAGGAGATGGCCAGTGGAGAGATTCTCTCTACTGGGTTCTTATTCTTACTCCATATGTTGTTGATGCACTAGGGTTGATACCAAGCCGGCTGCAATACCTGTTTTGGAGAAGGCTACCTTGGTCTGGAGACAGCAGAATACGCTGGTTTCTTGACATAGGGACTGATACCTCAAGGTGACAATAGGATCAAGACTAGTAGGGATACTGCGGGAGAGGAGGGCACACTAGCTCGACAGTTCCCTTCTGGAGCCTGTGGACTCATGGGTGCTCTCAGGGATTCCATCTTCTATTGTCTGTGTCCACTGAGTTATTCATGGTGGACATGGATCTCATTCCAGGAAAGATGATCTGCTGTGTTCCCCAAAGGAGGCCAAAAAGACAAAGTCGTCTTCCATAGACAGGGCATCCCCTGTCAAGTCTATGGCCACCACCACCGAGTTGAAAGAGGAAGCCATTGTATTTATTGCCTCCCTCAGTCGGTTCCAGGATTAGAGACTCTGGTACTGACCCCACCACGAAGTCTGCTGGCACTAAGAAGTGCGGTGGTGTGAGTAAAGCTTTTGGTACTGAAGAGTTGGTCAGTGCCAAATGAGCGACTGGCATCACTGAGTTCAGTGCCAATGAGCCTGATATTGGTTTCCTCAGCACTGCAGTCATCATCCCGAAGTCGTCTGCTGCTGGCGTACATGCATCAGTCGCTTAAGCAGTACTGGAATTAGTGCAGTGCTTACTGTGAGAAGCGATCTGTGCTAGTTTCACCGTGGAGTTCAGCAAGGCCCAGACTTGTGACTCTGAGAAGGTGCCTAAGGGAAGGGTTTCTTGGGACCTTCTGCTGAGCAGAGTGAAACAGCAAGGTTTCTGGTAGTCCCTTGAGGCTGGGATGGTGTCGTGGCTCACCAGGGCACTGGAGGAGTGTGAATGACCTGAAGGTGGTGACCTCTCCGGTTGTTTCACAGGGTCAGACGAAGCTTGTACAGACCTCTCCAGAAGATGAAGCTTCAGTCTCCCTTCTGTCTCTCAAAGTGTGCTTGGAAAATATCCTGCACGTGCCCATCTCCTAGACGGAGAAGGCACCTCAGGTGGCTGTCGTTCATGGGCATAGTGGTATCACACAAGGAGCCGATCTTAAATTCTAGAGACTTGCTTTTGGCCATTTTAGGCTGTGTATAGGAGGAGGAAGGAGAATATCTTGGGCCTGGTACATGGGTTTGTGGAGGCAAGAACCATTAATCTTATTAAAACGACAATAGAGAAGTCTCAGTTTTTCAATCCATCTAAGAACTATAATTACTAAAATAACAACAGGTCTACAGATCTAAGTGGTGAACTGCCAGGTTCTGTGTCTCAGCCACAGGTGGTAAGAAGGAACTGAGACGCAATTGAGGCCACCTCACCTCTGACACCCTCAGTACGAGGGCTCCCAAAGCACAGGTGTGGCCCCAGTGCATGCTGCTATTTCGAAAGAATCCGTTCTGGCATGTATGGGCCATATACACACCAATAGTGGAATCTGTGCGGATAGTCACTCGAAGAACAAAATGTTCTGGCAGTTCAAGTCTTCCCTGATGTTGATGCTAAATCACACTCCTACTTATAAGTACGTAAATTAAGGAGCACTTTAAATGCTCCAGAGCTGATTTCACACATAAGAAAAAGTGGAGACATTTTTTCAGATACCTTATCTAGAAGTAGTGAATGTATGAGGTTTAGCAGGTCTTGATTATGCATTTTTGAAAATAGTTTATTTTCAACAGGACGACAGGAGCCAGCAGCAACCACAGTGCAATCAGTTTTGTGTTTGTTTTGGGGGTTTTTTTTTGCTTGCTCTCAAGTTGGTAAACAGCAGTGGACACACCAAAGGATACTCTAGCAAAGCACTGCAATAAACATTCCTGATTTTTGGATTGGTCCCTAGTTTTGGACTGTCTTAATATATGTAAACAATATAATTTTATATCTATAATTTTAAAGACCTCTGTTGCATCACCTTAAAGCCTCAGTTCCTCCTAACTTACTCTCTTGAGACCTTTGTTGCCCTAAACTGTACATTCTCCAGGGCAATATAATTTTCCTGTCCTAAGGTTACTAATACAGATCACAGGATTCCAGGTAACTAGCTTCAGTACAACGCAAAGATTTCATTTGTGCTCCAGAGGCCAAGCCCTGGCACAAAGGTTGAGTAAACAGATTGTGGTAGGGGATCTTCACAGGGACCATGAAGAACTAATCCTCCCTCCCAGGATGTGACACATCAGTGCACCCTCTCCCCAAACGCTGCAGCTCATGGGCTCTAGTCACATGAGTGGGGTTTGCACCATGGAGCCACATCTAGACAGAAATAACTGCAGTCAAAGGAAGTAATACACAGGAATTGATATAAAAGAAAACAGATCTCCTTCCTGTCTGAAGAGGAAGATAAGAAACATCCACCTCAGTAAATGTAGGTGCTGAGTATGAATTTTGTCAGTGGTTACCACTGTTTATTGTAGTAGTGTTCTGTAGTAAAGCTGAGGAAAAAAGGAGAGAATGTGAGATTTGCTGTCACGTGCAGGGACAGATTTGTAATCAGATTTGCTTACAAAATAAGACCTCTACATCAGAGTGGGCACTGACTTGACAGGATAAAACATCACAGATTTGCACTGTGCATAGTGCCCTCATGTGGATTTTGGTGTATAGCTACATTTGCAGATTCATTAAATTTTATATAATAATTATATGACAGATGTGGTAGCTGCATTAACATTGACAGAACAAGGAGTAATGGTCTCAAGTTGCAGTGGGGGAGGTTTAGGTTGGATATTAGGAAAAACTTTTTCACTAGGAGGGTGGTGAAGCACTGGAATGGGTTATCTAGGAAGGTGGTGGAATCTCCTTCCTTAGAGGTCAGGCTTGACAAAGCCCTGGCTGGGAAGATTTAGTTGGGGATTGGTCCTGCTTTGAGCAGGGGGTTGGACTAGATGACCTCCTGAGGTCCCTTCCAACCCTGATATTCTAAGATTCTATGATTAAGAATCAGGCAAGAACTGTCCAGTTCAATCCTATGTGTTCTTATGCTTACCCAGAGGGAACTCCAGCATCCTCATTAAACCCAAAATACTGTAATTGTGATATGACCTGAATTGAGACAGAGCTCAGCAAAATTCATCTTAAAAATGCATTTTATGTTGGCAAAAGGTGGCAGAGAGCAGAGGATTGTGCTGCAATTTTTGGGTTCTCTGAGGGCTTGTTTACATGGTGCTTTATTCCCCACCCGTAGGGATGTAAATTGTAGTCCACACTCAGATGTCATACAGTAACTGCATGACATGCACTAAAAGTTCTCTAATGTGTGTTAATGTAGTCCCATTACAAACTGTAGTTAAGGTGCACTAGGGAACTTTTAATGCATGTCAGCAGGGTTCAAATGGACCAGTTAGTGCACTACATGTTAATATGGACTAAATTTTACACCACTCTGTTGCAGACTGAAGCACTGTGTACACAAGCCTGGACACTACCAAAAACACCACCACAAACTGCAGCAGGGCCTCTGGAATGTGAACTGACCACTAAAAACTGGACTGAATCCACCAAGTCTTTTCTCACAGGCCACTTACCAGAAGAGAATAACAGCTTGTGGTCAATGGAATGGATTCATACCCCCACACAGGTGAAAGTTTATATATTACAGTGCCAATAGTCTGAACGATATAGTCCCTTCCCTCTACCCTGCAAACCCATTTCTTACTGATAGTATTGTTGTCCAGGATGAGTAGATATTTAAACAGGGAACGTAAGCTAAAGTATGTGTGTGTGTGTTTAAGTATAAAGGGCAAAGAAGAAACCACAATATGAAAACATACTGGTGGCTACCAATGACATATGTTAGAAGCTATCTACATATTCGACTTGGGGGATTTCACTGGCACAAGTTAAGAAATGCCACAAACAGCTGCAAAAAACTGAAACACTTTTGGCATGGTAAAACCACATTAGTAACAATATACTGTCTCAATGCAAATCTTCCTGTGAGCCAGATGGTGAGGCAGCAGCAGTGAAAAAGTTGGGTGGAAACTTCTCAGAATGAGCCTTGCTACCTCTTCTAATGTTGCAGTACATTCAAAGGGCCTGATTTTGATCTCAGGTAGAAGACTTTTATTGCAGTGTAACTCCACTGTCTTCAGTAAAGTTACTGCACTTTTTACTGGTGTAAATCAGATGTCTGGCCCTCTGAATGCCAATGTGCATTATTTGCAATACTAGTCTGCAATGAAAAACGATTTGATCAGTCATTTCTAATGTGAGTTGAGGTTACTTGTTCATAATGATGGGACTAATAATCAGATCAGTGGATAATGGTAAATTTATTTTTTTATTAATAATAAATGGGACTGTCACATGAAATTACTTTCTTACAAACACAGTGTAGGAAGATGTCCAGTTTACTAACTAAGGGAACTCAGAGTGGAGGCTGTATAGGTGAGGTGTTACGGTAAGTGAACATACTGTTAGAAAAGTTAGATCAATGATTGTGTCTAATTGTTTCAGTAATCAATATTTATGTATCAGTTTTGATGTGAGGTCACATGTTTGACACAAAACATCATTGACTAAATATCAAGGATTATTGAAATCAGAAAATGTACAAAAGAAAGAAAAAATAGCTATGGCTAATCATCAGTTTAAAAGTACATTTCCTTATCTCTCTCACTTAAAATCATTTTGTTTCTGTTTTGTCTAAAGCCAGTTGTGGTACAGCAATGCAATTGGATGCTGTAATATAAAATGCCAATAGCACAACTGTTCCTCTGAAAGCCATTTGTTACTCACTCTCACTGGAACGGTTCCAAGCAAATAATCTAAAATTACACTTTAAAACTGATCATTTAACAACAAATATTATATGAACCCTTTTTTAATCTAACCAACTCCCTACACCCACATAACTGATTTTATGCTAAGTAATCTCTGGCACTATCAGCAGCTGGAACACAGCTGTGTTGGAGGCTCTGGTCCGATCTGATGGTAGTATATCTTCTCTTCCAGCTTCATTAAGGTGCAGATAGGGCTTTTCCCTGCAGCTGGATCAGATGAAATATGTAGACGCTGGATTTTCCATTACCTCTTTGAAAGCCCACACATTTGTTGTTTCTGAAAAGTCTCATAAGAAATAAAACCTATGAGCAGTTAAAGTTTTGCTTTAGCAGGTTATCAGATGGAATGGCCAGAAACTGTTTTAATAAAAGTCTAGAAAAAAGAAGTGCTCGTGCCTGGCGTTACTTTTAGATTACAAGGTGGTGTTGAAAATGAAGAAGGAAATGGAACTGGAACTGAAACTAAAGCACTGTCAACATGCATAGATTTTCTGATCATTTCATCTAATTAAGTTACTAGCACAGAATCCTGAGCTACAATAATGCCACAGCATGTCAGGTTACTGCCTCCAAAGTTAAGGAACACGGTCCAAGAATAGCACAAAGAACATACAGAGGAAGATTCTGAAGCCATTCCAGGGATTTTCTCCACCGGTGGTAGCACTGCTCAGACTACACAGATTTCCAAGACATTGGTAGCATTCAAACATCCATTTTAGACAGGCAAAAATGATCAAGAGTTCAACATGAAGTGCCGTAATTCATGACGGAAATTCTTAAACTAATGTTTTTTGCAAAATAGGCAGATTTTATCCTGACTATCAATATAAGCTGTGATCTGGACACCTGTAAAATTACCAAATTCCATCAGTGCCTATTTTAAAAAAATGAACATTTTAACTAGTGCTTGGCTATCCTTGAAGTATCACTCCCTGAACTACATTTTTTCCCCCTGTAATACCTCTATTATTTTTAAAAAAAACCTGTTTCATTCTCTTCAGAACAAAACTGCAAGAGACTGGCTGGCTCTGGCCAACTTTTCTATTTGTGTCATTGATATGCAAACCAGCCATCTGGTTTACTCTGTATGCCATGTAAATATGTGTATCTTATTTTTCTCCCTATATATTCAGGAGCTTGCCATAACTTTGTAGAAGGATTTGTCTGACTACTCTTTGTAAGGATATTGTCCCTGTCTAAGCTATTGTACTTCTCTGTCTTTTGGGCCTTAAATCAAGAAAGCATCTCTGTTCCAGACAGCACTTAAGCAAGTGGTTAAAGTTAAGCACATGCTTAAATCCCACTGAAGTAAATGGAAGTTCAACACATGTTCCTCAGGCGTTTTCCTGAATTGAGACCCTTTGATTAGAAACCCTTCAAGCCTTGATATTTGTTTTGAGTATAGTGCCAACCATACTCTCAACACTTGCTAATCATTACTATAATTATTTATTAATCATTGCCTCCACAGGTGTAACCTCGAATTAGCACTAATTGGCTTTCTTTATATTCTCTTCAAGAGCAATGTCTAGTGTCAAATTCTCCTTTGTGTGACAGCACTGCAAGTTCACTGACAACAATGCAGTAAGTTACACCAGTGTAAATCAGACAAAAATATAGCTCCCTATATCTAATCAGTTTCCATTAAGTTCCTGATTAATTTCTGAAGTAAATGATCACTACTATGTGAACCTTCTCATCTATGCAAAACATTCAGTTTCACCCAACTATGTAAACTAAACAGCTATCACTATAGTTTTCACCAGCAGACTGGTGGTGTTCAATGGGAATATATGGTAGTTGTGATATTCAAACAGCTTTCCTCAACCCTGTATTTGTGTGAATCAGCTTTCACCGCTACAGTAAGAAGGAGTAGCAAGAGGCTGGTGGTGCATGGGACTTGGACAAAAAATTCATTCTTAAGGAAAGGTGCTTCTCTGTGATAAATTATTTGATCTGTTGGAGCTGGTACTGCAGTGCAAGGATATTGTTGTCAATTGCTATCCTTGTACATGTTTTGCCATAACTTTCCCAAACTATGATAGCTTCTTTCCTAAAGGTGTTCTTGTAAAACCTTGAGTGGGCATTAAGAATGAGTAGAAAGTCTCCATTCCTCTTACTTATCCTCTTACTTGGTTTATATGCACAGCAGAAATCTTATATGCTCTGAGTCCTGAGCATACATTATAACCTGTCAGTTATTTAAAGAATCTGTTTTAAGAGGTAAATTCAGTTTTGTCGCTTCAGTGATATTTATGACTATTTTTAATATGGGATTCTGTTCCCAAATTCACTGCTGGTATAACTGGTTTAACTCTAGAGACTGGAAATTTACTCCTTTGGACAACACATTTTATGTTTAATCTAAAAATTCATGCAATCATAATATTTTTCTTGATAGGTGAATAGAAAATTTTCCTCTTTTATATTTACTAGCAAAAGAAATCTGCAGCTGCTCAGTTGTATTTCTATTGTATAATTCAGGGAAAGACGTCACTGTGGTTGTACTGCATCTGGTGGGTACCCCTGGATTACCTGACCTTCCCACGTTCACCCCATGGTGCATTTGCATTTTTAAAAACCAAACCCTAATAACTACCACATTCTTAGTGTCATTGTGACCTTCAAGTTTAATTTTTATCAAAACAAAATAAGTTAAGAATATAAAGGAACAGAATTTTTTTTAAAAATATACAAATAAGTCAGTTGTATCATTCTTATCAACATTCAACAAACAAATAGTATTTTAGGTACTATATCTTGCATATTCAACAAAAATATGCGATTACAATATGCAATTTACAGGGCCGTCCAGTCCCCCAGTGTTCATACCTTTCATGCTTCTTAACTTCCCAAAACAGGAACTTTATATCCAGATTTGCTAGTCTTTAGTATAAACCTTCCCATCTTAATACACTATTTGGCCATCTCATGTTCCTGTTCCATACATGGAAATCCCATTGAAATTAAGAGCAGGTTTGCATAAAGTTTATTTACAGAATGGGGCCCCACTATCCACTAGTCTTTGACTTATAAGCTTAATGGGCATAATTCTGATTTCATTTACACTCCTGAAAATCAGGAACTAACTCTTCTAAAATATATGGAGTTAATGCTAGTGTTATAAAACCAGCATATAAGGAGTGAGATCAGAATAAGGTCCCAGGGTTTCACAGAAGTAAAAGGGGAAGATAGCTAATGCTCATTTTTATTAAAGCAATATTTCCATTGTTCCATGAAATCATGATCCCAAATCCTGTAGGAACCCTACTGAAATCTCTCTGATTTTGGACAAGAATATCGTAGTATTTTTATAAGGAACAAATAAAGATTTTGTAGGTTATTCTTTATTCTATGTCCTTTACTGCTGAAGAAGAAAAAATCCTGCTAACTCCATTACCCTTTTTCAACACAACGGCACTAGCGTTTATAATTAGAAATCAGTATAACACTCTGATCATGATATCAATTTCCCTAACAGTAAAAATATATACCAACATAATTTGATGCTAAATAAAAAGCTCTCTGCAGGGCAAATTGGAACTATGGTCACTTTCATAATGCATATGAGTGTAAAGGGATGACAAGCTTAGTATTTGGTTCCATTTATGTGTATCCACAGAAGGGTTGTCATTCTGGCACTTCTCATTCACTTCTTACAATATGCATATGTTTCTCTGACATACATAGATAGTACACTAGACCTATTTATGACTATGGCCATACAGGCTCACTTGTGCATGATTATTCTTTCCTTAAAGTACATGCAATTATGAATATCACATGAAAGTTAATCCATAAAATCCTGTATATGAGTCCAAATTATACAAAAACTCATAGCAAAGTTAAGTATAAAATTTGACTCTAGTACAGCAGTGCAATGATTTCAAACTTTCTCTGTAGGTTTAAACTAGCTTTCTAGTGAATGGTAAGTGTATCTGGTATTTTACTGACTGGAGATGTTTTCATGTAAACAAAGTACATTTTGGGTTTCAAAGCAGAAGTTGATTTACATGACAATAGTGCTGCAAATTCCCTGATGCCAAACCCTAGAAAAAATCCATCTCATGTCAACTTTCACTTATTTTGCATGGTCAGGGGTTTGGAGGGAAAGGCAAAAGTTTTCATTTGGGTTAAACTTCAGAACAATAAAACAAAACATTGTAACTTGCTTTTAGAGCACAATCCGAAAAACAGAATCAGAGAAAATCTCTGTTAAAAATCTCATTACAAAGAAACATTGACATTACCTATTTACACCCCAATTTCTCAAAGTAAAGCTAAAGAATAAAATATTTCAGTAGATCTCAGCAGAAAAGGCACAAAACACAAAGCAGGGCATGCTTGTGTCATTTTGTCACAAAGAAGCATTGACCATTGTACAACATGGAAAAAGTCAGTATTTGTGTGACATCTCACAATATCATAGATACATGGGGGATAGATCTTCCTCCCAATGTACATACATAACTTCCAGCAAAGCTGGAAATAATTACTAAAAAGGGGAGCAAAGGGATGAAAATATACCCAATGGTTTGTTACAATCTACACCTCAACTTATACATTAAGGAGGCTGATTGCTGTTTTATCATTATTGGTAAACAAATACACTGCAGTGTCTTTATAATACAGTCTCTGTGAGCTGGGGATTGTGGGTGTTATGTGGGATTGATGAGGCTTAGTGGAGTTGGGAACCACCTTGTGCATTTAAATATATAATTTACTGCTTCCTTGCTCCATACAAAAGCATTAAAATATGTAAAAGAAGCCTGAGTCCTTGCAAAGAAGAACTGTTGTTCTTAGAAGAGAACTTTGCCTATACTGTGCAGGAATGGCTATTCTGATGTTAAGGTGCTTCAAAAAGCAGATCAATTATCTGCAATTTCCATGGCATTTCTCTCTATAATGTACCATCGTACATCCATCTGTGTGGCAGTGTCCTGTTTGCTATATTTCTATAACTAGCCTGTCTTCATCATCACTGCTTGTGTCATCATATTCCACTCGGGTTTGTTTCCTTATCATCTCTAAACCTCTTTTTTTGTATGTTTTGGAAGGTGTTTCAGAGCTAGCTGTGGACTCTGTGGGACTGAAGGGAAATGAGGGCTCTTTAAAAGTATTAGTGCCAGTTTCATTAAGTCTTCCATGGCCATCTGATTGTAAGTAGGCTCCATTCTTGTCCATGCATCCATGAGGACTGTTATCAGAAGAGTTTATCCCCTGTATATTAGCTGTGCTAGGTAAGCTAGTACTTGTGATTGATGTCTCAGGAAGGGTGTTTACCTTTGATCCCAATGAAGCTGAACACAGAGTTTTGGAACTAGGAGTAAGTTTCTCCTTCAGAGATGAGTATGAATTTCCTTCCATTGGATGTTCCTCCTTTCCTGAGGTCTGGACCAATGGGTATAATGCAGCAAAACTTTGACCTTGTGACTCTACATTGAGTATATTTTTGTGGTCAGCTTTCGGCCATAAGAAAAAAGGAGCAGTAACCTCTGAACCCATACTCACATGCTGGCAGCATGTGCCTGTGCCTACAAAATCAAAAGGAAAAGACCAAAAAGAGGACTCCACAGGGTCAGAATGAGCATTTGGCTGTGGCTCCACTGGAAATGATTTCTGAAGCATGAGAGGTTGAGTCACTAAACAGCAGATGTCCAGGTCATTGTTGGTTTGTTGCATGGCTGCTTTAGCTGGTGATGAACATGAGTATGTTACCATAGGTAATCCTGGAGTTGCATTAAAGTTCTGAAGAAAGAGATTGCCTCTTGAGTGTTTCTCGATTGGTCTAGTAACATCCTGCAGCAGATGGGGGTGGGGGAGAGAGGATCGGGAAGGAAATGAATTTCAATTTACATTAAAATTTTCAATCCAAAGCAATGTCATCCTTTGTAAAGAGAATGAAATAACAATTATGTTGACTATATCCACATGACTATAAGACTGTTTATATCTGGTGTAACTCTGTTGAGATCAACTGAGTTATACAGGCATAAATGTGGTCCTTCATCTCTACAATTGTGATTATATTTGCTTTCCTTTTTGTCATAACTCCAAGATAAAGTATTCATCCCTCCAGTGATTGCTAATCTCTGAGAAATGAGGTAAATTACTTGTGCATTTCTCCACTGTTTGTTAGTTGCTGAAGGTTTTTTTTTGTTGGTTGTTGGGGTCTCTGTGTGTATTTTGTTTTTTGCTTTTTAGCTAGGTGACAGCTAGTGCTAATGGCTTATGGCTGAAATAGGGGGTTGCTGACTAACTGCATGGTTACATGGTGTCTGGTTGATTTTCTTTATGTTGAAATACTATGTACACATTGCAAGGGAGTGTGTATAACTGAGGCATTAGGGAGCTGAAAACATAGGGTTTATTCTGTTATTTGTGAGCAGTATAGAAATACCAAGGTGGGTGTGCATCTACAGCAAAGTTGGTTTATTGAGGAATCATAGAATATCAGGGTTGGAAGGGACCTCAGGAGGCCATCTAGTCCAACCCCCTGCTCAAAGCAGGACCAATCCCCAACTAAATCATCCCAGCCAGGGCTTCGTCAAGCCTGACCTTAAAAACCTCTAAGGAAGGAGATTCCACCACCTTCCTAGGTAACCCATTCCAGAGCTTCACCACCCTCCTAGTGAAAAAGTTTTTCCTAATATCCAACCTAAACCTCCCCCACTGCAACTTGAGACTGTTACTTCTTGTTCTGTCATCTGGTACCACTGAGAATAGTCTAGATCCATCCTCTTTGGAACCCCCTTTCAGGTAGTTGAAAGCAGCTATCAAATCCCCCCTCATTCTTCTCTTCTGCAGACTAAACAATCCCAGTTCCCTCAGCCTCTCCTCATAACTCATGTGCTCCAGCCCCCTAATCATTTTTGTTGCCCTCCGCTGGACTCTTTCCAATTTTTCCACATCCTTCTTGTAGTGTGGGGCCCAAAACTGGACACAGTACTCCAGGTGAGGCCTCACNGATTAATGAAGATATTGAACAAAACCGGCCACAGGACCGACCCTGGGGGTTACTCCGCTTGATACCGGCTGCCAACTAAACATGGAGCCATTGATCACTACCCATTGAGCCCAACGATCTAGCCAGCTTTCTATCCACCCTATAGTCCATTCATCCAGCCCATACTTCTTTAACTTGCCATCAAGCATACTGTGGGAGACCGTATCAAAAGCTTTGCTAAAGTCAAGGAATAACACGTCCACTGCTTTCCACAGAGCCAGTTATCTCATCATAGAAGGCAATTAGGTTAGTCAGGCATGATTTGCCCTTGGTGAATCCATGCTGATTGTTCCTGATCACTTTCCTCTCCTCTAAGTATATCAGAATTGATTCCTTGAGGACCTAATCCATGATTTTTCCAGGGACTGAGGTGAGGCTGACTGGCCTGTAATACCCCGGATCCTCCTCCTTCCCTTTTTTAAAGATGGGCACTACATTAGCCTTTTTCCAGTCATCCGGGACCTCCCCCAGTTGCCATGAGTTTTCAAAGATAATGGCCAATGACTCTGCAATCACATCCACTAACTCCTTTAGCACCCTCAGATGCAGCACATCCGGCCCCATGGACTTGTGCTCATCCAGCTTTTCTAAATAGTCCTGAACCACTTCTTTCTCCACAGAGGGCTGGTCATTTCCTCCCCATGCTGTGCTGCCCAGTGCAGTAGTCTGGGAGCTGACCTTGTTCGTGAAGACAGAGACAAAAAAAGCATTGAGTACATTAGCTTTTTCCACATCCTCTGTCACTTGGTTGCCTCCCTCATTCAGTAAGGGTCCCACACTTTCCTTGACTTTCTTTTTGTTGCTAAAATACCTGAAGAAACCCTTCTTGTTACTCTTAACATCTCTTGCTAGCTGCAACTCCAAGTGTGATTTGGCCTTCCTGATTTCACTCCTGCATGCCTGAGCAATATTTTTATACTCCTCCCTGGTCATTTGTCCAATCTTCCACTTCTTGTAAGCTTCTTTTTTGCGTTTAAGATCAGCAAGGATTTCACTGTTAAGCCAAGCTGGTCGCCTGCCATATTTACTATTCTTTCTACACATCGGGATGGTTTGTTCCTGCAACCTCAATAAGGATTCTTTAAAATACAGCCAGCTCTCCTGGACTCCTTTCCCCCTCATGTTATTCTCCCAGGGGATCCTGCCCATCAGTTCCCTGAGGGAGTCAAAGTCTGCTTTTCTGAAGTCCAGGGTCCGTATTCTGCTGCTTTCCTTTCTTCCTTGTGTCAGGATCCTGAACTCGACCATCTCATGGTCACTGCCTCCCAGGTTCCCATCCACTTTTGCTTCCCCTACTAATTCTTCCCTGTTTGTGAGCAGCAGGTCAAGAAGAGCTCTGCCCCTAGTTGGTTCCTCTAGCACTTGCACCAGGAAATTGTCCCCTACAGTTTCCAAAAACTTCCTGGATTGTCTGTGCACCACTGTGTTGCTCTCCCAGCAGATATCAGGGTGATTGAAGTCCCCCATGAGAACCAGGGCCTGTGATCTAGTAACTTCTGTTAGTTGCTGGAAGAAAGCAACTGAGGAGCATCTGAAGAATTAGATTCCTAAATATGAGAACTAATTTTCATAAAAATATAATTTTACAATAGTAGTTTATACTAATATATTCAAAACTCATATAGTAGCTGTGACAGTGAGAGAAATACCATTTCAAGTTACGCTATTTTCACTGCAAAAACATTCTAAATTCAGTGATTTTGAATGTTTTTGCAGCCACGTTACCTTACCATCTTTGCAGCATTTGTGAAAACACAAAATCTGAGAAGCAAATAAATGGACAAAATTAAACTGCAGAAGCTTTCAAATAACAATAGGGTGAAACTGAAGTTTTCTAAAATCAGTGTCATCTTCTGTGTATTTAACAAATATTCATAGGTGAATTACAGGTAAAACACCTACTTTTCCATCCAGTTTGCCTTTTTGCGTGAAACTGCTTGAATGCCCAGCTGGTGAAAATATTCCTGAGTTATTTTTGTGATTCCTGTCTTCTTTCTTATGATTATTCCCTTTGGACACTGGCTTGTCTGAGGTGGGGCAAGATAGCTCCTCTTGCTGGGGGAGATAATTATCTGTTGGGAAAGAGAAGATTTTGAGAGATTTTTAAGATTAAGATACAGTGCTCAATGAGTTTTCCATAAACCTTTTTTTTTTTCCTTATCTGTGGACAGACTTTGACTTCTTAAATTGTTGTATCAAATTAATTCTGAACATGATTTATCCTAATGTACTTTAACCTCTGGATTCCTTGCAAACTGTGTTCTATAGCAGCTGTGTTGAGTAGTTGCTATTTGTAATCTGCTATTCAAGCTGAGTGACTTTTCATGAATATTCCTGTGTGAATACTTCTTCAACCCTTCTTTTCAATTAACATTCTTGTGTGCAAAATTTTGTATGTACATATCTTCATGGGAAGCAACTTAAAGGTGGCATTCTCATGAATACCACTGAAGCAAATTTGCAGTTTTGATTCCAATAAACTATCTTAAATACTTTTTTCTTCAGAATTTGCTTACCTTTCTATCCTTCATGTATCTTTATACAAAATTTTAAATGATAGAGGCCTCGAGGGGTAGTGAGGGAGAAGGGTAGAAGGAGATGTGTTAATAAGAGCAAGGGAGTAGGAAAAGAAGTTAGGGAAGAAATGTTAATGAGATACAAAACTGCAAGTCAAGGAAATGGCCAGAAAGTATCTGAACTTCAAATTTCAGAATGGAAAAGGGACAGAACTAGAAGGACCTAGTACAGTTAAGTTGCTTTTCCACATTGCAGTGGCAAGTAGTATTTGCAGTGTTGTTGTACCCCTATTGGTCGCAGGCTATTAGACAGACAAGCTGGGTGAGGTAATATCTTTTATTGGACCAACTTCTGTTGGTGAAAGAGACCGGATTTCGAGTTTACACAGAGCTCTTCCTCAGGTAGTACTGGCAGAATCCATCATAAGAAACAGCTCAGCTCTTGTATATTGCAACTATACCAGCTCATGTCTCCAAGGTTACTGGCATTAAGTAGCTAACTAATTAGATAAATGGAGAGAATCAGGGAGAGCTTACACAAATAGTCAAAAAAGACAGCAAAAGATTTTTCTATTGATTGGAATTATATGATGATTCGCCTTTTATTGCACTACACACCGCTGCTATGTGCTATTGCTGATCACAAAAGAGATAACTCGGTAGAGCTGGCTGGAAGTTGGAATTCCTACCTGCAAGGCTCTTGTCAATTTCACTTTATGCCTGCAGGGAGAGAATGAAATTGACAAGACCTTGGAAGAAGACAGTGGGGAGCCATCATTTTGATTTTTTCCATTGGAAAATTGAAGTTTTTGACAAAATTGGAGTTTTGAATCTGTGAAAAGGGCACTTTCAGTTACAGAAAACACTTGACTTGTTCTATAAATTGGTGAAATAGTTGTGTTGTGTTGGACTTACCCCAAGCTGTGGCCTCACAAGTTCACAAGATCAAGCTAATGTTTGGTATCAGCCACTTAAAATCCACGTGGCTATTAATAATGTTACAATTAACAGCTACACAACTCTTTTCATGGTCTTCTGATTAAAGCACAGAGTAGGGAGTCAGAAGTTCTGCATTGTATTCCTGGCTCTGCCACTGCACTGTTAGATCTTGGTATAAAGTCACTTCACTTCTCTGCACCTCATCACCTTTTCCATCAATATAATGGTGATAATTGTACTTCACTACCTCACATGAGTATTATAGGCCTAAATCTTAATATTTGCAAAGCACTATGAGATCCCTGATGGAAGGAACTCTAGAAGGACAATGTATTATTATTATTTATTTATCATTTATTTTCAAAGCACTGTAGAAAATAATTAATCTTAGTCTTAATGAAAGTCTCTGTTCTCTCATTTTCATATGTTCTGCTCTTTTGATGCTCAGGGATGTGCCAACAGTCACATGCTTTTGTATATTTCACATCTGTTGATCAGAACAGTTATTTAAAAGGAACAAAACAATGTTTTAAAATGTTTTACTACAGATCACTCTGTTTACCTACCAACGTGATCATACATCAATCTCATAAACGTCCCTGATTTCAGCACCATGGTCAACACTAATTTCCTATTACAAATGTGACATACAATTATCACAAATAATGGCCCAGATTTTCAGCCCTGTGAACTATACTTAGATATGGATTTTGTGCCTTTATGCAGAGCCCTGAACAAGATACCACCCAGGCAGTAGACCCACAAGGCACAATTCCTCCATGCCTCTTGTGCTGGAACTATAATCTTGCTTGGTTTTAGGCAAAGGTGCACGTGGGAGATGTGGGACTTACCCCTTGCATGGCTGTGTAAGATGAGGGAACAGTCTAACCATGAGTAGAGAGAGATTGGCTCATTTACAATAAGAGGCTCTCTCTATGTTTATGTTCAGTTTCCATGTGCAACTTTTCTTGTATCAAAACCTTGTCTCTGCTTCCATTCTTTCTGTGTTCATAAATAGTATTGGACTTGTGAGGAATCATGCCCAGAATCTGCAGTGCGGCTCACCCATAAAATTCAGCACAGAATGCCAGCAAATTTCTGGAGTAATCTCTTTACTTTATAAACATATGGCACTTAAACCATAATACAGAAGTTAATAAAACCTTTCAATCCATATTTTTATTCATTTGAATAAGTACTACAAGGTTAAGTTATTCTGCAATAGAATTATAGAATATTTTAGCAGAAATGTTTAAAAATATTTTTATTGTAAAATATAACAGTGCAGCACAGCAAATAAGCTATAAATCTGCTGTGACAACAATTAGACATGACTGAGTCTAATAACAGAATTAGTGATTTTTTTCTACCATATTTGAGTTGTACAGTTTCTCTGTCTCCTATATATAGATATATACAATTTGTATTTTATTTATAACTTGATAATTCAGAGTACTTTATTTACAGTTCGCTGAGCCCAGATGTTGCAGGCAGCAGGGCTGCTGATTTAAGAGGTAGCACTCTTCTGAACCAATACTGAAGTTCTGAACCAGGATGCTGAGCTCCCAAAGGCTCCTTTTTCAGATCAAAAGTAAAATCAAGGTTCATGTTATCACTAAACAGGTTGTGTTCCACTCCAGAAGTGGCTTCATTTCAGGTTCTTTCTGTACCTCAGAGTGTATTAAGAAACTGAATTATTAATTTTTGTCAAGCACTTCAAATGAACACTGCCATAGAAGAACAAAGTTATTGTTATGTTCATTTATTAATCATTTGAACTATCATAAATTCCTTTATTTCAGGAATAACAGTATAAAACTGACTGTTATAAATTATTGTAAAAATATAAACTTATTGTGTATTGGAGTTTACCACTAACTCTTGTGCAGTCCACCCCTATGAAGAATTGCAGACTACTTGGGCACTTCCATGAAGGATAGCTGTACCTAGTGACTCAGAGATCATATCTGTCTAATTAGTTGTTCTAGTCATCAGGAGATGGGGGGCAGTGCAAGGACACCCACTGTCTACAACTGTACCTGTTCTATAGACACAGTATTTTTTTCCTAGGGCTGGCGCCAGGCAGGTTTATCATATAACACATTTTCCCAGTATCTAACCCTGCCAGCTTCTTTTACAAAGGCACATGCAGATGGGGATTTTGAAAAGTTGGCCCCTGATTTGCTTTAATGGTCATAAGAACACCATTGCAAAGGGAGGAAATACAGTATTTGTAGCCATATATGAAACATTATATGTATCAGATAAATTGGTTTATATTAAAAATTAATCAAAGAATATTACACACTTGCAAACATGAATAGGCGAGTTATCCTTACCTTGCAAATTTGACGCAGGAGGGTGGCATTTCTCGCATTGATTAAGGCTATCGTGTGTGTGGAGCAGCTGATGCTTTTTCAGAGAATCTAGCGTCCTGTTTGGAAGCCAGTGTTGCTTGCTCAGCCTGTTAGTTTTCAACTGAGTATATCCGTGCATGTGGTTCCCTTTGGACCTGCATTGTAAAATATAACGTTTTCAGTGAAAACACAAACAGGTATGTTGTAAGTAGTTGCTATTTAAAAGTAGCCCCAGTAGAGTAATATCACAACTTCAATGGAATTCCACTTAGGCTGAAACTGGCCTATAGAAGGTATGACTATAATGAAAAAAGGAAATGTTACTTTTATGTATGCCACAAAAAAAATCCTGTATTAGAGAGCCTTAGTAACCATGGGCAAAATCCTGAAGTTCTTAGTTTTACTGGAGTTGGTGGAAGCTTTGGCTAAGTAGGACTATGTAAAAATTGAGTACAGACTTCAAAATTTGGTCCATCAAGAGGAAAGGGTTGTGTATCCTACAGGAAATCCACAGATTTTTGCAACTAGGCAAGATATCAAAACAAGATCATACCTCAAGGGCCAGGGTCACACAAGGACACCTGTAGTTGTCTGCAAGTGGCCTCTGGCTCAATTTCTTATGTGCTACTGTTTGCTTATCACTACTAAAGAACATAAATATTTCAAGGACTTAGATCAAGGAGTTTGAGTTCTCTGGCACTCTCAATAAAGTGACAAAAGCCTATTAGTTAAGTTTACACATCAGAAGATGTCTCCTTGGGGATGCTGATGAAGAAATACTTGTCTAGCTTCCAAAACATGACAGCACCTCACATCTGTGCGAGTCATAATGAGTGGGACTTTCAAATGTACCTTAGAAAGTCACTGAAAGTCAATGGGAGGTGTGGTCTTAAATCACTTAAGGTTTGTCTACACTGCAGTAAAACACCCATGGCTGGCCCATCTCAGCTGCCTCAGGCTCACAGGGCTCAGGCTGCCAGGCTATAAAATTGCACTGTAGATGTTTGGGCTCAGGCTGGCAGAAGAGTCTCAGAGGCTTGCGTGGGACTCAGCATCAAGAACAAGGCTTTGTAAGTGCCAAATTTTTAGCCAGTCCCTAGATTTACTTGCACATTTCTGTGTGTAAAAACAAACAAACTTGCATTTGTGTGCCTGGTTTGGGCAGCTAGCTCCCTAAATGTGCGATCCATGCATTCAAATGACTATCTGCCATGTAAAAGGAGGGAATTCAGTTATTTTTTTAAAAATAAGTGCACAGATTCAGAGGTCAGGGCAAAAAGTCTGGACCTAAAGGAATGTGACTAGACTATTTAGATGGCACAGGTCAACTTTTAGTTCTCTATTTTTATTCTTCTCTCCTTGGCTGCAGCTTAAGCCAATATATGGTCCCATTTTTGCTTGTCTCTTTAAGGCATTTGGCTCATTGAGCTGCTTTCTCTATGGCTCAGCCTGTTTTTTGCTTAACAAGTGAAATCTTTTTTTCAGAATCACTGGGCCTCAGATGAGATAATTTTGCCCATGTATGACAGTCCCATATGGCTATCTGAAGGCAGATTTGGCTTAGACTACTGATTTAAGGCCCAGTCCTGGAGACCTGAGGCAGACAAAATTCCCATTGACTGAGTAGAGACTAAATGATTGAGCCCATGTTTTCTAAATTGTTTTTAACAGCTTATTTGAGAATTAAATACATTCTATATAGACCAAACTAGCTAAAGAATGAGGTCATGGGAAAGAGAAATATGAGAGAGAGAGAACACACAAAACCCAGCAAATTCTTTCCAACCACCATGATCTAGCTAGTCCACAGTTTGTGGAACTATGGAGGCAGAAGAGACCCACAGCTGCACTCTTGGCATAAATTCATTACACCTTTGTTTTATCTATCAGAAATACAACATAACTTTTAGTTTGAATTCTGGTCTAAATTCATTCTTTTTTCTTTTTAATTTATCAAGATAGAGCCCTACTTCTTGTCACTTAAGAGGGTTAGTGGGTTTTTTTTTTATCCTTTCCCTTTTCTTACCATGTTACGATTGTTCAAGAGGCATGAACTAGGAAAAAAACATGTGTGACAATGTACAGTGCTACAGGAAAGCTTTGCTGCACTAATAATTCATTTCCTCTAAAACAGAAAAGTGTGTGATAAACAGGAACTGAAAACAGTCACGTGAGAGTTTCTGAAAATGTGTAGTGGGGGGCAGGGGATTGCCAGGAAAAGAACTGACAAGTAGAAAGAGGGCAATTCAGCGCTGAGGGTCTGATCTTGTAATTCTTTTAAAGTCAATAGAGATTTTGCCTGTTTCAGGAGAGCAGAATTGAGCACTTTAAGCCCTGAGCTTTGTGTGGACAGACCCTTACTTCTACATAGGGCCGACTAATTTTAATTCAGTGAGGTTTTCCACAGTTGCAGGTCTCTGCCTGCACAAGGCATATTACAGGACAGGACCCATAGATACAGTCACATTAATGGCAGTAGTTTAGTTGATAGCAAAGCTTGGTCATCAAACATACACTGACATGAATCAGGATGGGGACATGCATTCACATTAGGTCCAGATTAGATGTGGCCCTACTGGAGAAAAATTAAGTTGGCAGCCTTTGCCTCAGTGGCTCAGAGCCTTTGACTCATTCCTCTCAAATAAGCATCAGTTAACACTACTGGAAAATCCTCATGCCTGCAGTTTATACCTTCTTATATCCTTCTGTTGGATGCTCCTCCAGTTACTACCCTATCATTACCCCCTCAATACAGGTATAACACCAACAGACCCTGATTGTCAGCGGGCGGGATCGAACCTGGGACCTCCTCTGGAGCTTAGTGCATGAGCCTCTCCTGCATGAGCTAAAAGCCACGTGGCTGTTAGCTAAGGCTGTAGGGCAGACTCATTAATATCTCTCTCTAAGTGGTCTCCGTGCCACTAGATGGGACAGAACACCACACCGAGGAGGTGTGTGGGTTACACATGTTACATCCATTCAGATTCATTGATGCTGGCTTGTCGATTTACTGAGGTGTCACTATCATCACTTCTGATTACAGGTCTGTCGCATCTTAGGAGCATTTAACATGCGCGATTTCAGCTTTACACGGTCAGCAAAAACAAAAACAAAAAACAAAAAGAGAAAAATAACAATTTAAATACTGTTTCTGTAGTGCGGGTGATTCCACCCGCCATTACACTCAATGTAATTTTGACTATACGCGATTTTCGCTTTAGGCGCTGACTGCGGAACGTAACCCCAGCGTAAGATGAGACAGACCTGTATGTCCCACTGTCTTTATAGTGCTCACCACCCAATTTATCCAGGATAGTCTTATTCTGCCAGGGCAAATTTAAATTTAGTGCAAGCAGATACTGAAGTTTTTGGAGCTGTACCCACTTACTCTAGGGTTAAATTTGTCTCCCAGTCACCAACCCAGGCTTCCTTAGCACAGCAGCAAATCCTGTTCTAAATGCTGTGTAAAAATATCTTTTCTTGATCCAGAAGAGAAATTCTCTTGTCCCTATTTACAGTAACCAGGAATGCTTGGGCTCAATGCAGTTTGACCAAGATTATCAGATCACAGGCCAGCCATGGCTTTTGACCATGCAATGGCTTTATGGGTGACATCTGTCAAGAGCAAAAAAACTGGGATACCACAAAAACAGCAAGTAAGACCTAAATAATAATACAGTTCTTCATAGTTCTGCACTGTACTTCATCTGCAGTAGAGAACTAAAGGTTCAATGTTTGGGTCCCTCCAGGAAAAAGAATGTTGATTCTTTTGTTTCTTCTTGAAATTATAAACTTCAAACGACTGTGAGCATTAATTGACAAGGTTTCCCTCTCCCTTTGACACATTTGTGTTGTGCCTAGAAAGTTCTGCACTTTCTTTATAAAATAACATATTTTTTAAAATGATCATGCATTTTCCCAGAGCATCATGCTGCTCTGTTTTGGTTAATCAGCATTTTGGGGGCACCGTTTTAGTTTCTGAATCTTATACCTATCTTAGTAAAATGCTACCTATATTGGATGAGGTTGAAAACAACATTCTTTACCATTTTTGGTTGATTTTCATTTTTTTCTGTTTATGGCTCCTCTTGGATTTATTTGTTGTGAATTTTTCCCTTCTGCAAAGTATTTCTTTCTTCTCTCGCTCTGAAATATTTTCTGAAGCTCCACTTCCTCCAGCCTTTGAACTGGACTGCTGAGAATAGTGAGAAAATTATACTGGTGCATTTCAAAGCACATGAACATTTCTAAGTGAGTTACAGAAATTAACTGATTAGATTAATAGAACGTTGTCAAATAGTGTAAATCCTAAATTTTACAGCGTAATAATGATCTTTGGTAACAAATTCCTTCTGTATTTAAAAAAGTATTTATATGCTGTGTGTTTAAATTAATCACTACTTGTATATTACCCATAAAATTAAAAATAAAACAAGTTTAATATTTTTCTGGGCTCATGCAAAAATAATGTATGTGCTCTAGTACTGCCCTGCTGGGTGTGAGGTTGACGTTAACCTTACAAATTCTTCCAGGAGCTGCACATCTCTTGAACTGATTAGTTACACTTAAACTAAAAATATCCTTCAAAATCTTTAAAATATTTTATAAAGTATGAACACAAGTGTCTGTTAAGATTTGAGTCCATCCTCATGAAAGATTTTCACTATTACTTCAAGTGTAAAGCAAAACAGATTCTGGTACAGGGTCTGTCCTTTTTACTTGTTTGTAAAGCACCTAGCACAATGGGTCCCTTGACCCTCAACTGCGGCTCCTAAGTGCTACTGTAATACAAATAATTTTAAATGAAAACAGAAAAAAGCACATGCTGGAATATAGGAATCCAAAGACTATAAAATTCAAGTTACAATAAAGTTAAAGCATGCTTTTCTGGCTAAGCAAATTTTCTGGCCAAATTTCCATACAATAGGACATGCTTATTTCCACAAAATATGCAAGTCCTGTGCACGAAGTGAGCGGCTATGTGCAGTTTGCATATGTGCTTGTGTATTTTATATCTACAGTCACCTGTGTGTGCCCACGCATGCATATTTTGGGAGAACAATTTAGGCACTTTTTTGTTAAAGTAGATTAATTCAAGGCTCTCAATAATCTGGGACAGAATAGGATTTATATGCACGCTGGAATAATATGTCCCTAACCTTCACTCTCCTATTCTTTATAATTAAGGAGTATGCTTGGGGAACTGTGTCCCTGTTCTGAAATAGGGAATAGGATTCACAACATTACCTTCTGTGGCTGCTCTCCCTGTGAAAAGGATGAAACCAGTGTTTTTAAATTCCCAGTGGTGAAGCCATAGGGCACAGTCTTGCTAATATTTTTCACTTTGATAAAAGAAAAGTCACATTTTGACAATGTGCCTTCACTACCAGAATTTTTCTTGCAGATGTGCAAGGAAGAGTAAGCAGAGTCGGCCTTCTCCTTTTGCTCAGCAGGTAGAGGAAGGCTTCTGGTTAAACAACACCACGTTAATTGAGGCTCAGCATTTAGTGATGGGAAGGAACCCTTTGTGCTTGAGATCCTGGAATTTCCCGAGAGACAAGTCAAACTGATTTGGGACAGTGCAGGGAGCTCCTTATGTTGAGTACTGAGGGTGTGGCAATAAAACGTGCCAAAGGAATGGCAAAAATAATTGGAATTGTCCATTGAACGCACAGAATACTGTAAATCCTGCGACACTGGTGAAGTGTCCTTAAGGATGCCTGAAGAGCTACCATCTGTGTCCCATCCCATGCCTGTCTGTTCAGTGTCCCCACTAGAGGTTACCCCTTTGCCTGATGAAGATGTCATTATTAAAGAGTTATTTCCTGAGTGAAGGTGGCGTAAGACCTGATCCTCTCCTTTGATGTCTGCAGATATGAAAAAGCCACCTGTATACATAGAAGTAAAGCATACTTTCTTCCCTGTGGTTTGTGCAGAGCAAACAGTTGTACTTATCCACTTCTCGTCTGCTTGCATTCGATCACTTAAGTTATCTTTATCCTCAGTCTCTTTCCAGGTGTCTTTCATTATTTCCTTCTGCCTGTAGCTTTGGTTCTGAAAGCTGTCATCTATCTTGGTTGTGATGTTAGTTGTTGTTGAGTTGACTGGTGAAAAAGGTACCAGAGCCTTCCAGTTTGTATGTACACCCCATCTTAGCCCTACTGCTCTGGCCTGGTGTCTCAGTTCAAATTCTAATGGGGACAAAAACACAGCACCAGAATCAGCACTGACTGTCCTACTGTTGACAGTGCAGGAAGTTTTGGTTATCGGAAATGGCAGAGAAATACCAGGCATGCTCTCCTGCCCTGGTTCCACTAAAAGTGACAGGTCTGTAGTACTCTCTTCTTGCGGTAATTTAAGGATGTACTTTGGAGAAAATGCATTTTTCTTTAGAGGTGTAGTTACCTGACCAAGCTCCAGATTTTGAGTAGTGGAAGATATTCCAGCATCATCACCACTATGAAGTGGCACTCTTGCTCCTGCTGTCAGAGGACATGTTTTGGCTCCTGTATCTGTCACCTTACTTAAGGCAAAAGAACTACAATTATCTCTCTTTAACTCAGGCACCAGAAATTCAGAAAGTGAAGCTTTTGAGACCTTTGCTGATTGTGGAAGAAGGTTAGCAGTATTATCATTATAATATATGGGTTCTATGTGGAGTTTCATGGTTTTCTCATATTCCATACCTTCAGCACTGCTGATCGATTCATTAATGTCAGTGCTTGAAGTCTGCTCTCCTTCTTTAGCTGACTGTTTAACTAATGCTGGGGAGACGGCATGTACACTATAACAGTCTATCAATTTCACTGTTTCACCTACTGTATTATTTTCGCTACTGGGGCTGGGACTGGATTTTAGAGCTGTATTATTTCCACTCTTCAGCTCATCAACTTTCAGTTTTTTTCTCTCTGATGGTAGCTTTTGGAATTCCTGTGTAGATTCACCACTGCTGCAGTTGTGTGCCCTTACGGCCATCTGTGCATGTTGAGAAGTTTCTTTACTACTGTGGTTTTCTCCATCACTTTTTAAAATATTTTCACTATCTAATACGAGGGTACTGGAGTCGCTCCCAGGACATGACTCTTCCAATTGACTATTATGCATTTGCAGACTATCAGTGTTCAGCATGTTAGAGTTTAATTGACTAGCTCTCTGCTTAAGTTGAAGCCTCGTTTCATGACTGCTTACAGCTAGTAACGTATTATTGCCACCTGTATATTTATCTGAACTATGTTTGTTGCTGCAGCCATGTTTTTGGGAAGTTTTGCTTATTACACTCTGTTCACCAGCATTTATTGAATGTGCTGTTTCCATTAGTTCTGTAAATCCACCTGCATTCTCTTTTGAGGAAACACCGTGCAGTACATGATTACCAATGGGACAGGTTTTTGATTCCACAGTGTTTAATTCTGTTGTAGAAATGGTCTGAGGGGAGGAAAGATTCTCACTTAAAGAGCTCCTACCATCTTTTGGCTGAATAACTCCATCACCACTGGCTGCTTCCTTTGGATCAGGGGTGAAGCCTATATTGTCTGTTGCCTTTTCCCCCCTTTGATTCAGTTTCTTGGCGGTTTGACTGCTTTTCATTTTTTGGTAGATTTTCTTGAATGTTTCATCACCATACATCTGCCATTTTTCCTGAGAGAACATTTTTAATTTCCTTTGAGTTGACTTCTTACATTTAGCATTCACTCCTTCTCCTCCAGCTCCAGGCTTTTTAGTTTCTTTCATCTCCTCAGAAGGAGAATAATAATAGACTGCGTTACTTAGTGGCAAATCATCCACTGCTGTTTGTCTGACAAGTGCACGGGGATGGCTGTTAGGAAAATCCACTGAACTTGTAGCAAGGTTGTTGCTATGCAACAAGCTAGAAGAGCTAGTATTCAGGGGCTGGCTAGTGAGAGATGGTAGTTTTGAGCTACCCACTCTGTCGTGTGCCATTCTTGTGCTCTCTACAAATGGCAAAGAGTTGCTTCTTGTGACAGGCACACAGTCTATTGTTGTTGAGAATTGCGTGGGGACTGAATGAAAAAACAATGGCTTGGATTTTTCTATGGGTGTAAAGGTAGATTTTGCTGAACAAAGGGAAAGATTCTTTTTCCTGTTTACATCAAGAGATCTGATGTCAAAATGGAAGGAGTCTTTGTATGTGTAAGGCATTGGCAGATCAATACTGCCCTGCTTGGAAAGCACTGTTTTTCTGGGTCTAACATTGTCTAATTGGGTATCATCCACCACAGCTTTGTTATGAGAGATCAGTTTTGAGATATGCTCTTCCAGCTTCTTTTTCTCTAGCATCAAGGCTGTTGCTTTCTCAGCTGAATCCAGTTTTGCACTACTTCCTGCCGTGCACCTTAAGCCACTGAAGGGAGTTTCATTTTCCAGCTCTGTGCTTTGTTCACAAAGACTATGCAGGGGGCTGGAGGTCAACATCTGTTGTTCTGTACTATCAGAGCGTGACAGATATCCAGAATCAGTGCTCTCACACTTTTTTAGCTTATAGTCAGATAGTTTGCAGTCCCATTGCTTATCTGAATAAGTTGCTTGCTGCCTTTGCAACTGAATATGTTTATTTGCTGTTGAGAATCTTTGTTCCTGTATCTTCTTTCTCTGGTGTAGACTGTCTGGCAAAACTACTGGAGAAGATAGGTTTTGGGGATCTTGCGTTGGTTCTCTTTCAGAGGCACCCTGACTTGCCTCTGGCCAATAGGAATCGTCAATTGTTATCTTCTGACTTTCTGATGTAAGCGATAAAGAATTCAGTGTTGGCAGTGAAATAATGGATGGAAATTTCTTAGTGTCCACTGTGGTACTAGTCTCTGAAATTATTTGTTTAGTCTCTGCCCCCTGCTTTTCACAGACATTGTTGTCTCGTTTTGCACCCTGGTGTGACATGATGCTGTCTGTTGCCTTCTCATTCTCCTCTAATATGCCACTGTTGTCAGACCCTGAGGGCAGCTTGGTATTGTTGACGTGTGTTTGGGTTCTTCTGTGTTTATACAAATTGCTTTGAGTTTTAAATGCAATACCACAGGTGGTGCAGGGAAAGGGCCTCTCCCCTGTGTGTGAGCGAATATGTTTCTCAAGGACACTTGGCTTCAGGCAATCTCGTCCGCAGTGTTTACAGATGTACTTCCCGGCATTTTTGGATTTCCCTGGGCTTCCAACAGGTGCATTTGGACAGGAACTTGATGGTAAAACCGGTGAACTAACTAGGTTTAATGTCAAAGTTTGCCCTGCTTGTTTCTGGGCAACTGACTGAGGCTGATCTATCCTCTCTGAATGCAGAAGTGGGCTTAGGATTAAAGGCATATTACTGCTGTCTAGATTTATGCTGCTTCCACCAGCTGCTAACTGGTTGTTTGACTGATAGCATCCTGACCGGACAGGATGATATAGTGGTATGGTAAGGGCTTTCAGGTATATAGTCTGAGGCAGGGCTTGTTCCTGCTGAAAAATCACAGGACTCTGTCTTATACTTGATGAACCCTGTGCAGCCTGAAGAGATGAGACTTTAACTGGTTGATCAGCTAGTGCAACTGTGGAATGGGGTTGCCTCTGTGCCTCCATTTCAAAGGTTGTATGTTATCCAGTTCAGTTATCTATGGAAAACAAATATAACATAGTTATGTTTGAAATGAAAAACCTTTATTTTCTTCAGCTGTTTATAAATTCGGCATCTACTGTACTAGAAGATGCAAAATTTAATTATATTTCTATAAGGTCTTCCATACTGAAGAATATCAAAACTTTTTACACAAACTTTACATGTAGAGGAATCATTTTATTTACCACTAAAATAGTGTTACCTCTGGTTTGTTAGATGGAAGCTAATAAAACACAGGAACATTACACAAAAGTTTAGTATAGCGCAAAGGAGACTACTGCTAAAAACTGCTCTTAAAATCTGTTCTGAAGTGGTACTCAGATATTAAAAATCTTAGTCTTCAAACTGACATCAAAGTACTTTCATAATATTGGAAATGGTATAGGATAGGATACAGTGTATAGTACAGTAATATAGAATTACTTTGAATTAGTTTGATGTTATTTCTTTGTCCAAATTACTTTCTAGCTGAGCAGCTTTCAGTGCTCCCAAAGATTCATGATCAACTTATTCTCAATGAACAGTCTGCTTAATAAAATACAATGTTAAACTTTGTAGGCCAAGTCTTTATCAGGACATTCTTGTGCCCGCTTGATTTACACATGTACAACTGCCAACATGTCACAAATGCACAGTTGCACACACAACTACACTTTTGAAGCTCAGAGTCTTCAGAAAAAAAATAACAAAGCTTGGACATTTAATCAGTTATAAAATATAAATGATTGTAATTAATGCAGTAACTAAAGGATACAAATATGTCCTCTTTAAAATAAAACACATGCCTAATGAATCTTTGACAAGAGGCAGCGTAGCCTGTTATTTAGAACCGCAGATTGGGAATCAGAACTTCTGTATTGTATTCCCCACTCCTCTGTTTATTTGTGCTGTGACCCTAATCACACTAGGCCTTATAGTGCCCACTGAAGTCAGTGATATGTTTTCCATTTACTTTAATGGGTATTCTATCAGAACCGTAATGCCTAAGTTTACTCAGCTGTCAAATGGATTTAACAATTAATTACTCACAAACTTCACATAGGTGTTGAGAATTAGGGCTTTGAGATTTTCAGATGGAAGATGCTATAAAACTGACAAATTCATTATATATATATATATCACTCTCAATATAGTTTTAAATAAATAAACTCTAATTTGTTGACACCATATACCATGTTAGTTCTGTCTTTTGAAACTAATCTGGAAGCCACTGAAGTTTGAAAAAAAACCATAAAACGCTACATTAAACTCTAACAAGAATTGAGTGTGAGCCACACAATCCCATGTCTAATACCCCAACCATTTTGGAAAGTTCATATCCAACTCTGGTTACAGTCAGGTCCCTCTCTAATTATAACAAGTCTCTGTTTCTAATGTAAACATTCCTAAAAGAGAGCTGGTGTCCAGATCTACTCTCCAGTGTGAGACAATACAAAGTAATCGATGCATTGCAGTTTAATCTGCATTTGCTACTTTTAACTACAGCTGATGCAGACAAGCCACAATTACAAGAAAATTTGCATAGACAGTTATTAAAGACTCACTGCTTAAAACAATGAGTGTTATGCATGGCCACATATAATGACCTTGTTTAAGTGAGGCTGAAGACACTGTCAGAATTAAACAAGGAATGAAAAGGTGAAAACAAAATGAAACTGTAGATTTAAAAGGTTCCTTTTTTTACTATCCAGATTTACATTCATAAAAGATATAACAGATGTTAGCGGTCACACTGTTGGAGGCAAAAAGTGGAGATAGCTTACAAAGTTGTCTTTGTGTGTGTTGAATGAATTAGAGGCACCATGATGGCATGTTGTTTTGTGTTTGTTTATTTTTATTTATTTATTTTATATATAGATAGATAGATAGATATAGTCAACAGTTTGCATGCTCAAAAAGAATGCCACCCTTTTTGAAAATTTGTCCCAATATACTTGTTTTTGGTTCAAGATTTGGTTACCAGGTCAGAGCAATTTTTATTTTCACAAACCTGATTTGGCTAGCCTTGGTGGTTTGTTCTCTCTCCCCCTCCTCCCCTTCCTAAAAGTAAAAAGAAGTTGGGAAGCCATGAAAATAAGGTACTTTAAAATTACCATTAGGAAGGGCAGAAATAGCAGGATAATATCAGCATAATCTATGATAAATAGAGCCTGGCTGAACAGTAGAAAACTTCTTGTGAAAATTCATTCAAATTGTGATTTATCTATATTCACAACCCTTTCGTGTTTTGTTTTTCTAAATATTCAAATACTTAGGTTTAGTAGAGCAAATAGTCACAAAAAGCACATTTTTGAATAACAGTCAATAGTGACATTTGAAATGTGCACTGTATTGGCTTCTCACATAATTCACTATTATAGTTTCTACTACCTGATTGGATGATCTATGTAGCTAACTGTCACAGAGTAAACAGCAAATATTGTAATCGAATATAACAATCTGAATTTTGAAACTATGCTATGTGACTTGTATAGCTAACCCATACAGCATGCATTGCAGGTATTCACAACAAACTCTTTGTAAGATTTACTCTCTGAAGAAATTTGTGAATAATGTTAAATAATTACATTAGAGGACTTTTCAATCTATTTGCAATTCATGATCAGGAAAAATGGCAGTGCTTCTGAACTAAATTAGTTGATCTGAATTATTCACTCAATTACAGTTGGAATAGCTGATAAACCAAAGATCCAAGAGCGGTTCAGCTATTATGTTGACTGAGAAAGCTAGCACAGGACTCAATTGAGCTAATATATCACGTGAACAAATGGAGAAGTTGTGGGAATAACCCTGCATGTGCGATCAGGTGGAACTAGTCACAGTTCACAAACATGCTAGGGCTACTTGCTCAATCATAATGAAATCCGTGATGAAATTCCTAGGCTGTAGACTAGGAATAAGGGTCAAGGCTACAAATTAAAAATAGGAGTTCTGAGGTAGCATGAATAAAACTAAAAGAGCTTCTAGAGACCCCTCTATGCTATGATATTGAACCACAAACAGCAGCATAGCCCTCTATAAAGGTCAGCCATCAATAAAGGTACAGCTACATCAAGCCAGGTATAGCCCATGGAACAAACTGTACTTCTCCACTTGAGCAAAGGGGGACTAATCAATCTGCTTCAGTGCCTTAGCAAATACAAATTACTTCCCTTACCACTGCACCAGCTCAGCTCCACTGGTTGGCAAACTGGGGAGGAGTAGGCAGAAACAAGGAGTGGAGTAGAAGCCCCAAAACACCTTCTCTCTCCTTCGCCCATCTGGGAAGTTGCATTGGCGGGGAGGGAGTCTTGCTTCCCTTTTCACACTTGCACAGTCATGTAAGGCTGGGCCACAATCTGACCCAAAGTAGACACACATCCGATAATGGGCATGGTACATATGAACTGTCTTGCTGTATGGTGTACCTCTACTTAAGGAAGTTCTATAGCCTGTGTTACACTGGAAGTCGGACTAGATGATCACAATGGTCCCTTCTGGCCTTGGAATCTGTGAAAATCCAACATTTGACATGAGTCAACCCAGAATACTTTGACATATTCTGCCCTTTCACCTCCTTCCCATGGCCAATGCTTTTGTGTGTTTAAACCCAGCTGCCAGGCATGAATTTCACTTTTCCATGTTCGAGGTTTCTATAAGGAGCAATCATTCTGTGGTATGGTGTTTTACAGAAATGGGAAGTAGAACATAAACTGTACCCAACCCCACTGCAATATAAGGTAACAAAACAAAGACATAATAATTTCCAAGTAAGACTGTGCCTTTCTATAAGAATGACTAATCAGACTGGGTGTTTTCATGATTACTTAGGACTTATCAAAACATTTATTAAAAAGATCGTTACTCTGAAATACCCATCTGCACTACAGAATAGCAACTTATTTGTTAGTGTGCAAAATAATGGGACAATGGATACACATATCTAGTAGTTCAGTTTTTATGCAACAATATGCCTATAATAATAATTTCACTGGTAGGTAGATGATATGATAACCCCAGAAATACCACAGATAGATAAATTAAATAAATAGATACCGCAGAAAGATAGACAATAAGATGTTTACATTTTCAGAAAAATGTCTGTGACTAATATGCACTGTACACAGTTACCATGAAAAGTTTGTTGAGGGTATGTTCCTGAGAACAGCCACAATACTTTAAAATGTAATAAAAAGGAAAAGTCAGCTATCTCCTGTTTCTTTTTTTAAGACTAGCATTAATCATCAGCTATATGGTCACAGTATAATTTTGGGGAAAGTTTTAAGTAATGCTAAACTTTTGAATTAAATGGTAACACACATGCAGCTTAACTGATGCATTTATAGTCGTTAAGTGACATTATTTCTATTTGACTCTGGCAGTTCTCTGTTTTCCGTACCAATTGATGTTATCTTTCTTCCTAAGTGATGTCCTGTGTTGCTTACATTTTAGTGTGCTGAATAAGATCTCACTTTTCATGTCTTTATAGTATACAGATACTTCTACAGAAAAAAACCACAATATTCTTTTGCACATAGGCTGTGCTCTGCAGCAACAGTTTATCACAATCTCATTGTAACTCAAAGTTAATTCTAGATAGTCTTTATCTAATATAGCAAATCAATTTTTACATAAAGCATCCAATCCTGAAAAGTACTGAGTGCCCTCAACTCTTACTGACATTAGGGGAAATGGAGAGTGCTCAGCACCTCCAAGGGGGCACTTGGTACCTTGTGGGACTGCCCCACAGGGTCAAAACCTGGTCCCATTGAAGCTAATGGGAGTTGTGCTATTGGCAAAAGTGGAGCAGGATTTGGCTCATCCTGATTTTTTCCAGCTTCAAGTTTAAAAAGTATTATTTTTATATAGGCATTAACAGAACTGGTCACTGTAATTCCATTAAAATACATTATTTCAGTCACTGGTCCAAATCATGCTGCTAGTTACTCCAGTGTAAATAGATCCTATAAAGTCAATGGAGTAGCTTCAGATTGACACCAGTGTAGCCAGGGTTGCCAGGTGTCCGGTTTTCGACTGGAACGTCCAGTCGAAAAGGGACCCCAGCAGCTCCGGTCAGCACCAGTGACTGGGCTGTTAGAAGTCCGGTTGCGTCGCAGCAGGGCTAAGGCAGGCTCCCTGCCTGCCATGGCTCTGCGCAGCTCCTGGAAGCAGCAGCATGTCCCCACTCTGGCTCTTAGGTGTAGGGGCAGCCAGGGGGCTCCACGCGTTGCCCCTGCCCCAAGCGCCAGCTCTGCAGCTCCCATTGGCTGGGAGCCGTGGCCAGTGGGGGCAATGCCTGTGGATGGGGCAGTGCACAGAGCCACCTAGCCGCACCTCCGCATAGGAGCTGGAGGGGGGACATGCCGCTGCTTCTGGCAGCCACCTGAGGTAAGCGCCGCCCGGAGCCTGCACCCCCTCCCATGCCCCAACCCCCTGTCCCAGCTATGATCCCCCTCTCGCCCTCCAAACCCTTCGGTCCCAGCCCAGAGCACCCTCCTACACCGAAAACCCCTCATCCCAAGCCCATCCCAGTGCCTGTACCCCAAGCCGGAGCCCTCACCCCCTCCTGCACCCCAACTCCTAAAGCCAGCCCAGTGAAAATGAGTGAGAGTGGGGAGAGCGAGTGACAGAGGAAGGGGGGATGGAGTGAGCAGGGGGCAGGGCCTCAGAGGAGGGGCAGGGTGGGGGAAGGGTGTTCGGTTTTGTGCGAGTAGAAAGTTGGCAACCCTAAGTATAGAAGAGATTGGCATTTAACTCACTGTGTTAATCTATCAGTTACATTAATATTAGTTAAACACATAAGAACATTGGAGAATAACAGAACTACATTTTCCTATATAAACTGCTTCTTTATTATGTCATATATATTATATATCCTTGGGTTTCTGAGCACTACAATATAGCCCCATTGTAATCCTAAATTATACAACCAAAGGACTCTTTCTACCCACTGGGTATCTAACGCCACATACAAACTGTGCTGTAAAGTTGCTATCACATTTTAAAAAATATTGCTAACAGTCTAGCATGCAATCTGTTTCCGGTATTTCTTCTTTACATTTCTTTACACAGTATCTCACATACCTTTTGTGAAGAGTAATTTTTAAATAAACACAATATTAAGTCCCCTCACTTGGCCTATGGGTGTTATCCATAGGCACAAAAAGCTTGATGTGTTTTATCACACTGAAGTAGCTGTTGAGCATTCTACACATGCATAATGTACTATAGTATACTAGATATTTTTAGCTGATAGGATGCCTTTTAAAAAGGATTCCAGTCATTCCTACTCCAAATATAATACTGCAGAGTATAGAAGAGATTAAGATATCCTCTTTTGTATAGAAATAAGAATTTTAACTTACCGTACCTTGCGTATAACTAAGTATTTCACCAAAAGAAGTCTCATTGCTGTCAATATTTGATGCAATCAGAGAGAGAGAGAGAAATGGGGACAGACTTGAAACAGATAAGAAGTAGGAAGTAATTTTTTTTCTGTATACATTAGTAGGTGTCATAGTAACAACCTTCAAAAAACAGGAAGAGATGAAACAGGAACATGAAACAGCATTTCAACCTTTTTCTATCATTATCATTAGTCATCTAACAGCCCATAAACAGAATCAGCAGCCTCGAAATGTAGGTGTTTTATAAATTGCATTACTAGTAACATTGTTAAGTGAAAGATATTAATGTGATACAAAGAAAACTCCTACAATTGTATGTGACTAAAGCTAATTTTCTTAAAATACTTTTTGTACAACTGTAGCAGGTAGTTCTTAAAATTGTAGTGGAAACGAACAATGAAAGAAAGAGATGTTTGTTAGACAAGAATCCTAGTATCTATCCAATGTGAGTATGATACAAGGGCTTCTGATAGTGCAGCACAGTTAGGGAACAAGTGATAAAGTATCTGTGTCCTATACCATTCCAGTTAACTATGTTGGAAAAATGCAGTTAGCATAGGCTGAGAAAAAGAGACTTTGGCATCTAAAATCAGCTTAGAGTTGCATAGAAAATAGGGTGAAGCCCAGTTGCAGGCAACACAAGTGAAGAGAGAGTCTTAATTGTCCAGATCTTGAGCATGGGAGTTCGCTTCATCAGGTCAGACACATTATCACTCAAGTTCATTGCTACATGACAGCTTTCCAGCCCTTAAGTGACATAGGCAAAGAGGCCCTGACCCCTTCTAAAAGCTGTTTTACTTTCAGCAGTCTTCCCTCCAGCTCTCCATAGATGTGGATGGCCCTGAATGTAACAGAACCAGTGTGGTTTCACTGCACTAGATGACATGCTGTGAAAAGTCCTAGTAGGGGGTTCACAAACCTTGTGCTACTGAGGCTTGATCCACATTATCACCCAGAGGAAGACTTTGACATAAGCCAGTTAAGAAGCATCAGTATGGCCAGTAGACTCATACAGTAAGAGGCACTGTAGTATGATGTTTACTGTGTTTTTATGGATGCAGCCCTTAGATGAAACATGAATTTTATTGCTTTGAGTGATTCTCTCTGCCACATCATTGAATTGTACATCCCAAACTGGAACATGTGAACTTCATTTCCCAAGGTGCTGCAATTAGCCATTTCTTGGATTGCAAATGGTATATGCTCATCACTAATACCTTGGAGATGTCATGTCTTGATAATGCACATTTTACTTTGGCTATCATCACATGTGCTGACTCATTTGGTAAACACAGAACTTATGTTTCTTTTATCAGAGGGGTAGCCGTGTTAGTCTGGATCTGTAAAAGCAGCAAAGAATCCTGTGGCACCTTATAGACTAACAGAGGTTTCTTTTGTTTGCTTTTGTTTGCTTTTGTTTCTTTTGATTGCTTGATCCATATTCCCTGCGTTTCCACTGGGGTCTTTGAGATCAATGGTTCAGAATTTGGATCATCTCTAGAGGTGGAAGTGGGTTTTAGTTTTGCAAAACTTCATTTGTCTGGGGTTTTTTTTTCCTCTCACTCACTCATTCTCACACACACACACACAACTGAGAGTGACTTACATCCTGGTCCTATTTACCAAACCCCTAGATTCTGGGGTGGTAGCCAGATAAGTGGTTCTGGGATTAGTCAATCTCTAATTCTTTCCTTTTATTTTTTCCTGCTTTTATTTATGAAGAAAAAAGCTCTTACTAATACCCAGCATAAAGTATGGGAACTGTCCACTCCTGTGGTATATAGGAATATTCTTAGCAATAGTTAAACATTAAATTAATGCATGCAGTTAAAATAAGATCAGTGAAACTAGAAAAACACATGCTTTGTGCCAGCAAGGACTCTTGCTTCGGGTTCACACATTTGCTTTATGCATATGTGTAAGAATAACTACAATGCAGCAATTAGTTCCTGCTCCACTGAGGATACTCTCCTTACTGAATCTATCCCAATTCTATACATGTAGGTGAGAACTTCTGAAGGACTATCATGTGCTAAGGCCAACAAACTGAGTTAAAATAAGATATTAATCTTAAAACAGGGGTTCTGCCCTTAACTTAAATGAGCCACACGCACAATTATGGACACCTCACAATCAATTACAAATGGTTTCTCTTAAAAGACAAAACCTTCTCTAAAATGATTTAAGCTTCTGTTTGGGACTGAGATTATCATTATTACTCTCACTGAATACATTTAAAGAACATTCCAGTTTTAGAATTATTGCCAATTCCAGCAATATTCCCTTTCTTTAAAATGGGAAATACTGCTGGAACTGGAAATATCTCTAAAACCATCATTATTTATGATAGTCTATAGTTTGTAGTTTTATATAGTGCCAGCATTATGCTAGATCATTTAAAAATAAACATAAATGCAAGGTGCCTTCCCTGAGGAGTTTACAATTTAATTTAACACTGTACAGATTGGGGATGGGGTACAAGTAAAAGCAATGGAATGACCAGTTGTTTAGCATGTATCATTAGCTACACATTTTGTATGGTACTTCTTATGTTTGTTAATGTGTGTTTGATGGTAAGATTAAAATACACAGGCTTTATGCCCAGGCATGCAGAGCACTCTGAAGCTTCAGCAAAGGCCTGATCCAAAATCAATGGCAAGGCTCCCACTGTCTTCCCTGTGCTGTGGATCAGGCTCATAGTGCAGAATATAGTAGAAGCAGGGCAAAAAATTGTTCTCCTTAACCTCTGAGGATAGGATAAGAAGCAATGGGCTTAAATTGCAGCAAAGGCAGTTTAGGATGGACATTATGAAAAACTTCATAACTGTCATGGTGGTTAAGCTCTGGAATAATTTGCACAGGGAGGTTGTGGAATCTTCATTATTGGAGATTTTTAAGAGCAGGTTAGACAAACATCTGTCAGGGATGGTCTAGATAATACTTAGGCCTGCCATGAGTGCAGAAGACTGGACTAGACGACCTCTCTAGGTCCCTTCCAGTCTTACAATTTTGTGATTCTATCCCATCTGTATGGCCAAGTGTGCTAGCAAGGATACAATGCATATTACACCTGTGTACATATTGACCCATTCCACTATCCAGAACGCAGTAGCATAGTGCACTGCTTTTCTGTTTGAAATGCAAGAGACTGATTTTTTTTTTTTAAAGCCAATCTGTTTTCAGATGTCACCAAGCCTCCACTGCCTGTATAGGAATCTTTAGGCAAGATCAGTTATGTGCATTTCAGACCAAATCCTGGTCCCACTGAAGTCAGTGGCAAAGCTCCCACTAACTGGTCCATAATTTGGCAGCATGATTTTTATAATAATTCATAATGACGAGCATAGCATAATAGAAATAATAATAAAAATAAATAATGTGTTATCCACCAGGGAATGTCTGGTGCTACCAAACTCACTTCACATGAGTAAGACTATGTAATTCTGAATATTCATTCTAACCTGCAGAAGCAGAAAATCCATCCTGAAAATGCCGCTGACTACCCAGACTTCATATTTGTCATTTTCAATATGCCTATCCAAATTATTCCACTGAGTCACTGTTCTCAAATACAAGAAGCCTGCACATAACAAAGCATTAGATCTTCTTAATACAAAAATAAGTAAGAAAGAGGGTTTTTTAAATGATTCATATAATAGTTTAGAGAAAATGAGTTGAATAGGATAAACTATACTTTTAGTTATTTTCAGATCCATAATTAGCTTTCTATGATTTTTGTTCATCATTTATTATCCATGGACATTTTTACATGTACTCTAGAAGTCATGGGGCCAAATCCTGTTCTCTAATACACCAGGGCAATTCCTGGTACTTCACTGTGGCCCATATCTTAGCGTTTGTAAATATAAACCAGTGGTCTGTATACACTTTTAATTTCAAACTTGAAAAACTATACATCAGACAAAAGAAAAAATCTTGGACTGAGGGTTACATATCATGCTTCAGTCCATTATTCTCTGTGATTTACTTTTTTCATATTTATTTTTTTAAACTGAATGGCACCACCTAAATAGAAACTGAAACACAAAGTTCATCTAATCTCTTAGCCACTGTGTGGCTTGTTCTGCTACCTCAAATTTAATTAGTGAAATCTACAGTTTGTTGAGCCCAAGACTAATTTACCTGGTTTCTGGGAAGACATCAGAAAAAACCTTGTATTTATAGTATTTTGAAAGTACGGCACCCAACTCTCTTGGCTTCTTCCAGAGCAATGAGAACATGTAAAAGCTCATCCCCAAGATGTACCTTAATCTAAAATCAGAACACAAATCATTTGGGATGCTCTTGGCCAAGGATTCTCATGCCGTCTTCAGTAGAGCTACACCAATTTTACACCAGCCTGATCTGGCCTTCTGACTGTTACAAAAAACAATTGCAATCTCTGGCTGCTTAAAGGCCATTTTATGCTGCTTATGGCCTTAATGGACCAGAGAATCCATCCCTTGGTGTTCTGAATGAAAGACCCTTTTACCAGGGCTAAAATATAACTACAGGCCAGCTATACTTAGTGGCAGGGAGGGATTATTTGTTTTTGGCTTTTACTCCTTATATAATCCTCTTGAAAAGTTAAACTGGTTGCAAGATGTTTCAAATGGAAAAAACTATGCTGGTCTTTGGAACAAAGAGAGTTGATTTAAAAGCTAAATTCTACATTAGTACTGACAAAGTACATCTGTCTTCTGAGAACTCATACATTTCCTCTTCTGAGTTTTAAAAGAATGCACATTTATTTACAAAACAAAATGCTGACACAGTTCAACAAGCACATTTATACTTTCATCCTTGCCAGCACAGACACTTCTGGCCACATAAGAGATAAATGACAGCATCTCTCACAAGGAAATGCCATGTCAACTGCTTGAGTGGCACTGACAAGCTGTACTCATTATATGTTAGGGCCAACCCATTTCTGCAGGAAACCATTCAGAAAGTAGGATCACACTTTCTCTCCACAGCCACCTACCATAGACAAGAACTTCCACATCCATACAAAGCAAGTCTGGCCTCCACTTCCTGAGTATTACCACTAATTTAGTTAATTAAACTGAGCTTTTTTTAAAAAGAAAATGCATCTATCCATCACCCCACACATTTGCATAATAAAAACTATGACAAATCTTATGAAGCAAATGAATGATGAATTTTTCTTGAGTCATTCAAAATTGAACAAAAAACAACACCTCTAAATTTACCACCTTCTCCAGTGCTTGTGATAAATGATATGCCTTGCAGTTTATCCTGACGGTTAATAGACTCTGGTTGTGTCAAACCAAGGGAGAAGCAAGTTGCAGAGTTGAGGATCCTCATTCAGATTGCCCTAGCCCTAACCTCGACATGTCTAAATCAGGGGACTGCCAGCTAAAGCATCTCAACTGATCTGAACTGTCAGAATATCATATGAAGAGAAAGTCTCTTGGACTGCAAGGTCCTTTTATTTTCATGTATTGTTCACATTCCAGTAGCATCCAGCGGTCTCGATCAGGAGTGGCACTCCATTGTGCTAGAGACTGTACAAACATAAAACCGAACCATCAATAGATTTATAAGTTGAAAGTTGGCACTGTCATATTTAGTAAGCACCTATGAGGAAGGTAGCTTTTATTAACTGCACATTTAGCCAGCTCAGACTGAAATGTTTCAGCCTCTGGCAGCGGCATCTAGTTCCCACTAGGCATGTTCAGATACTTCAGACAGGTATTTAGCATAGTAAGTCATCCATATGTGAAACATGATACCTATATTTACAACAACCAGCACCTTAAAATGCACACACACATGAATTCGTCTTAAATAGCTGTAATCTGGAAGAATGGGATCTTTGATCCTCTTCCTTTAGGAAACTGAAGTACTTCAAATAACACCCAGATACCAGACCGAAGACATCTCTGAAATATTAGTAATAATATTGGATTTTTCAGGGCTTCCTATATGTCCAAGTTAAATATTAAATAAGCACAAAAAGACTGTTGCTACTGTTAACTCTAAAATTGGTGACTATCTGGATGTTGATTTCAGACAAAACTGCTTGCTGTACTAGTACAGTCATGTCAAATACAATGAACATTTTATAACTAATGTAAAAAGCTTTTAAGTGACTGTGAAATAGATGAAAATACTGATTTGTTTCTTCAGTTGATATTTTTATTTGTTACATGTACGTTGGGGGCAGAGCAGATGCTTTCTAACTGTTTTTCATTATCTCTTAGCGATGTCAATGTTTTAATCCAGTGGTTCCTAAATGGTGGTTTGTGATCCATTTAGTAGTAGCAGTGTCATGGTAGTACTGAAAGGCCCCAGGCAGAACCTGGGCCCTATTGGACGAGGTGCTGTAACACATAGTAAGTTCTTGGGGCAGGTTGGCTGGGGGACCTGGGTGGAAAATGAAGGGTAGCTGGAGAAAGCCCTGGGTAGTTATCTGAATAAACATGGATTTGCTTACACGGTTCACTTTATCTGCCGGATAGTCCCAGACATCTATATAATAAAGTTGCAGCCTGATTAAATCCATATCAAGTGTCTCCTATCCTTCTTTCGGTATAGTCGGACAATGTTTATTGGAGGGACTTCCTGGAGAATAGATCACACTTGTATTCAATTACATTTTCATACACAGTATGAAAAAGTAATTGTACCGTTAGTAATAAATTAATTACTAATGGTGCAACAAATACCATTTTGTTTGGTAGAATAGAAGGGTGTTTTGGGGAGGGGGTTCTGTATTGTTTTTAGAGTGCACAAGTTCCATATACTTCTACACTTCAATTCTAATTAGTAACAGTGGTGTTGATGGACTTTCTTCCTGGCCCAGAAGTGACTGCTAGTCTCCCCCAAGATACCTTTTTTCACTGTAAACAATTTCTGTCTCTGGCATTTGTTCTCATTCTTACCTCATTCCCTGAAGCTGAAATCATACCCCAATGCCTCATAACAAAAGTGCATATTTGACTTCAGCTCTTCAGTTGTTCTTCAAGAGATCTGATCCTGTGAAATTCTGAGTACCTGCACTAGGGTGCTGACTGCTCACAACATCTGCTAAAGTTAATAGAGTTGAGGGTGCTCAGCCCGTTGCAGGATCAGGACCCAGGTTTAGAGCCTCATCTTTGGGAATATTTATAATCTTTCCCAGGACAATAAGTCTTAACCATAGTCTGACCCTGAGACATCTGCCTGCTCATTGTGATATCAATAGTCCCTGAAAATCACACACCTTACCTCAGCTGTTATGGTATATACAAAGCAGCTACAAAACATGCTTTATCTAATTTTGAAGTCATGGGACCACAAGAGTCTCTCTTCAGGTACTGTGTATGAATATTTGGGGAAAATTTACCCTTACTAATTCCACAGTATGCTCCTACCATTTCTTAGTTTTACATACGTGGTTTCTTTTTGTGGATACTGCACCAGAATATTATGATCCTTTCAGAGTATACGAAAGAGAAAATTAAACCTGTAAAATCAGAATACTCCAGATAAAATGTAGCAGCTGACTTAACTTTCTATAACAACTGAAATATACAACACTTATGACAGCAAAGAATTTAGGATTTATCTGGATGGTTAATAAAAGTACATCAATTTGTGCTCTTTGTTTCTTTTCCTCTTGGATATTTTTAAGTTTGAAACCTCCAAAAGGTTTGACCTCAGTATAAACACTCTATAAGCTAAAAATATATGTTAATATGTAAATAAAACATTATTTTTGACTTATAGTTGTCTCAATCAATATCATTCGTACATCAAAATATTTTCCATTCTAATTCCTATATGACTTCTCATCTCAGCTGAATCACAGTACTCTCTGGATTATTCTATGTCTGTACTTCTATTTTAAACTTAGCTTATTTCTCTCAAAAGGGAAACATATTTAATACATCTGTTATTCCTGCACATTGTTGGCAGCTCTATAGTGACCAGACAAATAGGACATTTCTAGTTGCACAACAGAAAAAATTAAGGGAGTTCATTTTTTTTATTTTGTCGCATCATCAAATTCACTGTGCATTTTCTATGCTAGGAAAGAGTTAACAACCTTCAGCCAACAGTCTGCAATCAACAGGTTGCACTAAAAGCAAAAAAATAACCTTAATCCAGCTTTTAAAGTTTTGGAGGCTGGACTAACAGATGTAAAAAATACTGATTATAAAGCTGTCTCAGACAGACGTGGGACTGGTACTAAAATACTCTATGTTTTGGAAAAAAGCTTCCCTCCCTCATCTCGAATTGAAATAATTACTGCATTAAAACAAGCACAACTTAATGATCTATCTCATTCTGTATAGAATTTCTATCCACATAAAGTAACAACAAAGCACTTGCTAACCTTTAGGCGGTCGGTCCATAGGCAGGTAGAGTGGTACAGGTCTCTCTGGAATAGCGTTGAAACAAAAGAAGCATCCTGTTTCCTTTTTCAATTTTCTTTTTTTTTTTTAAACTGATCATTGAAGGTTTTACGGTGGGGTGTGTGGGGGTGGGGGTGATTTCAGCCCATGCTTGGCGTGGGAAGAGTTTTAATGGCTGTTGCTGGTAATATGGTTTGCCTGTTACAGTGTCTGTACTACTGCAGCTCTGTGTGGGCGTAAAGAAATGACACGACTGGGTTTCAAACCATTACAGTGAACATTTGCAAACAGATAAAAAAAAAAAAAACCCAAAACCATCGGGTACAAATGAAAAATTCTTTTTTTCTTTCTTATATTCTCTTTTGGTTTTTAAAGGAGCCTTCTTTTTTAACCTTAAAGACTTAATAGATCTAATGCCCTTTCATTCCATCCAGGTCTCCTTCTGGGCCTGTAAAATAAAGAATGTAGCTGAAATATTTAGGAAGATTCTTGGTTGTGTTTTGCAATAAATGTTTCACTATCATCTTTATTTCCACTCTTTAAGGGATTACAAGAAGTTAGTCTTTTTAAAACTCCTTATCAGAATAATTTTTATTTTATATAGCATCATTTACATATGCCTCGTAAAACACTTCAGTGACTTAATCATACAGAGTTTTAAATTATACAGAGCTTTATTCAATATAAAAGCAACACTTTGAGATTTGATTGAACAGGACTCCGAAGGGCCAAATTTTGCCCCATCTTCTGGGGACACAGAGGTCCCTGATTCAGTCATACAAGTGGAAAACAGGTGGCAGAATTTAAGCACTGTGCAGGAGATCCAAACTGCCTTCACACATAGAGCTCTGCTTTATCTGAGGCTTCCTGCACTTCAACATTAAGGGGGGATTTAGAGGTGCCCTATGGAAGGGGTGGAACTGGCAGATTCATAACTATGAAGATTCATCAGCTATACTTCTGCAAGGAGAGGGAGTGCACTAGCCACTAGAACTACTGTATATTCCAAGAAAGAGTGATTAATAGGCATAGTGCAGTTCCAATAGTCAAAAGTGCAATTTATCACAAGGGTGTGCAATTTGTCACATTCACATCACCATCACATGTGTGAGTATGAGGCCCCCAGATTTTTAGAAAAATATGTAAGCATTTGGCACACAAAAATGCAATGCAATGCAGTGAGCCCAATTTTCATGTGCTGTTAACATGATTTCATACTGTTATTATTTATTGCTTGTATTACAGTAGCACCTAGAGACTCCCACCAAGAATGGAGCCTATTGTGCTAGGCTCTGTACAAACACACATACAGTCCCTTTCCCCCCAAAGAACTTGCAGTCTAAGTGGATAGACAAAGGTGGGGAGGGGAAACAGAGGCAAAGTGACTTGTACAAGATCACATAGCAAATTAGTGGCAGAACTGAATTAAGAATCCACATCGATTGACTCCCAGTCCAGTGCCCTATCCACTACATCACCCTGCCACCCCCTATACTGTGCTGTACCTTTTATCCCAAAGAATCTGTGTTGGGGTGTTCTCCACACACAGGACTTGAAGGGGTTATGGTGGCCAGGTAGGCCTATTAACTCCACAGGCTGCACCCAGAGAAAAAGCCAGGGAGCAGGGAATTGATTGAATTAAGGTTCAGCTGTGCAGGAATAGGCAGGGCCTATAAAGCCAGGAAGCTGACAACAGACAGGCTGCTACTGGGAAAGAGCAGTCACTCTGTGGGAAGAGGGAGGAGGGTTTGGAGCTGGTACTCCCAGGGAAGGGGGAACCAGCAGTCCAGGGAAGGAGCAGTGAGAGCTGGGAGAGTAAAGTCCAGAACTACTGGGTTGTGTGTCCCTGGACTGGAATACGGAGTAGAGAGCGGGCCCAAGTTCCCCTACCAGCCACTGAAGAAGTGGCACTTGACTGCCTAGGACTGCTGAAGGAAAGAACTGAATATACCCCAAAACGGGGGAAAGCTGAATGACCTGGCGAGAGGGGTGAGTCATGAAGAGAACACTGCAGTTCTAGAGTGAGAGAGGAGCTCCAGACCAGAGAGAGAGAGACAGAGTAACGATGTGCAATGGCGAGAAGGGGCGTTGACCTCACGGAGTTAATCCCCAGCGCAGCCAGGGGGAGGCACCACAGTAGCAGTGAGTGGGGCACCCCATCACAGGATCCCAAAGTGCTTTACAAATTATATTCAGATAGCCCCACAGAAATGCAGCTACCTGACATTGCATAACAGTAATGGAGAGGGGAAATTTTGGCCAATGGTACCAAAGACCCCTACTCTTAAGAACTGTGGAAACATTCAAGTTCACATAACAGACAAAATGCTGGTGATTGAAGTCTCATCAAAAGACCCAGGCTAACAATAAACCTCATGGAGTTCAGTTCACTCACTCCTACCGGGATTGGAATCTATGGTTCCAAGGAGTCAGTGTTTTCACACCTTATTGTTATTTATTATTTGTATTTTAGTAGCACCCAGCACATGCTAAGCAATGTCCATGTACAGGAAGATAAGGTGTAAGCTCTTGAGAACAGGCACTAAGAAAACCAAGAACCTCACTCATGTGACCATGGTGAAGCATCACTGAAAGAGTTGTTTTCTTCTAACACAGAACACAGGACTTTGTTGGATAAGGCAAAATCATTATCCCTAAAGCTACTCTGTCTCTCTGCTTCGTAGTTGAGATTCTGTCTAGGATGCTTCTCAGACCCCTTCGTGCCTGGCTTTTTGCTACAGATTTAATGTAACAATACACATATCCTCATAATCTGATACTGCAAGATTATTCCTTGCCCCTGCAAGTAATCTTATTGAGTCAACAGAAGTAAATGCATGAGTAAGAGTTGCAAGATTAGGCCCATGGTGCTCAGATTACTAACCCACCCCTCTAAAACAGAAAGCCAGAATGAGATACATTTATTAAAAATGAATTACATTATGATATATTAAAAATACTTTCATTTCCATATCTTCCTGGTAGGACATACCATAAAATATCTAGTGCTGATAAAAGAACCAGCTGACTGTGCTTGTGATGGTTTAGGGGTTGGCAGCAATGGATACTCAAACTCTTTTAATGACAGATAGCAGCAGGTTATAGCCAACTCTAATGGAACTTTTCCAGACAAAGATGTCAGTGGCATCAGTACTGACAATAAAAAAGTTCCCTATGTAGAGGCGAAAGACACAGAGTTCCCAGCAGTGTTACATTCATGTAGACTGACAAGTCTGAGTGTGATAATACAGTATAATATGGACTCTAAACTGAAAATGCTTAAGTTAATTCACTTAAAATTGTAGATTTCCTAGCGCTCTAACGCCATGTGTGTTGCAGAAGCAACAAGTCAGACACTTATCTCTTAAATTATCTGTTCCTTTCAACATTAATGTAATCTTTGTGTAGATAAAAGGACTGCCTCAGACTGCTCAACACAGAAACTCCTGACCAATTAAGCACTTTTTGTGTCATAGTCATTGAGACCTTGCAGCCCTCAAGACATGTCCTAAAAGTCCTCATTTTCAAATTACATTTCACATGACAAAACCACTTGGATTTCTGAGGTCCAAGGTTAAAATCTGTGCTGCAGCTCCTGGAGGGGGGAAAAATTGGGAAAGGGAGCCAGAGGGATTGTGGAGAAGGAGCTAGGACATGGATCTGAGGGGAAATGGAGACTGGCTAAGAAAGAACACTGGTGTGTGGAACTCAAGTAGGGAATCTAGCACCAGGTACAGTACTGAGATGGGCTTTTTTTTTTTTTTTTTGCTTCGGCGCAGCAGGGGGTGCATGCTCAAAAATTTTTTACTGATAGGGGTGCGCGATCAAAAAAGCTTGGAGACCACTGCTCTAACCTATTACTTCTGTCAGTTACTCTATTAGCTCAAGTGGCGGAGATCTGTGTTGTGGATCTAAAGAATCCAACCCTGCTAATGAACTNCCTATTACTTCTGTCAGTTACTCTGTTAGCTCAAGTGGCGGAGATCTGTGTTGTGGATCTAAAGAATCCAACCCTGCTAATGAACTGTGTAGGACTCAGTATAGGTCCATATGATGTAATTTCTGTTTTCCAGTTTGCTGTTTCAAAATGCAAGGTAAATTATGCTACTAAAATGGATGTTAAACTATGTTTAAAAAAATATTATGGTCGCAAAGTCAGACACTCAAAAGTTAGGAAATGCCCATGCAACCTTAATTCAGCCTCCTTGTGCATATACAGTATGATACAGTCTTTAATTACATGATTATGTATTATTTTCTCTAAATGGCCCCTGCCTCATTTGCAAGTTAACTGAAAACCTTTAAAGGAAGCATTCATAAGATGGAGGTATTTGAATATGTCATAGATATTCAAAGCAGGAGAAATGAACTTACCCCAGTAAACTGACAGCCATCTGTAGCCTCATATTAGTACTACATAATAGCAACAAATAAAGACTAATATTAAACTTTAATAAGAGCTAAACACAACTCCTCCATTTGCACAACTTCCAAGCTGTTAATATTTTGTCCACATATAAAAAAATTAGTAAATTAGCACTTTAAATGCTTATGGCAAAAAACATTGAGTAGTAGCCAATTTAAAGGTAAAACATTTGGAGATTAGATTCAATTATTCCTGATTAGAATTCAAAAACTCATAGAGATATGAATAGCAATAAGTTGTTTTCTTTTTTTTCCCACTTGGTAATTTATTATAACCCATTGGAATTTAATTTCACTCAAACTATTCTAAGATCCTACTAGGTAAAAAAGTAACCTGATGAGGGAGAGTAGGAAGGGCACACTACAAAACCAAATGCTATTCTATTACACTTTAATCCTGATTGTTTTCATTTTTTCCCATTAATACCATAATGATTCTTTGCACTTCTAATGCACTTCTATACGGTTCTCAAAGCACTTTACAGAGAAAAATTAAGCATGTCTCACATCTTTGTTCTATTATACCAATTTACTGCTGTGTAAACTGAGTTAACTGGAAGAAAGAGTATGTGATTTAACCAAAACCACGAGGCAGGGGCAATGCTGGGACCAGAAACCAGGAGTCCTGATTTCCAATTCCCTTCTCTGTTAGAACAGTGGTTCTCAAAGCCAGTCCGCCACTTGTTCAGGGTAAGCCCCTGGCGGGCCGGGCCGGTTTGTTTACCTGTCGCATCCGCAGGTTCGTCCCATCGCGGCTCCCACTGGCTGCGGTTCGCCGCTACAGGCCAATGAGGGCTGCGGGAAGTGGCACGGGCCGAGGGATGTGCTGGCCGCCCTTCCCACAGCCCCCATCGGCCTGGAGCAGCGAACCGCGGCCAGTGGGAGCCGTGATGGGACGAACCTGCGGACGCGGCAGGTAAAGAAACTGGCCCCGCCCGCCAGGGGCTTTCCCTGAACAAGCAGCGGACCGGCTTTGAGAACCACTGTGTTAGAATATTCACTGTGCCAAAACCACTTTTCACAAATTTCTTCTGCTATAATTACTTATTAATTTAACATTATTATAGGAAACCTTTATAGTTTCAAAAGTTCATTATTTCTACTAAACTAATTTTTCATTTGTCATTGCTAAAAGGATACTAACGTCATTATTTTTTCAAGCTATTCTGAAAGAGCCCCTCATCTTGGGACCTGTAAGAGTAAATAATAATAATTAATATGTACTAGGCTAGCCATAAATCTTTGGGCTTAATGGAAAAGCCCTCATGTTTTATGAAAAATATGTAAATTTTTAAACAATTCAGTACATTCATCATTTTAAAATAAAATTATATATATTTAGATAATATAAAAGTCTAATTTAAAACAAGACACAAAAAAGTATGTAACAAACAATAGGAGTGAAACAAGAAAGGAGGAGGAGGGGAAGAGTAAGAAGGACATGTGTTTATATAGGCTAGCTGTGGACTTGATCCAACTCCCATTACAGTCAATGGGTGTTTTCAAATTGACTTCAGTAAGCCTTAGATGAGGCCCTATATGCATAACTTAATGGTTCTGAATCATTAAATTAAAAATATATATATAATTAAATGCATATCTGTAATTCCCAATTTAGCTACTGTTAGCTGCATTTTCCTTTAGACCTCCAAGTACAAAAGGGTCTGGAGAAAGACACCTTTATGGAGGGGGAAGGCATTGGGGGGCACATACTAACTCTGAAGTACTCTTGTGCTAGAAAAATGCTACTACAGAAACTTACTGGGATGTATTTGGAGACTCACTGGAGCATCTTTGTCATGTACTGAGTATCTTCCACATGCCTGGGGTTTACAAACATATAAGAAATTGTGGTTCATGTCCTACAGTCTAATTCAGACATAGATAATTCAGTGCAGACACAAAAAACTGGATGATGGATTAGACTAGAAGCAATGCAGATCTCATGGAGAGATCAGAACTGAAGGCCTTTCTGAAAGAAGTATATTTTAAAAGAAGGGATATAAATGAGAAGGAGGTTGTTTGTCAAAAGAGAAGGCAGTTCTAAACTTAGGTGGTGATACTGGTACAAGATAAAAAGGAGGGAAATATTAGGGCTCAGATGTAATTGATTTTGAGATACTGAAAATCTGGGCCTATCTGAATCATCACCCATTCAGCAAGGTAAGAAAATCCAAAGGGACATAGGACTGGTATTACTGACTAATTATACTTCTGTGTCCTATTTCCCTCTCTCAAGCATGTATGCTTTTACAAAACTGAGTAATCTGAGCTGTATCCACTACAAAGGTTAATACTCCACAGTAAGTACCCTAATAAGTTTTTAATATTTCTGTTCTGAAGTATCATGGGGGCGGGAGGGAGGCAGGAGTGTGCAAGAGAGCCAATTAGATACCGAGTATCTGATTTTCATTGTACATTACACCCCTCTCAATATAGGTAGAATTATGTTAAAAAAAAAGCCCAATTAAGTTTTGGATTAGCAAAGAATGCAGCATCAGATTCTAACATAAAGATTGTGGTAACTCTTAAAAAAAACTTAGTTCTAAGATAAAATTTGTCACTGGGACCTCAGAAATGGAATAGCCAAAGCAAATTTATTTTGCCTTTCTCGCTCATGTAATGAAAAAGTGAGATCTGGATCTGGGTAACTCAAAAGCAGAGTCCATTTTATACTACTGTGTCTGTGAATCACCAAGGCTACTTTTAGTTTGACAGATACTGCTCAAAGAGAAAACAATCCAAATAAATAGTGTTGAGGAAGGATTATCAGTTTACAAAAAAAAAAAGTAAGTCAATCTCTGAAGACTAAGAACATTCTTTGATTCTGATGCTCAAGGTCAATATGTCACTTGGAGTAAGAAAGCAAAGCAAGGGTCACGGAGACCAAAGTTAGAAGAATTTCCTTTCTTTCACTTCTTAGATCACTGACCATTAGACAAATAATCAGACTGAATCCAAAATGTCCATATCTGAGTGTTGTAAATAAAGAAGCTAAAAATCAAACTGTGCTGTCTACAAACTATGTACCCTTATTATCACTTAGAAGAAAATACAAAATGATGGATAGTCTAACAAAAACGTTCAGCACGCTTTACAATATAGTAATATATAAAATCAGAGATTAAGGCAATTAAACACAACAACCAGAACATAGCACTTTAACCTGCTTTTAAGAACTGTTATCAACTGGGAATTATAGATAATCAAAAATATATTCCAAAAAAGCACTCACTCCCATTATCTCAAGATTATCTTGTGATAGTGCCCAGAATTGAGAGCCCCATTTTGTAAGGTGTTGATATACAAAGACATTGTAAAAGAGAGTTGTTTCCCCCAAAAGTTTACAAGCAAGTTTGAGAAGACACAACAAGTGTAACAAATAAAGAAGATGGGACAAGAAGGATGAAGACAACACTGATGAAAAAATATGGTTACTAGACTAACTTTATGTAGTCAATTACATTTTGAAAAATTATAAAAAAGGCCCTGCTTTAATTGCGGGATGATTGTCAAATAATTGCATCTGAGTTGCGGACAAGCCACGGAAAATTGCAGAAAAGTAATAATGGACCTTATTATTTGTGGTAATAAAGTCCTTTATTATTTTTCCATGATTTTCCGCTGTCGGCTGCCCGAGGCTAACACCAGCGGCTCCCGCTGTCGACCACCCAGGGCCCGCCTGAGAGTGGGGGCCCACAGCTGACAGCGGGGGCCCTGGACTGACAGTGGGAACATGGGGCTGACAGCGGGGGCTCCCGCTGTCGGCTGAACTGGGGCTGAGAGCAGGGCTTTGTATGCAACTCCAGAGGGAAAGATTACCACCACTCCTCCAGGAACCAAAACCAGTGGAGGGGTGATTAAGGTGAATCACATAGGTTGTAAACAGCTCCCGAAAGGTACCATCCCCTGGGAAGACTTTTATATACTGGTTCAAATTGGGTTTCCCAGAGACCAGCAGACAAAGAAAGGGCTTTTAATATAAAAAGGCTGTATTTAAACTGACACAGGGCTTTCTTTCCGATCTAGAAAATGGACAGTATCTTCTGTCCAAGGGGTACACCAATCTTTGTGGAAGGGTTGGAAAGTCTTTGGCCTACTAGGGCCCCATAAAAGTGCTTGGTGACTCCTGGTATATTTAGAACAAGAATGGGCAAACTTTTTGGCTCGAGGGCCACATCTGGGTATGGAAATTGTATGGCGGGCCATGAATGCTCACAAAATTGGGGGTTTGGGTGCGGGAGGGGGTGATGGCTCCAGCTGGGGGTGCAGGCTCTGGGGTGGGGCCAGAAATGAAGAGTTCAGGGTGCGGGAGGGGGCTCTGGGCTGGGGCAGGGGGTTAGGGTGTGGGGGGGAGGGCTCTGGCTGGGGGTGGGAGCTCTGGGGTGGGGCTGGGGATGAGGGGTTTGGGGTGCAGGAAGGTGCTCTGGGCTGGGACCAAGGGGTGCAGAGGACGGGAGGGCGATAAGGGCTGGGGCAGGAGGTTGGGGCACAGGGCATTGGGGTGCAGGCTCTGGCAGCGCTTACCTCGAGGAGCTCCCAGAAGCAGGGCATGTCCCCACTCCGGCTCCTATATGGAGGTGCAGCCAGGTGGCTCTGTGGGCTGCCCTGTCTGCAGGCGCCGCCCCTACAGCTCCCATTGGTCGCAGTTCCCGGCCAATGGGAGCTGCGGCAGCGGCGCTTGGGGCAGGGGCAGCATGCGGAGCCCCCTGGCTGTCCCTACACATAGGAGCCAGAGGGGGGACATGTCACTGCTTCTGGGAGCTGCATGGAATGGGGCAAGCCCCCTACCCCACTCCCCGGCTGGAGCGCCAAAGCGGAGCAAGCCCCAGACCCCATTCCTCGGCAGGAGTTTGAGGGCCGGATTAAAACATCTAAAGGGCCAGATGCAGCCCCCGGGCCGTAGTTTGCCCACCCCTGATTTAGAGAGTGTTTAAAGCTATTTATTGTTTTTTTTGTTTTCTCCTAAATGCTTTTATCTTAGGAATAAATGTGCTTGCTTAGAGAGCTGTGTGGTAAACTGCAATACACTGTTCAGAGCCTTCAGAGATAAAGCAAAGCACAGGTGCTGGCCTTTAGGCAGCCTGGCTTGCTGGAGGTATCAATGTACATGGGGACTCCCAACACTTCCTGGAAGCATCCGTTATCAGCGCCTTGCTGGCTCTGGGGTAGCAATGGCATTCCCTGACAGACATCTTTCTGATTTGTCCACCAATGAAAAGATGCAAGTAAGAATCCTGGAACAAATACTGGCAACTTCACACTTTGCCTATTTCAGTGGTTCTCAAACTTGGGCCGCCAGTTGTTCAGGGAAAGCCCCTGGCGGGTCTGGCCAGTTTGTTTACCTGCTGCGTCCGCAGGTTCGGCCGATCGCGGCTCCCACTGGATGCGGTTCGCCGCTCCAGGCCAATGGGGGCTCCGGGAAGCAGTGCAGGACGAGGGATGTGCTGGCCGCCCTTCCTGCAGCCCCCACTGGCCTGGAGCGGCCGAACCTGCAGACGCAGCAGGTAAACAAACCGGCCCGGCCCGCCAGGGGCTTTTCCTGAACATNCCCTTCCCGCAGCCCCCACTGGCCTGGAGCGGCCGAACCTGCGGACGCAGCAGGTAAACAAACCGGCCCGGCCCGCCAGGGGCTTTTCCTGAACATGCGGCGGCCCAAGTTTGAGAACCACTGGCCTATTTGGTTGATAGGCCGACTTCAGCCATCCCTGAAATGTCTCCAACCAGCTTGAGGCATGTTCTCATTTATGTTAATTGGTGATCTTGAAAATCTGCTCTAATTCAAAGGATGGCACAAAACCTTTCTGGAGGCAAGGAGTCTTTTACTGTCTTTGAGTTGAGAATTGCCCCTATGAATTCCACCCATGCAGGCCAGTAAAGATAGAATGTGCAGCTCCAAACAACTATGCAGGTCAAAAGATTCCAGTCTTGCACATGGGGCCCATGGACTCCAAGAATGGGATCCACGTATACAGATACTCAAAAAAGTGGTGGATTCGCCTTATCTTTATGTCTTTGTGAGTCAAACATACGAGTTACTCATAAAAATTCAGTACAGGTAGGTAAAATGTAATGACCAGTAATATAAAGGTCAGACTGGATGATCTAATCAGTGGTACCTTCTGGCCTTAAACTCAATGAAACCTTAATAATGTTCTTTTAACATAGGTGTTTCTGTGTCCATTCAAACCTATGGCATTGTATAAATAATATTAAATAATCTACATGAATAAAGTGCCTCAGATAAATCAGGTGAAACTCAGTTTAAGTCAAGAGAAGTACACTGATTTAAAACTTTGTAAGGGTTTGTCTACGTGGGGAAATTGTTTAGAATAGCTAGTGCATAATAACTCTCCATGTGGAGACTCTTATTCCAGAATAAGAGTGTCCACACAGGGAGTTATTCCAGAATAGCTTTAGCGCTTTAAATTCACACCCTACTTTACTCTGGAATAATTTACCTGAATAGACAAGGCCTAAGTACAGAACCTGATTCTTATTTTCAGAGGCATCTTCATAATAAAAGATTAGCAGAGCAGCTAACTGTAACTGTCGTGACTCAGCTGCTTATGGTATTTTAAGATGGTTTTCATGTGCACAAGTTCATTGTTATGGTAACTACCTGTCCTACAGCCCACAGTCACTAAATCCTTCTGTCTGATTGCTTTTATCATGTATGTAAATCACTACTACTTGCCTTATTCCTTCATCTTGTAGTAATTTATAGAACAAAGGATTGCCACGTCCTGTTAAAGCTTTTGAGCTGCTGGCACTTGGCACTAGCAGCTGATCTTAAAACCTTCCCTAAATTCACATTTCACTTTCTCTACTACTGAGAAGTTCTTTTCTTGTTGTATTAAAAAACACAAAGGTTCAATACATAGAAAATACTATTTTCTGAACCATTTTTAATAGAGGTGGGGCCAAGTTGAAAAGTCCAGATCTAGAATTCAAAAATCACAATGTTCAGATCCAGGGTTTTGATTTAAGCTCATGCCAATCCATGGTTCCCACCCCTCCTCACCAGCCAGCTGAGGTACATCTTTTACTTTTACACTTCGCTTTCATGCAGTGTTTTTTTCTCAGTTGTCAGGGAAACACTCGACTTCTCCACTTGCAATTTAATGTTTAGATCTATACTGCCACAAAGACAATTTAGGATTTAAAGGTAATTGATCTACTTCCCCAACAGTCTGATTTGGTGCCCTCGGTACTATGACCCAGGTTTGCCTCAAGGAATAACACTTTTTGAAGATACTTCTTTGTGGTGCCTACAAGAAATATGGTCCCTTGAAATATGTGTTAACTACTTATGGAAAACAATCTGTTCCACGCTATATTTAGCTGTGACACTGAGTACATTTCCCAGACCTGAAGAGCTCTGTGTAGCTTGAAAGCTTGTATCTCTCACCAACAGAAATTGGTCCAATAAAAGGTATTACCTCACCCACCTTGTCTCTAGTACCCTGGGACCAACATAGCTGCAACACTGCATACAAGAAATGTGTCAATTAAGTCTTCTACTTATTCATTCATTCATGTGGTTTTTAAAATCATTGTTCCATCATGCTGTGAACTAATCTTTGATGAATAACTGTGATCTTATTGATGTTGCCCCTTTCCTATGTCTGCATCCCACAATACTATCCTACTACCTCCCTCATTTTGTCCTGTCTGAAATCAGTCTGCCAGCTCTCCTCTAGCAGGGATCTTTCTTTATCTGTACTGAGCGGCATCTAGCATACAATTAATAATGCCACATGCTGCATAGTAATCCCCAGTTGTGCACTACATCATCATAACTTTTTTTCCTTTATATAGCACTTTTCACCTGTAGATCTCAAAGTGCCTTACAAAGGTGGGTAAAATCATTAGCTCCATTTTACAGGCAGCTGAAGCACACAGAGTACAAGCTCTGTTATGATTAGGGCTATGACTCTGTCGTGGAAATCGTGAATTTGAATAAAGTCTGTGAAATCCTGAAAATGGCTATCAGAATACATTTGATTAGGCTCTGAAACCAAGTGGTGTTGTGACCGGGCACATGGGATCAGAGTGTCACTCGGGATTGATCCGTTTACCCACAGATGGGTGGACGGGCCAAACCTAAGTGGTGCTGCAACCCCATGCGCCAGGTCACAACACCTGGAAGGGGGAGCTCAGCCCAGTAGGACAAGAGCTGCGGCTGTGGGGCGAGCTTGCTCTCCAGCACCCCCACCCCGCCAGGTGTCACCTTTCAGCACCCCCACTATACTCTTGTGTATGTTGACATGTATGTTTTGTATGTATTTTGATGTAGCGAAAACTACATTATTTGGTGAGCTTTCCATGACTTCTCCTCTGCCATGAAATTTATTAAAAATTGCCATGCCAAAATCATAGCCAAGCATCTGAGCCACACTAGGAAAGTGCAGTGCTCAAGCAGGGGCCCTTGGAGACATTATGCTTGTTGAAGTTAGGAGCAGGCATAATGTTTCCTGTAGCATGGTCAATGAGGGCCCCTATGATACCCACAGGACGACATGTGTAGTCTGCTTCCCTCAGCACAGCCTTGAAACTGGTCATTGTGTAAGGCCCTGGCTACACCCCCAACCCAACAAACAACTCTCTCTTGAATGATGCATACTGTTGGTGGCACTAGCTTCTGCTCCCAGAGCACAGACAGCCAAATCATAGTTGCCTTCTGTGCAGGAATATTTTGGCATAGAAAAGATTCTCTTTTTCTCTCCCCATTGCACAACCCTAATTTGGCCAAGGAAGATTTATCTACAGTCATACAGCAGAATCAGGAATAAAACCTAGGCCTCTGATTCTTGGCCCTTAAATTAATCCCTTACACCATAGCTGCCCTCCCTTGGTACCTTACAAAGCTCAGTGGAACACCCACCTCTCCGTTCCCTCCAGTTTTTACCCCATCATTCTTAAGGCTCAAGTATGTTACAACTACCATCCTTCCAGCCAATGAAAACTGGACTAGACCCTCCTTGAGTGTCTGGTAATGGGGTCACAACAGAGTAGAACAGCATGTGGGATGCTGAGTGGGATGAGAAATAAGAGAGAGACTGATTAAGTCAAAAACACTGGATTAAATTCTAGCAGAGTACTATATACAGCCAGACAACCTGTGCACACCAGGGAACCAAGGGGCAGAAAATTTCCACTTATGGCTCCCTTCAACTCAGGTTGTTCTGCAGGCTCTCTGCAAAAGGTGCCATGGAAGGTCATTCTGGGGGCAGAAAAAGGAGTCAAAGATCATGATCTACTTTTTTTTCTCCTGACAAAGCAGCAGGAATAAATGCCTTCTGAATAGATTATTCCCATTTAGGCAGCAATGAGCTCCATATGTGGAATCATTGCTGGCCAGACAGAATATAGATGTATATTAATGTTTCTTTGTAGTATTTATGTGCATCAATTCTAGAATCATTTAGACATGCAACTAACCATCTATTTTTGACCAGTTTCATTTTGTATAGCATTAAGATGTATTTGATCAATTCTGTACAATATTTTGGTAGGGAAGAGACCATCAAATAATAAAACAAACTAGAAGAGTAGTGACTTAATCCACCAGGTTTGCTATTCCTTTCTTCTCACACTGGTGAGTCTCTCATCTTCAAATTACCACTGGTTCCCACTCTGTAAAATTCCAAAAGTGGCCATGCATTGAAATTACTGAGTGCCTCTTTGACCATATATCCCTTAATACATCAATGACTTCAGAAGGGAGAAAAATGTTGTCTATTAGATAGCATCACAAAGCCAAATAGTCTGAAAATATATTGTGATAAATCTTAACATTAAAGTGTTAGCTGTATTTACAATGTTACTTTTTTCCCCCAAGATGACCTATGAAACACAACGAATGGCACAGAATAGCACTGCATAATTTTAATATTAGAAAATGTAAGTGATCATGTGAAAAAAACACTTGATAATTTGCAGGTAGAGTATTTTCACCTATTTATACTTTATACGGTATCTCACAAGTCATTGAAAGATATTGCACAGGGGTTATGTTTCAGTAAATGTGATTGTAAAAGTCAGTCTCCCTAGCTTTCATGCAGTTGTGCTTTCATCTGTTGTCAAGGAAACACTGGGTTTCTCCCCCTTGTGCATTAATGTTTAGATTTTCATTTCCATAGATACAATGAAACCTTAGTATTTTAAGGTAACAGTATCATGACATTAATTTATCAGCACTAATAACAACCCAAATTTTCAACTACTGAAAAGTACTTCTGTAGTTTTGCAGCTACATGTGTTTGTTCATGCAAAATCCCACATTTGCACACGCTAAGAAATTTATTGTCTAGCTACCCAGGCTCTGTACATCAAACTCCCTCTGAAGTCAGTTAACACTTACAGGAGAAAGCCCTCTGTTTTCACTTTTAAATATAGGTTTCTGCATATGCTAAAAATTAGTGCATGCAAAAACTGTGGGGACAATTTTATATGCTCTTGATCTATCACAAGTTATTAATGGCTCCTTATATTAGTACAATGAGATGTGACACATGCATTTTCTTTGAGTTTTACTGATCATGTGTGTATTGCGTGAGTGCCACATGGCACTGACTAAACTCTCAAAGTCCTGTTCCAGTATAAATCTGGTCTCTTTGGAAAAATCTGAGCGGGATTCTCTAGAAAGTCTCTTTAGTTCATAGAATCATAGAATCATAGAATCTCAGGGTTGGAAGGGACCTCAGGAGGTCATCTAGTCCAACCCCCTGCTCAAAGCAGGACCAAACCCAACTAAATCAGCCCAGCCAGGGCTTTGTCAAGCCTGACCTTAAAAACCTCTAAGGAAGGAGATTCCACTACCTCCCTAGGTAACCCATTCCAGTTCTTCACCACCCTACTAGTGAAAAAGTTTTTCCTAATGTCCAACCTAAACCTCCCCCTCTGCAACTTGAGACCATTACTCCTTGTTCTGTCATCTTCTATCACTGAGAACAGTCTAGATCCATCCTCTTTGGAACCCCCTTTCAGGTAGTTGAAAGCAGCTATCAAATCGCCCCTCATTCTTCTCTTCTGCAGACTAAACAATCCCAGTTCCCTCAGCCTCTCCTCGTAAGTCATGTGCTCCAGCCCCCTAATCATTTTTGTTGCCCTCCGCTGGACTCTCTCCAATTTATCCACATCCTTCTTGTAGTGTGGGGCCCAAAACTGGACACAGTACTCCAAATGAGGCCTCACCAGTGCTGAGTAGAGGGGAATGATCACATCCCTCGATCTGCTGGAAATGCCCCTACTTATACAACCCAAAATGCCATTAGCCTTCTTGGCAACAAGGGCACACTGTTGACTCATATTCAGCTTTTCGTCCACCGTAACCCCTAGGTCCTTTTCTGCAGAACTGCTGCCCAGCCATTCGGTCCCTAGTCTATAGCAGTGCATGGGATTCTTTCGTCCTAAATGCAGGACTCTGCACTTGTCCTTGTTGAACCTCATCATATTTCTTTTGGCCCAATCCTCTAATTTGTCTAGGTCCCTCTGTATCCTATCCCTACCCTCCAGCGTATCAACCACTCCTCCCAGTTTAGTGTCATCTGCAAACTTGCTAAGGGTGCAGTCCACACCATCTTCCAGATCGTTAATGAAGATATTGAATAAAACCGGCCCCAGCACCGACCCTTGGGGCACTCCACTTGATACCGGCTGCCAACTAGACAAGGAACCAAGTTGTTCCAAAGTCCTGGTTAAGAAACTGTAGGTATCTTAAGATATTATGGCTCCTTTGAAAATCTGACCCTATGTGAACAAATATTGTTTTTGTTTTGTTGTTTTACCAGCCAGACATGGCTGGACCTATCTGGATGAGTGACGTGGGGAAGAACAAAATGAACCCTCCCCCCGGAACATCTGCACAAGGATGGGCCTGATCCTGATCTGTGTGTCCCCTGAGTGTTAGGAACCAGGAGCATTAAAACTGAAAACAGACAGACATCCTAAAATGGTTGTGCCATAGCCCTGATGAACTTTCACCCCAGCTGGCACTGCAACTGGCTCCTGTGGGGAGGAAAAACTGCCTCTGAATATACTCCCCCACTGTCACCAGAAGCATTCTGTATTTGTGTGTTTCTCTGAGGCTATTACTAGGAACTGATGCTTGTGTGGTGTTCCTTCCCTCTCATTGCAACTGTGCCTAATTGAGGCACAACAAAGCCCTTTGTGTTTGGTAGGCCAAATACTACATTTGGGGGGAAATTGTGAAAAAAATAATACAGGCAACGCACATGAAAAGCCTCCTGCTATTTTGCTTAACAGAATTTCACTGAACTGTGTTGGTTAAGTAGAAAACATTCAGCTATGACTACCATCCTGTTGGGGCAATTTTGCTGTTCAGGACTAGTGTGAAGTGCTGTATCAGAGACAGAAAAAAATAATTCCGACACTACCTGAGTATGCCTGTAAGGCAATGTAATTAACTTATTTAATTGTCTTCCATTGTTCACCACAGTAACAGTAATTGAAATGCACTTAAAGAATTTTATACCATACATAAAGGCAATGCAAATGTAAAACAGTTACATCCAAATAATGGCTAACTTTGCTTTAAAAGGAACTGCAACTGTTCAAGTATAATGTCTTTAATTGTCTCTGTTGTCCAGAGAGCAGGAACTTAGAAACCTTTTCATGGAGGATATGAGGATTTGAGCTCTTATAGAAGGTTTGGTACCATACGTCTAGTAATTAATTTTTTTAAAATGTTTAGCTCTCACCTTAGCTTTTGTAATGAAGCCAATCCTTAATAAGGACATTTATAGAGCATTTTATTTCATCTGTTTTTTATCTGTTTGTATGCTGCTACTGACTAAGAAAAGATAAGACTGTTTCCAGAAGCTACAAGTAGCAATTATAATAGCACCTTCCATCCAAGCTCAAAGAACTTTACAAACATGAATTAAGCCTCACAATGCCACTTTTAGAATTGGTATCAAAGCAGCAAGATTTTTTATATCCATTATACAGATGGCTTAACTGAGGCACAAAGTGATTAAGTAACTTGTCTAAGGTCACACAGTGAATCAGTGGCACCACTGGAAAGAGAACCCAGAATCATGACTTCCCATCCCTTGGGTACATGATTTATCTTCCCAGCTGCAAGAAAAAGATATATGATAAAATAAGTCCTGTTACTCTAGATTTTAGTTCTTTGTGTCACTGTAAACCGTTGGACAAATTCTGTCTTCAGATGCACCCTTGCAGATCCCACTGACTTAAGTTACACATGTCCAGCTAATTAAAAATACTATGAGAACTGCTAGAGAAGATTATATTACAGAGTCGAGGGTAAAAATAAATCACCTTCCTTGTTTCACTTTAGAAACCAATGTCCAATTTAAACTAAGAAAGAGAAGTGATCATCTCAGCAATTTAAAACAAAAACACTTGAGACTGTAAATAATTTTCCATTCTTTTAAGCACTGTATATAATTATTCCTATAATAAAAGGATATGACAAGTTGTACCTACTTACATTTCCACATGTGCTGCTACAGGAACTCCTCACTTAACATTGTAGTTATGTTCCTGAAAAATGCGACTTTAAGCGAAACGATGTTAAGCGAATCCAATTTCCCCATAAGAATTAATGTAAATGAGGGGGTTAGGTTCCAGGGAAAAAAATTTCACCAGACAAAAGACTATATTATTTATATATATAAATATATATATATACACACACACACACACACGCAGTATAAGTTTTAAACAAACAATTTAATACTGGTACACAGTGATGATTGTGAAACTTGGTTGAGGTGGAGGAGTCAGAGGGTGGGATATTTTCCCAGGGAATGCCTTACTGCTAAATGAACTAGCAATTGACTGAGCCCTCAAGGGTTAACTCTCACAACACTCTACAAGGCAGCAGGAAAGGAGGGAGGGCAGTCAGAGACACACACCCTGTGCGTGAGAGAAAAAATGCACATTTCCCCTTTAAGTAGCTGACCCCAGGCTTAAGTACACTGCCTTGTTAATTAAATCAGCTTGCTGAGACCTCAGACCGCAGCTACTGCCTAGAAGCTCCCTCCCTCCGTCGTGTGTCCCCCCTGCTCTATGGAAGATGGGGTAAGTGGGGTGCAGGAGCAGGGGGGAGGGGGAGACACCCTGACATTAGTCCCCCTCTTCTCCCCGCCCCCCGTACAGCAAGCAGGAGTCTCTGGGAGCAGCTCCAAGGCAGAGGGCAGGAGCAGCACATGGCAGTGGGGAGAGGGATAGCTGCTGCGCAGGGAACTTAGGGGAGTGGGGAGCTGATAGGGGGGCTGCTGGTCCACCCTGGTTCCAACCACCCACCAGCTAGCTGCAACGGGCTGCTCTTCCTGCAAACCGCGGACAAAATAGGCGGCTGCCAAACCACGTTAGAAGGGAGCATTTCACAACTTTAAACGAGCATGTTCCCTAATTGATCAGCAACTTAACATCAAAACAACGTTAACCGGGACGACTTTAAGTGAGGAGTTCCTGTATCTACACTATCATTTGTCCATATATTAAAGAAAAATGCTCCAAATTTACTTTGTATTCAGTATTCATTTATAGGTCTTGCCATGGCACTCATCACTGTAGTATGCAAGCACCATTCAACAATTAAAAATATTAGGAATATCCATACACAGGAAGGGATTAAATAGTCATAATCTACATTCACTGTAAAGGTGATAAATTGGGTGGAATATATGGTATCTATATTTCCTCAGTGTTCCAGTTCATTTCTTCCTAGACTGATGTCTTTATGCTTTCACACTTTGGTAGTTTGCCAGCTCACTGTTTCAGTCACCCACGAGGGTGGTTATCTAGATATTCATTTCGCCACCATTTCTGCTTTCGCACAGTTGAATAAACTCTGACTGAAAGATGTTCATACCTTCAGAGTATACCCAAATATCCTTGGTCAAATGGTATTTTAGTTGAATAGCCTTGCAATATAAATAGGAAGAAAATTAGGAAGGGAGAATTTCTACTTTCAGTATGTTTCATTCTTCATCTAAATGTTGACTGTTGCTGTCAAATTCTGAGGTCCAGCCCACAAATCTTTATATGCTGAACACATCTTCCTAATCAATAAATCCGATGCTACCTTTATTACAACCAGGTGGGAATAATAAGTGTCAAATTCTATTATGCTCAAGTGATTTTCACTCAAAGTGCTGTACAAGCATATACATACAGCCACCACTAAGATGTAGAAATAATTAGGAAAAAGGGCATTTTGGCCAGAGACAACAGGAAAAAGCCCTACTCCTCAACTGCACATGCATTTTGTTCAGGTAAACTCTTAACATCCACCCCTTAATGTCCACACATGCAAGACATCCAAATACCACATAAACTAAACGGCTTAGTGCTCAAGTTATCTACACTGGAAGAATGGAGGCCTGAACCAATCCCATCAAGATTTTCCCCTGAAACTTCAGTAACCCCAGGTGTATTAAACCCAAATTGTACACACTTTATCCTTTTCTGCAGATTTGTGTGCTATTCATCATTTAATATGTTGGAAGGGACAGATTTTTGTATTACAATTTTAAACAATGAAGCACTGTTTAGTATTGTTTAGCAACTAGAGGTTTTAGGACTCCTGGGATCTATTCCCAGCTCTTACTCCTTGTGGGGTATTGGTTAAGTCACCTAAGCTACCTGCCTCAGTTTACTCAACTGCAAAATGAAATAACACTTCAAAGAGTAGTTACAGGGTTTGTTTTAAAGTACTTTTAGAATGATTACAGATAAGTGCAGAACTTTTCTTTTAAACCACTAGCTTCCCAAGCTAAACAAGAGGTTTGAGTGAAAAGAACTGGAAAGTATTCAGCATTTTGTTTGTTTCCTGTAATGAATGCTTCACTTTTCTGATTTCCATCAGGTGCTGATTTAACCATTTCTGCCTAAACATGTAGTTGGAGCCTATATGACCTTCTTAACCACCTGATCTGCCCTTCTTGTGGAAAAAATGTTGATTAAATGGAACACCTTGTTGGCTTGTGTCAGTGCACCTGCTGCTTCAGCTCTGTGAAACAGTATTGCCTCGGAAGCTTGAAAAGTAGGCATTCAGTTTCACCAAAAAAAAAATTTCAGTTTTATGGCCAAGAACCCCTTCAGTGAGAGGTTTATTTCCATATTCCACAAACAACTCTCTGGCTTCCCAATCCAAGATTACGGGGTTTCTTTAATCATTAACACAAACATGACATGATTTCTCGTTAGCTATGAGGCTACTAAGGAAATATGGTTGCATGTGTATTCTCTTTTGCAAAATACTTACATTTATATACACATATGAACCATCTAAGAGATTAAAATCTCTTAGCAAGTTTTTAATAGTGCTGTGTTATAACATTTCAGTAATCCAAATAGGAAGTCACCATCTAATATCTATAGATGAGAGGGGATCCAAAGTTTACCAGTTTGCCTTCATGGAAGTCCTGTTTGAAATGTAACTGACTCCTGAAACAGACCATGCAAACTTTCCCCCAACAGAGTGCTGGGTGGAGCTTTTTTTGAAGCCCATCAAGATTGACAGAATGTTATGTTGATGAGTCAGTTTGATTTCCACAAAGCCAAAAACTGCTTTGATTTCTACAGCCAAAAACTGTAGCTGTTTATGCAATATACAGATAGAAGACGAATAGAGATCTAACATGGTCCTTGAAAATAAAAACAGAAATAATTATTCCAATGGGGGGGAAAACAACAAAGGGGACATTTTAAAGACATTTTAAAATATTTTAATTTGAGATGGTATTACAGAGAAACTCTTTTTAAGTCTAGAGTGTTCTAAACATATGGCCTGATTTTCAGAGGTTTTGTGGACCTACAATACCCACTCCTAGACCCTCTGAAAATAAAGCCATTGGTACATATGTCTCTACCCAACTCTGTATTTTCCAAGCTTCTACAACCTTCCACTGATACAGGATCTGGGAATGTTATATTGTACACTTCACAGTACTACAATAAGTTTTGGCTCTGCTCTGCTACAATGGTACAATGCTACATCAGGCAACACACATATCTTCTAAAATGTTTCTTCTGCTGCTTACCTTCTCAGGTTATACTGCTTAGCACCGTGATTTGATCATTCAGAAGTGATAGTTCTGACCATTATTTTTCTTATATTCCCCTTAACTCTTCTCATCAGGGACAAAGTTTCCCTTTTAAATTGATTCAGAAGCATTAAAGAGGTATCACCTCTATGCATATGTCACATTGGGATCAGCAGAGGCACTTGCGATGGAGCCTCTTTAGTAGAAACAAGAGGAGGCTGGTGGCTAGGACATTATCTGTGAGGGATCCCAGGCTTCAGAAAAAGGGAGATGGATTTTAGTTTTTAACTTAGTAGCAGTGGGTTATATTTAGAGACCTACCAAATTTACTCCATTTTGGTCAATTTCACAGACAGAGGATTTTTAAAATAGTAAATTCCACAGTTTCAGATGTTTACATCTGAAATTTCAGGGTGTTGTAACCATAGGGGTCCAGACACAAAAGTGTGTCATGCGGGGGGGGGGGGGGGCCACAAGGCTATTGTAGGGGGTTCATGGGATTGCCACCATTACTTCTGCGCTGCTGCTGTCAGGGGCGCTTCCTTCAGAGCTGAGCAGCCAGAGAGCAGATGCTGGCTGGGCGCCCAGCTCTAAAGCCAGCATCAATGCCAGCAGCAGCGCAGATGTGAGGTAGGGTTGCCAACTTTCTAATCGCACAAAACTGAACATCCTAGTCCTGCCCCTTCCCCGAGGCCCTGCCCCCCGCTCACTATATTCCCCCACCCTCACTCACTTTCACTGGGCTGGGGCAAGGGGCTGGAGTGCGGGAGGAGGCCAGAAATGAGGGGTTCAGGGTGTGGGAGAGGGCTCCGGGCTGGGGCAGGGAGTTGGGGTGCAGGAGGGGTGAGGGCTCTGGGGTGGGGCCACGGATGAGAGGTTTGGCAAACAGGAGGGGGCTCCAGGTTGGGGGGGTGGGGCCAAGGGATTCGGAGTGCGGGAGGGGGCTGCGAATTGTGGTGCAGGGGGGTGATGGCTCTGGGCCAGGGGTGCAGGCTCTGGGGTGCAGGAAGGGGTTTGTTTGGGGGGGCTCAGGGCTGGGGTGCAGGAGGGGTTATGGGTTTTGGGCTGGGGGCTCTGAGGTGGGACCAGGGATGAGGGGTTTGTGGGGGGCTCAGGGCTGGGGTAGGGGGTTGGGGCGTGGGCTTACCTCAGGTGGCTCACGATCAGCGGCGCAGCAGGACTAAGGCAGGCTGCCTGCCTGTCCTGGCTCCATGCTGCGCCCCGGAAGCAGCCAGCAGGTCCAGCTCCTAGGCAGCGGGGGAAGGAGGCTCCGCAGCGCACGCTGCTCTCGGCCGCAGGCACTGCCCCCCCAGCTCCCATTGGCCGGGAACCAGGCAATGGGTGTGAGGAGCCCCTTGGTCCCCCCTCCTAGGAGCCGGACCTACTGGCCATTTCCAGGGCGTAGTGCGGTGCCCCAGGACAGGTAGGGACTAGCTTGCCTTAGCACCGCAGCACCGCCAACTGGACTTTTAATGGCCCGGTCGCCGGTGCTGACCGAAGCCACCAGGGTCCCTTTTCGACCGCGTGTTCCAGTCGAAAACCAGACACCTGGTCACTCTAAAGTGAAGGTTGTGGGCTATGGGTTACCATACGTCCAGGTTTTTCCCAGTCGCCTCCTGCCCAGTTGGGGGCTGATAGCTGGACCCGTAGCCTCTCTGTGTGGGGGCCTGACCACTGGAGCCGCAGCCTCTCTGGATGGGGAGGGGGTGACAGCTTGAGCTGCAGCCTCCCACTTGGGTCAGTGGCTGACAGGTGGAGCCCCAGCCTCCCGGCCAGGTTGGGGACCGACAACCACCCTCACTTCTGTGCTGCCTACAGAGCTGGGCTCCCAGTTAGCAGCCGCAGAGCTTTCTGCATCTGGAAGAGGTTCCCAGAGGTGGATTTGACCTGGCTCTGGAAGCGGCCCCTGCAGTGGAAGAGGAAGTCCCGTCCTTCCCCAGATCGGGCCATGACTAGTAGCTGGAGCCTGGCACAAGGTAGAACTTAAGCACCCCCAGCCCTGCCCCTGCCCTACAATAGCCAGATTTCGCAGTTGAGATCAGATTTCATGGTCCATGATGCGTTTTTCACAGCCGTGAAATTGCTTGGGCCCTAGTCATATTAAATTGTATTGCTGCACTTAAGATGCATTATTAAATTATGACAAGAACATCTATGAAATATAGAGAGATGCCTTTTATAGCATTCCTGTAAATGGAAATAAATAAATAAATAAGAGACTGAGTTTTATTTTATTAAAATTCTGCTTCAAAGAGTGGGTTAGTATTGGATCCATGTTCTCAAACAGCTAAATCTTGCAATTAATTTAAATACTTAACATTAGGGCAGCTGCTGTGATGAATGTTGCCATAACAACACAACTGCAGTGATGTCCATGATGACACAGAAGACCGTTTCTATGGTAATGGAATGTCTTAACCTCAAGGATGCATACAAGCCCATTACAAAAAATGGGAACTGACACTCTAGGTTGAGGGAAGTTTCTTCCTTGTACTGTCCATCTGTCTACATCCATTAGTTGTCTCTTGTCGTATACTTAGATGGTAAACACTTTGGGGCAGGGACCTTCTTTTTGTTCAGTGTTTGTATAGCACCTAGCACAGGGGTAGGCAACCTATGGCACGCGTGCCGAAGGCGGCACATGAGCTGATTTTCAGTAGCACTCACACTGCCTGGGTCCTGGCCACTGGTCCGGGGGGCTCTGCATTTTAATTTAATTTTAAATGAAGGTTCTTCAACATTTTAAAAACCTTATTTACTTTACATAGAACAATAGTTTAGTTATATATTATAGACTTATATAAAGAGACTTTCTAAAAACGTTAAAATGTATTACTGGCACGCAAAACCTTAAATTAGAGTGAATAAATGAAGACTCGGCACACCACTTCTGAAAGGTTGCCGACCCCTGACCTAGCATAATGGGGTCCTGGTGCATTACTAGGGCTGCTAGGGAGCCTTAGCAATACAAATAAATAATAATCATAATTAATCATATAGATGGGACAGTCAGTTTACAAAACAGAAATACAGGGGCTAGATTTTGTTCCTAATTACGTAAGTGTAAATTCAGAGATTTACTGGTGTCAATAAGATTAGAATCAAGCATAATAGTGTGATTCTGATCTCATTCAACTTTTACCTCAGTGAAATTCTACTTACTGCAAAGGAATTATTTCAGAGGTGTGAAATCAGAATCAGGTAGCCATTCTAATTTTAGTTTATCCAAAGGATTACTGGAGATTTATAAAAAGTAGTTAAGAGTTGAAACAGTAAGAGAAAAGGTAAGGGAGCAACAGAGAGAGACCTGAGGAACTCTAAAGGCAGACATTAGCCTAGGAAAGAATTATCAATAAACAAAAGCAATTTGGATTCTCTTCCAGAACAGTAGGAGTGAAGGAAGGTTGGGAGCGGGGGAGGCAGATGTTCTTGTTTTGCATCTCTTTTTGCCGGTTATCATATAAAATTAGACCATTCTAAAACTTTCCACCAGGAATTTCAAAGCAAATTACAAAACATTAACTAACATTTTAAAAATTAAATACACCTCTACCCCGATATAACGCGACCCGATATAACACAAATTCAGATATAACACAGTAAAGCAGCGCTCCGGGGGGGGCGAGGCTGTGTGCTCCAGTGGATCAAAGCAAGTTCGATATAACGCGGTTTCACCTATAACACGGTACGATTTTTTGGCTCCCGAGGACAGCGTTATCGGGGTAGAGGTGTACATTAATTAACATAAGTAAGGCTTTTGATACCATCTCACCTTGTCATAAACAAACTACAAAAATGTAGCCTAGATTAACCTACTATAGGGCGGATGCGCAACTGGTTGGAAAAGCGTTTTCAGAGAGTCGTTATCAATGGTTCACAATCAACCTGGAAGGGCATATCAAGTGGGGTCCCACATAGATCTGACCTGGGTCCGGTTCTATTCAGTATCTTCAGAAATGATTTGGATATTGGCATAAAGAGTACACAAAGTTTTCAAACAATACCAATCTGGGAGAGGTTGCAAGCACTTTGGAGGACAGCATTAGAATTCAAAATGATTTTGACAAACTGGAGAAATGGTCTGAAATAAACAGGATGAAATTCAATAAGGACAAATGAAAAGTACTACACGTAGGAACGAATAATCAATTGCACAAATACAAAATGGGAAACAACTGCCTAGGAAGGAGTACTGCAGAAAAGGCTCTGGGAGTTATACTGGATCACAAACTAAATATGAGTCAACAATGTAACACTGTTGCAAAAAAGCAAACATAATTCTGAGATGTATTAGCAGGAGTGTTTAAGCAAGACCTGAGAGGTCATTTTTCCACTTTATTCCGCACTGCTTACGCTCCAGTTGAGGCCTTATGTGCAGTGCTGGGCACCACACTTCAGGAAAGATGTGGACAAATTGGAGAAAGTCCAGAGGAAAGCAATAAAAATGATTAAAGGTCTAGAAAGAAAAATTCACATTTTCATAATTCCTAAAACATTGCAATATTAGGTAGTGTGCTAGTCATTCATCTCAGTTTGAGCAGGACAGTGCTGAATTCAGAGAGATCTACTTATCTGTAACTAGCCTTTATTCAGATAGTTAAATAGATATAAATCAAAGCCAACTGAGTGACTTGTCAAGCAGCATATCGTATGTTACATGGGAACTCCATATAAAAGCTACCGTTCTGGAAGTTTCACAAAGGTGATTTTTTAATCAGTAGCGAACACTGTTTTGCATTAATTTAGTACCCTCTAGTGTGAACAATTAAACGGGTACAATTCTGTCAACTGTATAAGAGCTTAATTATCCCATCTGCTTTTGTATCCAAAAAAAACATATATGGCTGTACACTAGGAAAGGAAAAATGAAACAGAAAAGTCATAATGACAGGACAGGTGAAAACCCTTGACTCATTTAGATAAGAAATCCTTGAAGTAATGATCATCTGTATAACTATAAAGAGAAGCCTACATTTCATCTTTATATTCTCCCCACAAAATACTAGCTAGTAGTAGTTGTAACTGGAATGTTCCAAAGTTGGAGAGAGAAGGCCAACTGCAGTTGAGATGTGGAGAAGAGTAGCAGGTAGAGATGCCAGTCAGTCAGAACGAATCAGTGGCCAAATCACAAGTACCCAGACACATCTTCAAAGAGGTGTGAAGGCCAACACCACTCTTAGGCTACGTCTACACTACCCGCCCGGATCGGCGGGTAGAAATCGATATAGCGGGGATCGATGTATCGCGTCTCGTCTGGACGCAATACATCGATCCCCGAATGCACTCCCATCGACTCCGTAACTCCAGCAGGGCGAGCGGAGTTAGCGGAGTTGACGGGGGAGCCGCGGACGTCGATCCCGCGCTGCGAGGACGCGAGGTAAGTGCGGGTAATTCGAAATAGGATACTTCGACTTCAGCTACGCTATTCTCGTAGCTGAAGTCGCGTATCTTATTTCGATCCCCGCCCCTAGTGTGGACCAGCCCTAAGATACCTCAATTATGAAACCAATCATCACCTGCTCTCCTAAAGCCAACAGTCACTCATCAATATTCTTGTAATCGTTTAACAGGGCCTATGTCTATCTTTTACTGTACTTGCAAAGACTTTCCAGTTTATCTTAAAATCTCTTTTGACTCATTAATGTAACACCTTTACTTTCCTAAAGTAAGCAAAAATTGTATTTAAATCTAGTCTAGAAACAATAATAAAAATAATAAACAAAATCCAACAAAAGTAGATTTGAACTCTGGGAAAGGATTTCAAGTGTTAATTTTGAACTAGGATTGTAAGGACTTCCATTAATCCCTTACATTCTTTTTTCCCCATCAGGTGGTTTTCCAGCACTTGCTGTTAGTAGTGTTTAGTTCCCTATAGCACACAGCTTTGTAATCTCAAACCACTATAATCAAACTAATATATTTATACTTTACTTTTCATGCCAAACTATTTTACAGAAATCATTCACTCACCATAGAAATACAACCCCCTCTGGGGTTCAGTGTGACAATTCCAGCTGGATGCAATAATTTAGGACAGGCAGTGAAGAAATTAGGCTGGCATATGTAATTAGCTAAAATGGAATCCGATCTGGGCACTGGCATTGACTCCACAACTCTTATGAAAAGTGTCTTTAATGACAATATCAGAGACTCTGGTTTCGGTCTTACACTAAGGATGGTGTACAGACATCGTGCCCATCCAGAATGATGTCATGCCTATCTCAAGAGGCATAAACCCGCCCCACAGACTGAGGTCCTCCACAGCCGACACAGGCATTCCTCCAGCCTCATTTTATCCAGGACACCTAAATCCTGCACTAAAGGCTGATCCCTCCCATCCAGGGGCAGCCAGCACCAGGACCCCGTGGGTGGGCACAATCACACAGGGAACATGTCACTTCTCGGTAAATCCCACTGTCCCCTGTATTACTCCACTGAATGAGCCACGGTCTGCAGATGGCTGAAGGGTTACGGGGAGTAATTCTGGGCTGCCAGTCATCCCCCGCTCCCCTAACCCCCACTCCCCGCACTGACGCGCATTCCTCGCTACTGTGAAATGAAGAGGCGTCGCCGCAAAGCGCCTCACCTTGCGAGCCTCACAACATGGCGTCGGGCGGCTTTACACCGTCACAGAGCTCAACGAGGTCCACAAGATGGCGGCGGGCGGGATGACGCACGCGCAGAGTTCACCACACGGGATTAGGTCCTCCAGTGGGGGGAGGAAGCGTTGTAACGCGCCTCATTTGCAGACCCACACAAGATGGCGACGGGATGTCTAGCTCGTGCGCGGAACGCACCGAAGAAGGGGGCATGTGTCGCGCATGCGCAGCGCGCCTTACACGCGCGAGCGGGAGGCCCCCTTGTGAGGGAAGGGGGCGTCGCGGCTGCGAGGCCCACCCAAGATGGCGGCGCGGTTTCTGACCGTCGTCCACCTGGGCTGTTTCCTGTGGGCCTTGTTCTCACTCTCTCAAAACGTGGGCCTGCCACACTCCGCCCGCAGGGAGAGCGAGAACACCTACGGCGGCCGCTGGAAATACCTGACCTTCATCAACCAGGTGCCGGCCGGCCTGAGCGGGGCGGGAGGGAGGAGACCGGCTGGGGGCGCTAGGCCCATTATGTAGGGGGAGTAAGAGGGAGGTCTCACCTGCACGCGGTGGGAGGGGTGGCTTGAAGGTTGCAGCGGGGGCAAAGAGGGAGGCCTGGCTTGTGGGGAGAAGTACGTGTGAGCCAAAGAGGACACAAGAGGGAAGCCTGGCTTGATGGTTGCAGGGGGTAGGTGTGAGCCAAAATTGGGGAGAAGGACCAGTGTTAGGAGGGGACCGAGTCATGTTGAGGGAACCTGACCTATCATCACTTGATCCATGTTTCCATTGTTATTTGAACATTTTAAATTAAATTTAAATTAATTTTGAAAATTAAAATGATCTTAGCTAAAAGTAACTAAAAATGTAAAAGCAATAATGACAATATCCAACCCTTCCCTTGTGCTTCTCTTCTTCGGAGTACTTTACAATCATAAATTTAAAAAATCAAACAGTATTTTGAGGATATTATCAGCTAACTTCTGTAGAGAATTCAGGGAATTTTTTCTCTCTTTTCAAATTTTTTATTTTTTATTACTTGGGGAAAAAAATCGCAGATGATTAATTCTAAACAACTTAATTTTATAACAAGAAACCAAATAAAATAGCTTGTATAAAATGGGAAATTTTGAGACAATGGAGATAGAAGATGTTCACATTGATAATTTGGGACATGATCTTGCAATTCCTGTTGCTCACAGAACTCCCATTGACGACAGTTTTGCACAGAGACAATGTGCACATACAGCTAGGATCAGATGCCTGCACTTTAAAAAGTTTGAAAATCCATTACTAAAATGCATGTTTAGAATTAGTCAGAGGATAAAGTTTCCAAAAGCAAGGAGTAAGTGAAATTTATGGTCCTGAGCCAAAATAAGGTAGAGTAAGACTCCTTTTGAGTCATTGGGAATTTTGGCTGTATTAGAAATACAGAATTTTTGTCCGTTATCCTGAACTGGTAAGATGTTATTACAGTAGATAGACTAGAAACACAAACAATTGAGTGTTTTACTCTCTTTTCAAAGGAATTTTAAAGCCACTGTAGTGCCAGTAAATGTATATGTGAACAAAAAGAAGTATATTGATTGAAGAGTGAGGCAACAGGCTAGGTAAACATGAATAACTTCCAGGGCAAGCACATTATTTATATTCACTTAAATAAAATGTTTTCTTCTTTGGAAGACTAGAGAAGAGTAGTAAAAGGATATATTTGTAACCAAAATAATGTATTAAAACAATTTCTTAATATGTTTTCTTCATTTCTTAATACATTTAGACTCTGCAAACTCTATTGTTTGGAATATGTGTCATCATTGACTTTGCTCATATGTTCATCCCTGCCACAAAGAACAGTGTGTCATCCCGATTGTTGCCTCTGAGAGACTTCATCTTCTCAGTGCTAGTATTCCCTGTTGGCTTAGTAAGTAGTTCCTACAAACAGGCCCCCTCTCAAATAACTTCAGAAAAGACAGAAGATATTGGCATGTCCAGGTTAAACTGACACAGCTGAAAGCCGTAATATTTTCTACACCATTTTGTTTAGTTTCAGACATAACAGGTCTAATTTATCCCTGACTCAATTGACTCTTAATGTATACACGATAGGAAAGGATCATTTTGTCTAATGTGTTACCAGCTGCTTTTTTTAAAGCGGGGGAAGGGGTAGCTCAGTGGTTTGAGCATTGGCCTGTTAAACCCACGGTTGTGAGTTCAATCCTTGAGGGGGCCACGTAGGGATCTGGGGCAAAATCAGTACTTGGTCCTGCTAGTGAAGGCAGGGGGCTGGACTCGATGACCTTTCAGGGTCCCTTCCAGTTCTATGAGATAGGTATATCTCCATATATTTTTTTATATTTATTTAAACATATGGACACAAAGAAAGAGAGAAACTAGATTTCTGTTGAGTTCACTTAGGGCCTACCTTTCTTCACGTAAGTAATCCTCATGAATGGGGGTACTCATATGAATAATGAATATATATAAATAAATATGAGTTTGTGTTATCAGTTTCCTAGATTGGGGCCTTGTCTACCTGAGAGGTGCTCCAATGTAACTAAATTGGTTAAACTCCCTTAGGTGGACATTCTTAATCCAGTGTAAGAGTACCTTATTTTGATTTAGCTTATGTCAGCAAGGAATGAGTATAAATTAAACCAAGAAAAGGCACTCATAAATTGAAATAAGTGTCCACACAAAGGATTTGCATTGATTTAACTGAATTTGTTTCTAAACTGGGTCAGTTAAATCAGTGCAACTTTCTTGTGTGGACAAGGTCTGGGATTGTCTCGAGTTCTGTGAACAATGGAGCTTAAGAAAAAATTCCTACAGTTTAGAAAATATAAAATATGCATATTTTAGGAATTAAGGAAGCATTAGATTATAAAACTGTAGCTCCTGTACATGTCTCACTTTATCTTTCTACAGACTTCCTTGTTCTTGGTTAATGATTATTAATTATATTGTATTTTGTATTTTTCAAAGGATTGCTTTGTGTTCTGAGTTCACTAACAGCAAGTTACTGTTAATATTTCCCGCGTTCTTTCAGTACATGCTAACCAAAATGGAGTGCAGACCACCCACCCTGTCCTGCATCTACTGACCTCAATGGTAAAATTCCCATGGTCTCTAATGGGAGCAGAATTCCATAAATTCTCCATTACTTATGCAATAACTTATAGTAGTTTTTCAATGAAGTATACATTTTCTGAATTTGACAGAAAAAAAAAGATGGAGGTAATTAGTACCAAACTGTCTTAACATCCACCACGTAAACAGAAGAACTTTTAAAAACATCTTCTCTCTAAAGCAACTATTTTGATAAGGATAAACTCTGTCTGGATAGTCCTGTGCACAAAGATTAGTAATACAGTAGAACCTTAGAGTTACGAACACCTCGTGAATGGAGGTTGTCTGTAACTCTGAAATGTTCGTAACTTTGAGCAAAACGTTATGTTTTTTTCAAAAGTTTACAGCCGAACATTGACTTAATACAGCTTTGAAACTTTACTATGCAGAAGAAAAATGATGCTTTCCCTTTATTTTTTTTAAGTAGTTTACGTTTAACACAGTACTGGACTGTAGTTGCGCTTTTTTTTTTTTTTTTTTTGTCTCTGCTCCTGTCTGATTGCATACTTCCAGATCGAAATGAGGGTGTGTGGTTGACTGCGCAGTTCGTAACTCTTGTGTTCATAACTCAAGGTTCTACTGTATTTAGTTTTATTTACATGCAGTTTTTTATCTCAGTTTGTAGCTGTTACTTTTTGGACCCTTTATGCATATGACAGAGAATTGGTATACCCTAAAGAACTGGATGAGATTAATCCACCTTGGCTTAATCATATCATGGTAAGCAGATAGTGTTTCTTTCTTAAGGTCTTGGGTTTGATGTTTTTTCACTTTATGGTATTTTCCTTATTATATATGTACAATACATGCAGTTTGTTTGAACATAACAATAACTTGCAGACAATTTAGTGTACAAATTTCTTACTTATCTTCTGGTATTCCGCACTGCATCAAGTGTAGATATCAGGGTCATGGCCTGTAGCCCTACCAGAGCATTCTCTAAACTATAACTCCTACCATCTCTACCACTGGTGGAGATGCACCAGTAGTAACAAGAATGGGGGGAAAAGACTAGTGTAGACCCAACCCAGGGCTCCCTGTGCTGTAGGGTACAGCTACACTGAAAAAACAAACGACCAACCCTACAACAACTCTCCAGATTTCAGAGCCCAAGCTCCAGCCTGAGCAGAAATGTCTACATTGCTATTTTAGCCTCCATAGCGTGAGCCTAAGTCAGCTGACCCAGGTTCGGAGACTTGCTGCTGTGAGTGGGTGGAGTGTTTTGGTTTTTGAGTGTAGACATATCCTTAATTCCTCATATGAACAGCTAGCTGCCTCTTTCACTGAATATCACCTGTCCTGTGCACTGAATTAGGCAGGGTGCATGGATAAAACAGTATGTAGCATGTAATTAAATACTGTATTATAATATATACATGGAAGGGGGCAGAATTAAGGCTGCACAAGTCTTTTTCATTTTCTGATATTTGGGTGGTTCACATTGCAACCAGAACATTCTTTTAATCTGTTTTTGTATGGAGTGTAAATCTAATCTGTCTATCTAGATACAGGTCTGTCTCATCTTATGCTGGGGTTACGTTCCGCGGTCAGTGCGTAAAGCAAAAACCGCGTATAGTCAAAATTACATTGAGTGTAATGGCGGGCAGAATCGCCCGCACTACAGAAACAGTATTTAAATTGGTTTTTTTTCTCTTTTTGGGTTTTTTTTCTTGTTTTTGCCGACCGCATAAAGCTGAAATCGCACATGTTAAATGCGCCTAAGATGCGACAGACCTGTATATGAATTCCTTAAATCTTGTAGAACATCCACAGATAAATCTGTAAATTGCACAGTAACTTTTCCTATATATTATGGGCCAGGTCCAAAGCACGTTGAATGCATTTAGCTTTGGATCAGGACCAATTTTAGCTGACTGTAAATGAACATAACTCCCACTGAAGTCAGTTTGAGTTCTGAATGAGAAGGACTGCAGGATTTTACATTATTTAGTTATTGACTCTCTAATTTGTCTCATTGGTCCTGAGCCAGCATCATGTCAATGACAGCTTTGCCATTGACTTCAGTGAATATAGGATCAAGTCTATAGTACTCAAAATCAACTATGGGCATTTTATTTCCTGATTAAAAACATCAATTTAATTTTGATTGCATCTCTTGGTGGCCTTTAATTTCTGGGGGAGTGGATGCAGCTGTTACAAACTAAAGAGATTACATTTGTGAGGGATGGAAGGAATCTGTTATAATTAGTTCACCAGAGAAGCCTACCAAACAAAATATTTCATTGCTGTTTCTGAAATTTTCAGTCGATGTTTCTGTCATATCATTTTCTAGGATACCATTTGTTCATATTGTATATTTCCAAATCTGACTCTTATATTTGATTTTTATTTTCAGCATACCACTATACTGCCACTGCTTCTTATTGAGCTGATTACATGTCCACATAAGTATCTTTCTAAATTGAAGGGAATGATAGGACTTAGCATCTTTGGTACTTCATACCTCACATGGTAGGCATTCCCTGTTTCTCAGAAACACATCAGCAACAAGAATCATAAAGAGCAGAATGCATGTGTGTGTTGCTACCATGTGTGTGTGTTTTGGCATAATATTTATTGCTTTTCTTGACGGAATTACCATAATGTATCTTGGTTCTTACACTACAGTATAATCATATACAAATACTTTACAAGAGATAATAAAAATGCATGCTGCAGTCACATTTTTTTTTAAACTACAATAGTGTGGTTCCACAGGGCACACTCCTCATTCATGACCAGTCTGGTTCCAAATACTACCTCCATGTGTGCTTTGGAGAGAGCTGCCGCAGAGCACTCTTCTATGGCAGATGTAGTAGCGAATCTTCATGTGTGGCCTTTATGTGGCGTGCCCCCCTGTGCTGCAGAACATTTATGACCAGTAGATTTGACCCAAAGAGAGGTTAATTTATTCCAAGTCAGTGATAATGTTGAAACCTAATAATGACAATTTGAATAGCAACATGGTGAACTATTTCACTGCTTAGTGTATTAGCAAAACATCCATGTAAAATATTTATCTAGTATGGTTGGATTCCATCAAAAGACATTCCACAAAAATACGTTTCAAGTTTAGAATATACAAACATTTGAATATTTTGTTTAAGTGTCTGATCCTCCACATAGTATACTAGAAGGGAAACAGATAACTGGGTGCAAGAGGAAGATTTCAGAGGAAAATGAAAGGTGTCAGGAAGCTGGAAGGATTCAAATAAAGCAAAGCAGATTAAATTTAAAGTTTTTTTTATTGATTAAAAGATACAAATATGTTGTTAGACACCTTACTGTTTTCATTTGTTTTGAGTAAATTTGCTTTAAGAAAAACCTCTATGGATTTCCCCAAAAATTCTGCAGGCTCAGAGAAAAAAAACCTTGCAAATTTTCCTTCAAATTCCCCGTAACCCTGCTCAGTATGAATAGGAAACTGTCATAAAACAACTGCTTAAATTTAGTCACTGACCTTTCAAATGGTTATTCATCTGATACAGGCAAGTTGTCCGTCTGTCTATATTTATTTATTTATTTATTTATTTCATTTTAAACCTAACATTAAAAAATCTATCCTGAACATTAATCTCCTTTCACTTAATTATAAATATAATTACATGAATATGAAACTAGTATCTTAACCATAGCTAGCCGAAACTATAAGAAAATAACCAGAAATCTTGAATCCAAATATTCCCCCACTACACTCACCAGTATGAGGCCTTAATACACCATTTCTTATCCAAAAGCCTGGGTAAAGAGGTGGGTTTTGCAGCTTGCCCTGATCAGCACATTTGAGTTACTTTGGCTTGGGGAGGGGAGTAAATTCCAAAGTTGAAGGCCCCTCAGAGAATGCCCTGCAGGCAGCTCCTATCTGTTGCATAGAGGGGACTCTTTTCAAACACCTGTGTTCACTGCAACTATGGTAATATAGCCTGAGGAGTAATGTAGTCTCTTAGGCTAGGTCTACACTGCGCACCTTACAACAGCATGGCTGTGCCACTGCACCCACAGGGTTGTAAGGTGCTCAGTGTAGCCGCTCTTTGTCGCCAGGATACCTGCGCTTTTCGTCATTAAAACTTTTGTCATTCAGGGCGGTGTTTTTTTCACACCCCTGAGTGACAAAAGTTTTAACGATGAAAATGCTGTGTAGACATAGCCTTAGTGTATGTCTTCACTGTAGTACCTAAACTAGCTACACCGGCATTAGCATGGCTAAAAATAGCAGTGTAGATGAGGTGGTGTGGGCTTCATCACGGGCTGTACAAGCACACCGGAGATCCTGGGTACTCACTTGCTTTGTTGAAGGCTGCATTGTCACATCTACACTGCTGTTTTTAGCCGTGCTACTTAGATGTGTCTACCTGAGCTGCAGTCACACCTCTGATTGCATTGTGCATGTACCCTTCGATACATAGGTCCAATCCAATTCAGACTTTATAGCTCAAAACCAGCACTTTAAACTCCATCTGGAAACCAATAGATAGCTAATGCACATCCCAGAGTAATAGGATCACATATAAATAAGCCATCACATCCTGTACCAGCTTCTAGGTTGATTTAAAATGTAGCCCCCATGTAGGATGCACTGCATTAGAAAATCTTCAAATGGAAAAGGTATGGATTACAGAAGTAAGCTCCACATCCAGAAGAATTCATCACAGTACACTGCTACTGTATGAACACAACATTTAGTGATACACCTGAATTGAAATGACAACCTCTATAAATGTATAGTTAATGTACTGCTGCATGTACATATATATAACATGAACAAAGCTGAGAACTAAAGAATAGCTACAATGTCATATTCCTTGGGATTGGTAACATAGGATCAGTGTGTCCCCTATGCACAAATTACCTGCATAGATTGCTGGAAACTCTTCTGAATTCCCTTCCCAGTGCAGCTTTTCTGTTGTCATTTCCTCATGCAGAGCTCCCCTCTCCCTACCTGACCAAACTAAAAGGTGAGTCAGATCCCCAAAATAAGTGGATCCCACAAAATCTGCTTGGATATCAGGGGAATATGTAAAGGGAAGGACTATCTCTGCAGAGCATTTGTAGTCTTCTTCCCCTGGTGGCTCTTTTCACTCTTGCTAGCAGCCTGGCCTGTGATGGAGACTTGCTGCCAAAGATGCATTTAGGGAGGATGTATGGAGAAGACTGACTGAGATGGGAGAAACAATCTGGCCCTTAATTCGGTAGCCAGGTCTAGTAAACGCTACAGCAGTTTGGTATAAGAGTTTGCTTATGATATTACATTATTTGTATAAGGTCTATACATTGTAGTTTTTAAGTGTTATTTTTGGATTCCATCCACTACCTCCCCAGCCCCCGATTTTGCAGTTCAGAGTTTTTCATCAAAATACAGATAAGCAATTCTAACATTTCTGAAGCTCTGTTTATATCTAAACTCTCCGTGGATCTGTAGTCCTAGTTTCTTCAGCCATGGAACTTGTAATAAGGAGGAATTTATATTGTCTCTAGGCAGAGATTCAGCACTATGAAAGAAAAATACTTGCTTTTTTTCTTCTGTTTACAACAGTGTCTTATGCTGGCACTTGTAATTGATGTTTTCTTCTTATCATAAACATCCTTATAGTCTGGAAGAAAACAAGGAAAGTTGACAGCTGTGATAAATGAAGAAGAGGGGGAGCTCCCTTTTATAAACATCCCACCGCTAACACCATGTCAAAGCTGAATCCCCACTCTGTCACTCCGAGTGCAGAAAGTGGGGGCCCGCAAGGATTCTAAAATTTAATACTTGCCACTCCAGGCTTGTATTAATCTCCCACGGTTACAGCTTTTCTCTGACCTTGGCTTGGTAAATGCTGCCACCTTCCAAGTGCAAAAAAAACCCTTGGACCCAGGAAGGAACACTTGGGAATTCCTCCCTGTGGGGTACCCTCAATCCTTTTCACACACACAGACACACCCAGGAAAGAGCTGAGAAAGAAAACAGGAAATTAGCTGTGCTACCGGCTAATCAAACAACATGCACAAACCTCTTAGGACACCAAAAAGCCAATCCTGTTCTTAAAAAAGGTACATTTTATTAAAAACAAGAAGGAAAAAAATACATCTGGAACTTAAACTTTTGCTAGATTTTAAAAGAGCAATTCCAAAAATTAAGCACCCAAACTAGCTTTAAGAATGTTACGCCATTGTGTATGCTCTGGAGAAGCTACACACATACATTTGGGGATGGTGTTTCCACCTGCAGACTGACCACGCTGCACTGAAGTGGCTTCACGCAGTCAAAGAGACTAACAAAAAACTTCTTCGGTGGAGTTTAGCTCTTCAAGACTTTGATTTTGAGCCTCTAACAAAGTGGCTGATGCACTCTCCTGGGAAGGTTTCCCAGAATCAGCTGAGTAAAAATGTCCATGCATTCTAAGTCATTGTTGTCCTTGAAATGTAAAAAGTAGTTACGTTCTTCATGTAATTATTAGTAAAATTAGAGGTGCATGTATCTTATTAACTCTGTTTCCTAAACCTCCAGGAAGAAATCCCAACCGGTGTGGACCCGACCTAAACCAGGCTGGCCAGCACCATCTGTGATTTGGGGGGCGTGTGATAAATGAAGAAGGGGGGGAGCTCCCTTTTATAAAAACACCCAGACAGCCAGTTAGCTGTAAAATCCCTCTTGGTATCTGTTCTCTGCTTGCTTTACCTGTAAAGGGTTAACAAGCCCACAGGTAAAAGAAAAGGAGTGGGCACCTGACCAAAAGAGCTGATGGGAAGGCTAGAACTTTTAAATTGGGAAAGAAAGTTTCCCTTTGTCTGTGGTTCTCCGGGCTGCAGCGACACGGAGCAGTAATGCTGTGTAAGATTTAAGCTAGGTATGATTCTAGTTAATTTAGCTACAACTAATCAGTAAAGAGATCTTGGAGTCATCATGGATAGTTCTCTGAAGACGTCCACGCAGTGTGCAGCGGCAGTCAAAAAAGCAAACAGGATGTTAGGAATCATTAAAAAAGGGATAGAGAATGAGACAGAATATCTTATTGCCCTTATATATAAATCCACGGTACGCCCACATTTTGAATACAGCGTACAGATGTGGTCGTCTCATCTCAAAAAAAAATAATACTGGCATTAGAAAAGGTTCAGAGAAGGGCAACTAAAACGATTAAGGGTTTGGAACGGGTCCCATATGAGGAGAGATTAAAGAGGCTAGGACTTTTCAGCGTGGAAAAGAGGAGACTAAGGGGAGGATATGATAGATATAAAAGCATGAGTGGTGTGGAGAAAGTGAATAAGGAAAAGTTATTTACTTGTTGCCATAATATAAGAACTAGGGGCCACCAAATGAAAGTAATGGGCAGCAGGTTTAAAACAAATAAAAGGAAGTTCTTCACACAGCGCACAGTCAACCTGTGGAACTCTTTGCCTGAGGAGGTTGTGAAGGCTAGGACTATAACAGGGTTTAAAAGAGAACTAGATAAATTCATGGAGGTTAAGTCCATTAATGGCTATTAGCCAGGATGGGTAAGGAATGGTGTCCATAGCCTCTGTCAGAGGGTGGAGATGGATGGCAGGAGAGAGATCACTCTCCTGCCCCTCTGGGGCACCTGGCATTGGCCACTATCAGCAGACAGGATACTGGGATGGATGGACCTTTGGTCTGACCCAGTATGGCCATTCTTACGTTATTATAGATTATCAATTCATACCTCAAACCTACTTATCTGGAGCCTCAGATATGTAAGTAAAATTAGGGAATGTCTAAAAAGACGCGATTAGGGTTATTTCTTTTATTTCTTATTGGCTTGTGGACTCTTCTGTGCTAACCCCTGATGCCTTTGTTTGCTTGTAACCTTTAAGCTGAACTCCCAAGAAAGCTAGTTTGGGTGCTTAATTTTTGGAATTGCTCTTAAAATCTAGCAAAAGCTTAAGTTCCAGATGTATTTTTTTCCTTTTTGTTTTTAATAAAATGTACCTTTTTTAAGAACAGGATTGGCTTTTTGGTGTCCTAAGAGGTTTGTGCATGTTGTTTGATTAGCTGGTAGCACAGCTAATTTCCTTTGTTTTCTTTCTCCGCTCTTCCCCGGGGGGAAGACGGGGGTGAAAGGGCTTGAGGGTATGCCACGGGGAGGAATTCCCAAGTGTTCCTTCCTGGGTCCAAGGGTTTTTTTTTGCATTTGGGTGGTGGCAGCGTTTACCAAGCCAAGGTCAGAGAAAAGCTGTAACCTTGGGAGTTTAATGCAAGCCTGGAGTGGTAAGTGTTAATTTTTAGAATCCTTGTGGGCCCCCACTTTCTGCACTCGGAGTGACAGAGTGGGGATTCAGCCTTGACAACAGCTAAGAGAATGAATGTTCAGGAAATGTTATTTTGAAAGGCTTTACAATAAAGTTCAAACCCTCTTTCTGTTAGTGATTTCTCTTTTATAACTAGTGTAAATTTTAGTGCAACTCTGCTTTTCCTCTTATTCAGTTTACAAATTCTCCTACCTAACACACTCTTGTTTGATAAGTTTATCTTTTTTTAGTTTCAGACTTCACTGGAAGGATGATGTAGCAATGCATAACTATCTGGTGACATCAGTCCCAAGTGTTGATAGCAGATGCTGCTAATTGGATGCAGAAAAATGAATCTGCCATCCTCTATTTCAAGTGATAATTCCATTCTATGCAATATTTGACCTGTAAGCCAAAAGACCTAGTTGGGCAGACACTTATTTACTCTGTGACTTTGGGCAAGTCACTTCATTGTCTCCTGCATCAAATGGGGGTATTAATATCTTCCTCACGCAAAGACGGCTGTGAGGATTAATTAGAAATATTAAGAGTTATTTGAAACAATGCAGTGCTTCATAAGTAATTATTTGTCCCTTCGAGAGAACGCTGTCTTTTATCATACCTCTGCTGCCTTCCACAGAAACCAGAGAGAGCATAAGATTCTCAGATTTATTGCTAGTGTTCTGCAGAGTAACAGATGTAGTTTTGATTCCCAAGACCTTGTTGCTTGGGCCAACAGGCATTGTGAGCACTTAGGGCCAGCTTTTTAAAGGCATTTAGGCACCTAACTTCCAATGAAATCAATGAGAGTTAGGCATCTAAACATCTTTAAAAATCTGGACCTTACCCCTGGGGCATGGACTCCTTCAGATTGTCCAACCGTGACTTCTCTGACCAATTATGAGGTAACATTGATTGGGAATGAAGGTCGGTTAGTCCTCAGATGGAAGACTGGCAGCTACTATATGGGGCCTCAAGGGTGAGAGTGAGGAAAATATGGATGATTCTGTGCTCAGCAGGGGATATGGAGGACCTATTAAAAATCTTAGCAAATCTTTAGTTATACATTTTCCAATTGTGGAACAGCATAAAATATTTAAACAACAATTACAATAAAATGTTCCTAGGGTTGAGGCAGTTCTGTACCTGCTATAATGTCTGTGCCAACTGTAACTCAGAATTCTCTGGTTGTGTGGGTTTGTGTTGCATCTTTAGGGTCACATTTTCAAAGGACATCCAGTCTATACTCATGCAAAACTTGTTCATGCAAAAACAACATTGCTTAATTACCAGTCATAAGAGGTAGATAGGCTTTCAGTGATGACAGTTTTCATTCAGAAATGCTTTGTTTGCTCATACTCATAGAATTTGGTTTTGTGTGCACAAACAGTTGCATGTATAATTCACCATTCAGTTATGTGTTACTTATCCTTCTAGTGGACAGAGGTTTATGAATCTGCTACTGCTTACACCTAGAGAACAGTCATTTAGCTCAAGTGACAGAGGCTTGTGTTTTTAGTCACAGGTTCAAATCCCACTGTTGGCCCAAGTGAGGTTAGCTGCACATATCCAATGTTGAAGGTCCTCTATACATTTCACACACGTGGATACATTTTCAGAAGAGCTCATGATCAGCCTCCTGTTTTGCAGGCTAATTTTTACACTTCATAATATGAATTCAAATTTGCATATTTGCACCCACAGAACCTGGTTAGAGGTTCAGGTACCTTGATTTGTGCTGACAATTCAGTTGTGGATACAGAAGTGTTTGCACAATCTTTGTGGGCTTGTCTTGCACTAGATTTTGAATATTTGGCCTTCAATATTGTTTTATTTTAATATTCTGTGTTTAAATGACAGTTGGAATGCACACACACTTAAAAGAACATCTGATAGTAACACAGGTTGGCACAATGAAGAATTCTGTACTGATTCTTTCTTGTGTGCACATATGATATATACTGTAACTTGTTGTTTGGCAAGTCTGCATAGTTTTGTGACTTTAAGCAATGGCTGAAAAATGTTTTGCCAATCTCTGTTCAAAGGTGCAAGAGAATTTGAAACCATTATTATTACATGTAATTGTTTAAATGATAGTAATTATATTACATTTGACTCTTAGAGCCTTTCATCAATAATCTCAGATTACTTTATAAATATTAATTTATCCTCACTACACTCCATTAAACCCCCTTACATTGCTGTTACTGCAGAGAAAAGTTTAAATCAAAACAAATCTATTTTAATTTTAACTGAAAAAATTAAATATTTATGAACATTTTGGAAAAAAATTGCTTGAAAATTTAACTAATTTACCAAATGTTCCTTTTAAATGCAAAATTTAAACTGAAAGAATTGAGATTTTCATATGGCTTTAGAAATAAAGCCAATTTATAATCTTCAAGCAAACTAAAATGTAGATATATCTAGTTCTGTTTCTTAATACTGTTTGTCTTTCATTGCTTTAGGGTACTATGGGTAAATTATGCATCAGGGATTTGGGCATACCCAATTTTAGAAGTACTAGGCATACCTGGAAAGGCGGTACTTTTTACCATTTCCTACCTTGTAATGATAGGATTCTACTTACTTGGAGAGCATCTAACAAAGTTATTATGGGGTAAGCAATGCAGAGAATTTTCATCGTTACAGGATTTTAATTGGGGTAAGGACAGTAAATGTGTGTTAGAGAAATCTTCTGTCTAAACCTTTCCCTCACCACATTGGTCAGCACAGAGCTTCCTCATCTCTTTCCATAGAACATAAGTTTCTTGAATGATTGATTGTGTCTAATAAGGAACTTTATAAGTAAATATCTGCTGTTTCAGTGCAATTTTCATCTCAGGAAATCTAGGATGAAATCATGCTTGAGTTAAAAGTGAGAATGAGTTTAGTGGCCTCAGTTTAGTCTCTAGTTGATATAGAGCCATTAGACAACTTGAAACAATTCTTAAGGAATAGAAATCTATGCTTAGGAGAGTCCCGCAACTGGAAATGCAGGCCAGGATTGAAATGTCCACACTGCTTAATTTTAATTTGTTCCTTTCTTGCAGGTGACTTTCGAAAATATAAGAAGTAAGCATAGAGAGGAAGCTGAAAATAGGTCACAAAAAGTGCGAGTTCATTTATGAACATATTGCATTTTTAAATCGAGATGCCAACTTGCACTGTTTCAAAATATACTCAGTCATCTCTCAAATATATTGTTCAAAGCAATAAAAATATTTCTATACCGATAGCAGTCAAGCAATCTATAAGGAAAAAAGCTCATTTGTAATCAAGATTTTAATGCTTCTAACAAACTCCCGCTCCAGTTATATAGAAAAAATGGTGTACATATATATTCCTGCCTGTATCTCTGTGTGTACACATGCACGTACATATTCAGGCCAGGAGAATGCTTGGCATTTTTTACCCAAGAGGATATGGTTCTGGCTAACCTTAGGGTTTTAATGCTCAAAGAAGTTAAAAATTTCTCACAGGGTCAGTTCAAGAACCGTATTAGGCTCTAAATGTCACTGTATTATGTCCAACATTTGTTAGAACAGTCCTGTATTAAATAATATTCCAGGGGCTTAAACATCAGCCGTATCATTAATCTGTCACTTCAATCATTAATCTTGATTTCAAGACCAACAAGATATTACCTTATGAACCCTTATAAATAATATACCACTTATTTCAGTCTAAAAATAGAAATAACTATCCAGATGCTTACAAAATATTGACTCATAATAACATCCTACTAAGTACATGAGGCATAATTAATCATCAGGCCTTCTTTGGATGGATTAAATACATTAACAACGTTTCTATTGCATTTATAGCCAAGCCAGATTTAGGATTTTGAATCTACAGGAGAATATTTGATTGCTGTAAATCTTTTTGCCTCTTAATGGGTGACTAATATTGTGGTACATTTCAACTTGGATCCCTGGTATTGGAAATGGAAAATATTTATAAACTAATTCCCTGAAGATCAATCCTGGATTGTTCTTTCTCCTTTCTTGAGTGCCTTGTCCACTCTAAAGCCTTGTCTACACTACAGGGGAAATTAGATCTAAGCTACGCAATTTGAGTTACGTGAATAGTGTAACTCAAATCGACATAGCTTAGACCTACTTATTGCGGGGTCTGCACTACGCGATGTCAACGGGAGATGTCGACTCCCCCTATTCTGCTTGATCCAGTGGAGTACAGGAGTTGACGGGAGAGCAATCTGCGGTCGATCGCCGCTCGTCGATTCCCTGGTAAGTGTAGACAAGCCCTTAAAATAGGGCTCCACCACTTCTCTTGGGAAGAATATTACACAGTCTGATAGACCTTGGTATTAGGACAGTTTTCCTACTATTCAAACTAAATTTTCATTCTCTCAGTCACCCCCCCCCCCCCCCCCCCCCCCCCATTGATTCTAGTTATATTCACTTGGGTCATCCTCTCCCTTGTTGAAGTTTACATCCTTCAAATCCTTGTAGACTGCTATTCTAACTTATTCCAGTGCTTTATTTTCCTAACTGCTTTCAATAAATTGTTTCTTGTAACAGTTGCACAAACTCAGAAGAACAAGTTAAATATAGGTCCAGATTTATGGATGTGCCCAAAGAACACACAGCAGAACTCAGGAGGAAATGGGGTCAAAGGTGGTCTTTGTGCTTCTCAGAGACTAGCCTCGATGTGCCTCAATCCAGTCCCTTGGTTTTAGTGAGAGCAGCCCAAAGTTGTTCTAACTTATGTGGGTTGCCAACAGGTCTAAAGGGGTGATAATGGTAGATGGGGATCATTGGGATGCAGGGAAGCCTGAACCACACTCCCTGTCCTGTAAAATGGTGTTTCTGTGGTGGTAAGGTTCAGCTGGTAATAATTAATCCAGCTCCCCAACTCAGTCTTTCCAGAATTCTAATATCTGGTATTAAATTTCATGTCACTGACTCAATCTTGCAAAGCTTATTGTACCTTATGACCAGGGCTGTCCCTAGTGGGGTGTAAGGCCCCGGGCGGAAGTGACGAATCCGTCACTTACGGGACTGACCCGTCACTTACGGAACCAACCACATCAGCTAATTGCACCGGCCCACGGGGCCTCCCAAAGCATGGGGTCCGGAACGGTCACCCCGATTTGCCATATCCAAGGGACAGCTCTGCTTATGACAATAGTGTTCAAATCCTTGTAGCCAGATGTGGTTTACAAATCAGTAAAACCCAGTTAGATGTCTTGAATTTTGCTAGAAACGGATTGTATTTTGTTATGTAATCCAAAACATTACTGAAGAATGTTTAATCTTTTTAAAATGCTGAATATAAATAACCTCTGAGCTTGGGATTTGTATCGATGATGTTTTATGTGAATAACCTAAAGATGTTGAGGTCTAAAAAAAGCACTTTTGTCATACCTAACCAGATAACTTATTGTAATTTGGTGCTATTTACTTTTGAGGGTTAGAACAGTTGATATTGGGTGTAACACTTACTAATAGGAAAATACAGCACACAAGAAAAGAATGTTTCACCACTAAAGCTGACGTGAGATCTGTTTTTGTGCACATGCCACCTTGGTAACTTGCAATAATTCTTTTAAAATTATGAGTCTCCATAATGATATATTTTTCTACTAAAACAGACAATAGAGTGCAAAACTTAAAATATTGTTATTCCACTTAAAATTGTGTAAACCTAATCATATGTATATTGCCTGCTGACCAGTTTGGGAACCCCTGCCAGCCTGTAGTCCAAATCCAAAAACACAACGATCTACACTTAATCCTCCCTTCACACCCTGCTCAAGTGTGACAGTTGGCCCCCACCTATACCCTATATAGGTCACAACAATGGATCATCGTTCAGCTATATGGACCAAGAGGTAGATTACCAAAGGGACAAACACACACACAAACTACCCCCCCCCAAATTCCCAGCTTGCCCCCAGTTCTCTTGTCTGGGGGTAGACATGCTTAAAGCACACCTACCAGATCAGGCTCCACAGGCCAAGATAGACAGGGGATTTTGAGATGTCTGTCAGGGAATATGCATGAGCAATGGCTCCAAGTAGTTCATTAGCTGTGGGGTAGCATCAGGACTTAGGTGTTTTTGTGCGTTCCTTTCAGTGGAAACTTTGCCACCAATAAAGCTTAGGTGGCAACTGAGCAGCGCTTTTGAGAATGTCTGTGGCACCTAAATGTTAGACTTATGTACCTTGTGAATCTCTCCCCTATGTAATCCTAGGCACCTAACTTGGAGCTAACAGTTCCATTAAGAAGCAGGGGACGTAGGAGTTAGATTAGGCATTGCACCGCTCAGCATTGCACTAAGCCCCCATGTGAAACTAACCCCAGGAACTTAGCAGGTTTCATAGAAATGTCCAGAGTTATAACTAAATATTTAAAAAATAACACCATGTAAACCTTCATGCTTCAGGGCATAAACCAGCCTCTTAACTATTTGGATTAAGAGGAGATTTTTCCTGTAAGCAAGTTATTCTAGAACTGAATACTGTAGGAGTTCTTGCCCCTTCTTCTGAAGCAGCTGGTAATAGCCTCTGTTGGAAACATAATACTGGACTGGTTGTACCATTGGTCTTATTCAATATTACCACGTTCCTTGACGTGAATTCACTTTGGTGGTAACTTCAGATATAAATCTCCCAGCTATCCAATGTTCAGTGTTTTTAATAACTGCATGCATCCGATGAAGTGGGTTTTAGCCCACGAAAGCTTATGCTCAAATATATTTGTTAGTCTCTAAGGTGCCACAAGTACTCCTGTTCATTTTGCGGATACAGACTAACACGACTGCTACTCTGAAACTTTTAATAACTTTGTTACTAATAATGTAAGGGTAATATAAACTCAGACTTAATCTGTTTTAATTGTGTTTTGTCTGAGATTGTATAAATAGAGAAAATTCTAACTAGTTGTGATTATGGTTTTCAGTGTTTGTTTATAATGGTTGTACATTTTACCCTGGAAGCATGATAAAATAAACTTGTAAAACAGCCCTCAGTAGACTCTTGGTAAGGATAGCAATGTTCCACAAAATTAAAAACCAAAAATTGAGTTTTATCTGTGTCATAATAAGGTATCAAAACTTTTAAATAGTCCCTCTTTCTTATTTTGTGGAGCAAGCATTTTGTTAATGTGGCATAATATAGTAGATCAGGGGTCGGCAACCTATGGCACGCGTGCCAAACATGGCACGCGAGCCGATTTTCGGCGGCACGCCGCTGCCTGCCAGTCCCAGCCCCACTCCAGTCCCAGCCCAGCGAGCACGCTGCGGCTCGGCTCCGCCCCCCTTCCCCCGGCCATGAGCTGATTGTCGGGAGGGAGGAGGAGGGGCAGGAAAGCTCCAAGCTGGGGGAAGAAGCGGGGGAGGCGGGAGCTTGGCTGCCGCAGGTCCAAGCTTCTGCCTCCTG
>QXTE01000122.1:2744574-2882488 GCA_003942145.1 Platysternon megacephalum
CACACACCCCCAGCCCTCATCCCTGCCCCCCTCCTCCCCCCCAGGTCTGGGGTCCCAGCTGCCAGCCCCATGCCTTTTAAAAGATCAGCATTTTAATTTAATTTTAAATGAAGCTTCTTAAACGTTTTGAAAACCTTGTTTACTTTACATACAACAATAGTTTAGTTATATAATATAGACTTATAGCGAGAGACCGTCTAAAAAACGTTAAAATGTATTACCGGCACGCGAAACCTTAAATTAAAGTGAATAAATGAAGACTCGGCACACCACTTCTGAAAGGTTGCCTACCCCTGTAGTAGATAATAAATGAGGTTCCAACACTAAGTCCAGTATAGGTAGGCTTGATCTGTGGATCTGGCTGATCTCTACTGGGTACAGGACCCAGAGAGGAGCAGAGAACAAAGACTGCTTTATGCTTTGCCCTCCACCTTATCCTGAGTTTAGCTGAGGGCCAGCACAAGTTATTTTAGCCTCAAAGCAGTTCTAATTTGCACAAGATGGTAATAGTCCCCAGGGTCTATTACAAATAGGAACTGACAGAGCACAAAGGCATTCTATCCATCCTTATGTCAGGGCAATGCAGGAGGAATCCTCAATTGACAGCTTCATGGCCCCTCTGCAGGATCTGCCCTTTAAACAGAAAGGAGAAACTCTTGCCTCTCTCCAGGTTTAGGACTGCGAACTATGTCAGGAGAATGGCTGGGGTAAGTAAAATCAGGTTTCAAGCCTGCATCAGAGGTGTGGACATGGAGACACCCAGCTGATGGATGAGGGAGTGTGTTGTGGGGGGCCATATATATAGGGTAAGACCATATGCAGGATGCGGCCACTGGCAGGATGGACCAAGGCAGGCAGCCATTCATGAACTTGTGATCAGACATTTCTATGTAACTCTCCAAGGCCATATATTGATTAATAGAACTTCCCATTACATTTTTATAATAAATAGTAGAATCATTAGATTCAGAATTTTCAAGGATCAAAGTTTGGGAGCATTATGATTGTTTATTGCATAACTAAAGGACAACAACCTCTCGAACAAGTTAAGGTAGGCAATTGTGTAGTTACTATGATTGTTCAAGGACACACACGCAAATACATGTGATTAGCATATGTCTTCACAGTTATGCAATTCATATGCATATTTGTCGTAATTGTGAGCATGAATTGTTGGACAGTCCGCTCATAATTGTCATAACCTGGAAGATTTAAAAAAAACCATTGGAAGTGTGAGATATTGCATTGCTGGGGGGTAGTTCACTCACTCCACATGCAATAGGATTCTTTGCCACCAGTTGTGCAACTGGTTGAAATAGCTGGTTACAGCTGCACCTCATTTAAAGCACAAACAGGATGGGAATCATAAAGAGAACTATTTAGTACAGCCATAGTCAAAATTCTCAGAACGATACAAGTCAGGCTTATTTCCGTTATTGTTAAAAATCTGTCGGAAGGAAGAGTGCCAATGGTGTGAGTCATACAGTATGTACATTTTGTTACAAATTCTGAGTCATTTTTAAATTGAAATTATGCATCATTCATGACCAGAAAACCATTTAAGACAGTTGTGTATCGCCTACTTCTGACATTCTGGTTATCTGCAAAATGTAAAAAAATATGATTGCACCTGTATAACATGGCATCTCATTTAATCATGGGTGGTTTAAATATGTTAAAGCAGAAGAGGACTCTGCAGACTGCATGTAAAAGAGCTAGGGGCATACAACACTTGCGAAGGGGGTCAGAGGTGGCCAAAGAAGTATCCTTTGACTTTTGGGATGTTGTAGGATTCTAGGATGAGAAGAGATCTGATTGAAAAATAATTCTTTGCACTCATATTGCACTTTCCAGACAAAGGTCTCGGCATACTTCACACACATCAATTACTATAGCCTCACAATACCTTTGTGAGGTAAGCATTCTGCCCATTTTACAAGTGAGGAAATGACACTCCAGAGAGGTTGTGTGATCTGGGAAAGCCACTCAAGAAGTCTGTGACAGAGCTGAGAACAGAAACCATGTCTCCTGACTCCTGGTCCCATGCCTTAGTCACCAGATCATTCTACCTAATCGAGACTGCAAGCTCTAATTTAAACTATTTGCTCTTTGAGGCAGAGACAGTGCTTTTACGTGTGGGTTTGTTTGGTTGTGTGTGGGGGGGGGAGGGTTGTGAGGTATCTACTCCTAGCATATTTTGGGGGAGCACCCCAAGAATTGGTACTAAAAGTCCAACCTCTGTTGGGACATTCTGCTGGGTTTTTAACTTCAGACAGTGAGGCTGAAGTACACCTCTACCCCGATATAACGCTGTCCTCGGGAGCCAAAAATTCTTACCGCATTATAGGTGAAACCACGTTATATCGAACTTGCTTTGATCCACCGGAGTGCGCAGCCCCGCCCCCCCAGAGTGCTGCTTTACCGCGTTATATCCGAATTCGTGTTATATCGGGTCGTGTTATATCAGGGTAGAGGTGTATTTGCTTGTGGCTCACTCTGAACTCGTTGAGTAGAACTGGAGCTAGTAGTAAATCCTTAATACCTTCATGGGCCCCTTATGGTTTGAGATTAACTGGAAGGTAACCTAAAGACAATTTCTGTCTTCACATACTATTGAACAATTTCCATTAGCTTATTTTATTTTACTTATATTTCTGTGATACTCCTCACAATTGGATCTAAATGTCAGTGAAAATTTCCTACAATTATAGATATGGTGGTCGAATTTAGCCCCTAGCTGGAAAATCTGCTTGTTGAGTAACAGCAGAGAAACCAAGTTTCCTAAAGCTTTAACAATCAGCTTGAGACTGGGATGATGAAAGGAAGAGTATTAGTATACATAAGTCACATGACATTGTGATTTCTACCGCAGTGAGACATGGGCTGTGAGGTGACATCCATTATGATTTTCCCCGTGGATTTTATGTAGTTTGTGGCCAGTGGAGCTGTGCAGGTCACAGAACCATTACTTGTGCCCCTGTCAGTTCTGCAGTCCGCCTACAACGCTCCCTATGTGACGCTCCAAAATGGAGCATTCTGCAGTGCATGGGTCCATATGGCTCCTTTCCATGTCCCTTCTACATTTTGGCTTTGCGGTGTTAACAGAATCATGGCAATTCCATTGCACTTCGGCCATTTTGCTGCCAGAAGAGGGAAGGGAACAGGATTTCATCCAGTATACGCAGGTGAAGTAAAGGCTTCTGATTGCATAGTAGCTCTGACCTGCAAATCCACTTATTTGCAAGTCCTGACTCTTGTCTGAGCAGAGACTGACAGGGTGACCAGACAGCAAATGTGAAAAATCGGGGTGGGGGGTAATAAGAGCCTATATAAGAAAAAGACCCAAAAATCGGGACTGTCCCTATAAAATCAGGACATCTGGTCACCCTACTGACAGTCATACTACTTTTTTTGTGGTTTGGTGATGTGCATAAAGGGATCTAAAAAGGAGACCACCGTCCTTTTCATTTGTGTCCTAAGGCAGCATTCAAGATCAGGTCTTTATGGGTGGAAAGTGAGAAGAACACTAATAACCTTTGCTGGTTAAACTTTTTTCCATACCTCAATATTTGTTTTATTTAGCATTGTAATAGTAAAGAAAAAAAATGGTGGGACAAATTCTACCTTTGCTTATGCCCATATATCATCATTGACTACACTCTAAATCCTAGGGTGTAAGTGAGGGTAGAATTTTGTCTGTGATGAAAACTACAATTCTAGAGAAAAATGTATGTGTTAGAGGGGGAAAAAACAGGATGTTTTACTAAAAAAACCATCAGGACATCGCAGCATTGGCATCTGAAAGCAACTTGCAAGGAAAAATGTTGCCGTTTTTTGTTTTTGTTGATCAGTGAACTATGATTATTCCACTGCAGAAATATTGGTAGACAAATATCCTGTTAGTAGAACCAGCTTTCACTCTTCATTAGCTGAATAGAGAAAGTAATTCTAGATAGAGTTCTGTTCATTGAAAAAATTACTTTCCACGGTGTTATAGCAGTGTATGCAAATGAGTATGTTCAACCCCGACAATAATTATTTAATTCTAGGAAAAAACGAATTTATACAGTTCAAGTAACAGCTGCATTTTCAGCTTGTGATTAAACACATCCAGTGGGGTCCATAGGAGCTGCTGATGGAAGACCACTGACAACACTAAATCAGAGACCAATTACTCACTTTCGTGCTGATTGTAAGAAAGGCACCCAAAGATTTGTTTGCTGAAATGATGCATTGCTACAAAGTCACTTATTTTTTCAGTAGTTAAATGCTTATCAGATAAACTAAGCCATTAAAACCATATTCTCCGTAATGACCTCTCTGTTGATCTGAGGTATTCATGATGTGCCTATTGTATTAGTTCCAGGCAAATAAATTTGCATTCACAATTATTTGTGGGCTCAAATAATAGAATTTTGACATTTAACCATTTGTTCTCTTGGTGCAAACAACATTTGCAGATGGAAATAAGAGAGATCACTTAATGAATACATGTTCTGGTCATTCCCTCTGAAGCACCTGGGATTGGCTAGATGGACCATTGGTCTGACCCAGTATGGCCATTCTATTCTTAGATGTCTCACTAGAAATGGTAGTTGTGTAAAGTCTGAGATTTGCATGTGCATATTATTTTGTGTGGAAGGTTGTGGGTGCAAATACAAAACTGGGTGCAGGGAGGAATACAAAACTGGGTGCAGGGAGGAACAGTGCAAATTGATTCTTCTATGCTAACCTTTTTTGTAGGATGGATGCATATTAATGGAAAACTGCCATTTAGGTACACCCCTGCACTGGGGATGGTACAGAGCTGCAGGCTAATGAGATGGGGAAAACATTGCTGTCTCTGTGTAGGCCCTCTGCACAGAAGTGAATTTCACCATAGGCAAATAAGACTAAGGGCTTATCTACACGGGGATTTTAAACTGGATCAAATTGAGTTAATCTGGTTTGAAAACACTTGCGCATACACAGTGCAACCCATCATTACGCACTAACTCCGCATTTATCAGGAGCTGTGGAGTCCACTTGCAAAGTGTACTAAGTTTGCTTCAAATTGAATTAGTTCAGTCTTTTGTGCGTGCACGCAATTGCTGCACAACACTTTCTGCATGCTTCCAACAGCTATCTCACAATGCTGTGCAGGTTGACCATTACTGACCTGTTTGTTTACTTGTGTGCCCTTTCTGCCCTGGTGTCAATTTTCCAGGATGACCCTTCCACCCTTTAAAGGGTGGTGCAGAGCCAGATTTTGCCTAAATGCTCCTGGATCCCAGTGTATCATTATTCTGGTGATACCACTGCAGTAGCCCTCCCGAAGCTCCACAATATGCCTCGTGCAGTTGCCTGGAGTCGTGCTGAGACCCCAGATCTCATTGCCATCTGGGGAGAAGCATTTATTCAGGAAGCTCTTGTGACCAGCCACAGGAATAAAACCCTTTTTGTGGTTAACGACCAGGATGCTGACTAGTGCCAGATAAAGAGCACGCTGCTCAGGAGAAAGTACACTGAAACAAGGAATAAAAGGAGACAATCCAGTAGGGCACATGCGACCTGTCCGTTTTTGGATGAACTGGACTGGATTCTACACAATTACAGTATGCCCCGTTCAAGGCACTATTTGGAGACTGCTGCCCACACTCTCCCTCACACCCAGGATCAGGCTAGACCCATCAGCGGATGAGCAGGAGGATCCCAGAGAGGGGCTGTCCCCCATAGGGCCAGGATCTTTTTGGGACTCAGCTGATGACAGCCAGCTGGAAAGTCAGCTCCAGTCTTGCCCTCTTACAATGGACCCCGATTTCTGCCCTATGTTGCTGAGCCTAAGTCTCACCATAAATCCAGGCCTGGACCAAAGAGCCAAGTCCCCTGAAGGGAACTTGGGCACATAAGTACTTGTCTTTACAATTTATTATTTAGTGGTGGTGGTGGATGTCAGCTATGAGCCCCCTACTCCCTCCCACCCATCCCCCTTTTGCTGCTCCAGAAAAGTGTCTGCCAGGATGATGCAGTCACAATCTGTACCCACCCCGCTCCTGCAGCAGATTTGAATAATGAAAGCATTCATGTATGCAAAATTCAACAGTTTGGATAGTGCTTATAGGAAAAGAAATGTGGTTAGTTTCCATAAGATATAAGTGCACATTGCGTGCCAGGTTAAGGCACAAACAATAATGCTGCCCTTTGAAGTAAATGGCTGTAACATGCATTGTAGTTGACAGTGTAGTTTTAGCTGTCAGTCAAAGGAAGAAGAGCTCTGTGTGGCTCGAAAGCTTGTCTCTCTCACCAACAGATGTTGGTCCCATAAAAGGTATTACCCCACACACCATGCTCCCCGCTATATCTTGCAAAGGCCTTCCACTCCTGCAGTGCTTCTGGGGAGACCATCCTGATGAGTAACTTCAAAGAATATCTCGGGGGTCTCCCCTTTGCCTTTCTGAGTAAGACCATTCTTTGCCTCCTAATCATCCACCTCAGTGTAATGTCATGGAGAGCGAGGACCACCCAAAGGGGATGAAGAGGGGATTACTATCCAGCTTACCCCCATACCCCCTTAACATGCTCTTTACACCTCCAGTGCCACAGAAGTGCCTCCAGAGCACAAACAAAACTGCAAAAACAAACTTGGAACATGGCTCCAGCCACCTCACCCCGCCCCACCCCTAACAGCATGAAAACAGATTAAGTAGACTGAGATCCAGGTGCACCCACCACTTTCTGTACATGCAGACCACTTTTACCATCTCTGAGGTTCCCCCAAAGAATGGGAAGAGCCTCAGGGAGGTAAAGTCAAATATACATAATGAAAAAAGCTATCATGACATGTCTGGGATATGAACAATAAACAACTGTTGTTTGCCCCCTACTCCCACAGCCACACCACTGGCCAACCTGATTGGGAGAAAAAGGAAGACTCGGGATGAGGTCTTTGCAGAATTCATGGCAAAGTCACATGGAAAGGAAAACCAGGCTGGCTGAGAGGTGGAGGCTGAACATGGGGACCCAGAGAGAGAGAAGGAGATGTGGCTCTCCCAGGAGATCCTGGGAGTATCAGCCATCAGTATTGCAGTGGCCAGGGAAAGCATGGTTGTGGCCAAGGACATCATCACCATGGTGAAGGAGAGCATGAAAAAAGACAGGGAGATGCAGAGGCACTGCAGAGAGGTTCAGAGTTCATGGACGCTATCCCAGGCCAGAATCCCCTCCTGCAAAACAGTGCTTACAGTGTCTGCATCCCAACACATACCATATGGGCTAACGTGTTCAGGCATGCGTCTCAAGGACAAACAAAAGATATCCCTGACAGCATTCCCTTGGGCGTTTGTGTTTTCTGTGGGACACCTTGCTGGCTGCTTGAACCTCCAAGCAAATCTTCACATCTCAGCCTCTCACCCATCAATAATGCTTTCACCCTTGCTCTCACAAATATGGTGCAAAACACAACGTGCAGTTATAATGGCTGGAACGTTTTTTTTCTGCTGCTTCCATAAACAGCACCCTCTATCTTTCAGACAGCCAAATGCACACTCGACTACCGTTGTGCAACTACTTGGGTGATAGTTAAAATTTTTCTTCCTTCTGTCCGTGACTGTCTATGACTTCATTAACCAGGGAATCAGGAGTAAGCTGGGTCTTCCAGAATAAATGGACCAACCTCCACACCATTAATGTCCACAATGATCCTGGGGCTAAACAGTCCTTTTCCCATTATTTTAAATAGCACTACATTTTTTGAAAGATCCTAGCATCATGGACCTTCTCAGACCACCAGTTAGGTCTGTAAATTTGCACAGTGTTCCACTGGTCCTTTCAGCACCATGGAGATCTATCCCTTTCTGTTTATAAATTGCGCACCATGGGGACGGGGGGTGGATGGGCGATAAGCACACGGGTTCCATCAATTGCCCCAACACAGCTTGGGAACCACATGCATACAAATCCATCAATAATCTCCTGAGCATTACCCAGCTTGGTGACCTAGTTAGACCGCACCTTATCCATAGTGTAGCAGATCTGCATGAGAATGGGCCCCAACAGTTGATCTCCCCATGCCAAATTGGTGGGCTACGGACCAGTAACATTCTGGAGTGTCCAGCTTCCAGATAGCAATGGTGGCCCACTTCTCCATGGGTAGGAGGCACCACATATTGGTATGCTGTCGCTGAAGCTCCGGGGTCAGTTCTACCCAGATCTCAAAAAAGATAACCAGTTTTCTCACCAATGCTCGTCATCCCACCTCTGCAGAACGATCATCTTCCACCAATTCACACTAGTTTCCTGGGCTCAAAAACAGTTCTGTCTGCTGTGTAGGTGTTCCAGGAACTGGGCCTTTTGTTCCCACAGCTCGGCAGCCTACTGGTTTTCCGTCTCGTCCTGTTGCCACCACCTCAGAGTATCCTCCTGCTGCCAGAGGAGCTGCTGCTCTTGTCATAGAATAGTCTGCTCCAGCATCATCTGCTCAATGGTGCAATAGGCAAAGTTCAAACTGGCTCCAAGTGTGATAATACAGCCCATGTGTATTCGTGCTTGTTGCCATAGCAGTGCGGAGCATTGTGGGGCCATGCTGGCCAACAAACATTCAAAAATGGCACGAGCCAGCTCAGAAAGGAAGTATGGGGTGGAGACAGTGGTTACAAAGGTTGTTGTTTTTTTTAATTGAATCCTCCTGGCTTCCCACAATTCATAGTGTCGCTCTACTTCCACAATAGCAAAAACAATACCAGGATGCATGCTGCTCGGTAGCAAAGCAAAGGACCATGGGACACCTCCAAAAAGCACCACCCCCTCAAATTGCAGCAAACTGCTGCTGTGTGTTTACACACTGCAAACTGGAAACAGACCAGGAGTTCTGTGTGCACACTGTTGGTGCAACTCATGTACCGTGGGTTACCAGGCGCGCAACAAAAAGCTTTGGCTTAAACCCTGCTACGGACACCCCCTAAGTGACAACCTTTTGTATTTATTTTGCATCAGAGTAATTTTTGTCAGCTAATAACAAGGTTGATATGTTGTTAACTGTCCTGGCTTATCAGTAAATAAATTAAGTGAAAGCATCAGATCAGAGACATACCCATTCCAAATTCCTTCCCTTCCACAAATAAATCCCAGGGATCTTACAAAGATCACATGCCATCTTTGAGCTCAGTGATGTTGTGGGGAATTTTACAGCTTGAATATGACCTAAAAAGAAAAATGTCATTTTTGGAACAAAAAATATTGTAGTAATAGAGTGTGGGGGGGGTTTCAGTGTCACATGAGATTACTGTACATGAAAGCAGAGTTTTGGCTGCTGCCTTGATATTACAAGCTCTTGGTAATAGAAAAATCATGCTACCATACAAGGCTTACGGGATGATCAGCATACAACACTTTACTGCAAACCCTACTGGAACTCTGCGATCAACCGCTGAAAAAGACCCATTATGCCTTGTTACCCATGGGGGGAAATGTCTAGCTCCCCCAGTGAGGCGGTCAGAGAAACAAGAAAAACCATAGCTTAGAATGAATAGTGATATACTCCCTCTTTTGTGTTTTTAAAAGGCAAGAAGTGAAGTGGGAGGGGAAGGTCATATTTTATTGCTTGAGCGCCAATGCAGTCTGTTACTTTAGTAAGTTAATAATGCATATGAAGCTATATGTAAAGCAGAGCATCAAACTGTGCAAGCCATAAGTATGGTACTGTCCAATGAGCAACAGGATTTTGTGCGCTTTGTTTCCATTCTACATTTGTACATGAAAATTAAAGGAAAATATCTGGAAAATAAATCTATAGCATCTGTCCAGAGTGTCCCCAAATCACATATTCTGAGTAATGCTTACTCACGGGAGTCCTACTATATGTTCCATATCTCCACGTACCCACTGTGATCAAGGCAGATGCAGGGTTGAGGCTGTACACATTTTAGGAGATTGTTATTTTACTTGAAGCTCTTCTATGTCTTTTAATCTCTTCAACAAGACATTGGCGGGATTAAACTGTAGAAGATCAGGCAATGGATTTTTTTTTCTTTGTGTTAAGCATTCATTGCACATTACCTGCATAAGGAGCCAGATTCTCAGTTATTCTGCATCCTCTGTAGTCATTTACGCCAGTGCAAGGTGAGTGCAAAGTGGATGTGAATCATTGCCATTCTGATTTGTACTCATTTTGCTCTAACGTAAAGGGTCAGGGCAATTAAGAATCAGGCCTAGGGTTTTCAGCATGAATTACATGCTACCACTGCCTTGCACCTTGTGTAGTCATTTACACCTTGTCAAAGTGATGTGTAATGCTACCACTATGATTTGGTACTGTTTTATGCCCATTTTGCAGAGATGTAATTGTGCAGGGCAATGGAGAATCAGGCATCCTTAATATATACACTCTGTAAACAATAATGTGTAAGTCCCATGTACGTCTATACTTTTTCTAGTTAAATAGCTGAAAGGCTGATTAGGCCTCAACTGGAGTATTGTGTCCAGTTCTGGGTGCCACATTTCAGGAAAGATGTGGACAAATTGGAGAAAGCCCATAGAAGAGCAACAAAAATGATTAAAGTTCTAGAAAACATGACCTATGAGGGAAGATTTTAAAAATTGGGTTTGTTTAGTCTGGAGAAGAGAAGATTTAGAGGGGACGTAATAGTTTTCAAGTACATAAAAGGTTGATACAAGGAGGAGGGAGAAAAATTGTTCTTCTTAACATCTGAGGATAGGACAAGAATCAGTGGGCTTAAATTGCAGCAAGGGCGGTTTAGGTTGGACATCAGGAAAAACTTTTTAACTGTCAGCATGGTTAAGCACTGGAATAAATTACCTAGGGAGGTTGTGGAATCTCTATCATTGGGGATTTTTAAGAGCAAATTGGACAAACACCTGTCAGGGATGGTCTAGATCAGGGATCGGCAACCTTTGGCACGCAGCCCGCCAGGGTAAGGACCCTGGCGGGCTGGGCCAGTTTGTTTACCTGCCGCATCCACAGGTTCGGCCGATCGTAGCTCCCACTGGCCGCGGTTCGCCGCTCCAGGCGAATGGGGGCTGCAGGAAGCGGCATGGGCNTGATCGCGGCTCCCACTGGCCGCGGTTCGCCGCTCCAGGCGAATGGGGGCTGCAGGAAGCGGCATGGGCCGAGGGATGTGCTGGCCGTCGCTTCCCGCAGCCCCCATTGGCCTGGAGCGGCGAACCGCGGCCAGTGGGAGCCGCGATCTGCTGAACCTGCGGACGCGGCAGGTAAATAATCCGGCCCGGCCCGCCAGGGTGCTTACCCTGGCGGGCCGCGGGCCAAAGGTTGCCGATCCCTGATCTAGATAATACTTAGTCCTGTCTTGAGTGCAGGGCACTGGACTAGATGACTGGACTCGAGGTCCCTTCCAGTTCTATGAATCTATGAAAGTGTTGTATGTGAAATGCCTTGCAAAATTGGGATGATCAAGTTTACCTGGTACTCAGATGCACTGAGGTGCTTTGCAGATAATATGAAGTCAGGAATCTAAACAAGATAGAACATGCACAGCAGGGAGCTTTTTTTTTTTTAAAGGGAAGTATTAAGCTCTGATGCTGCAGCCCTTCCTTGTAGGAGTAAAGATTACTTGCATGAATAGTTTTCTTGACATAGATGTGGCAACTGACATGACTAAGGGTCATTCCAGGGCTTGGTTCCTTATTTTGGTGGAGTCTGGTTATTTTTATCGTCTTCTTATTTCCTATTATGAACTATTAACAAAAGGCCTAATTGTATCTCCCTGGTCCACTTACAGAGGGGACCCTCTATCTGTGGATATATCACACACACACACACACACACACACACACACACACACTCTCTCTCTCTCTCTCTCTCTCNGCTATCTGTGGATCTCTCTCTCACACACACACACGCACGCACGCACACACACACACACACACACACACACCCCTCTACAGGAAAACCTCCTATGGACTCTGTGGACAGACTACCTTGGGGCAGCTGTTGGCGCCCTGGAAGGGTAGCACCAATACAGCTGTGATGCCATTAGGGTCACAGAGCCAGTGTGGAGACACAGGACTTCCTTCAGATGACCATGTGCCAACTGATCCCCTGGGATACACAGGGTTTGGAGTGAGTCCTGTAGCCTGTTTTATGAGGGCAAGTCCTGTCCTTTTCCTTGTGGAATGACTAGCAACAATTCTCGATGAGAAGAACTTCATAGAGATTTCCTCTGTGAAGGAAATACCCCCCCCCTTTCTCCCCTCCAAGTTACTTTCTCCCCTCTTATCTATCCCCCACAAACCCTGGCCTGGCTCAAAACTGTCAGACCGGAAGCCTGAAGCAGACTGGGTTTCACTTTGAGGAAAGGGAATAAAAAGGGGAACTAGCAAAGGTTAGAAAGAACAGTTTGTAACAGGCATTGCTCAAGGTTTAAAATGCATCTGCTTGTGCGATCTGTCATGCTAAAGGTTATCAAGACTCATCCTGAACCCTATCTGTAATCAATGCTTTTATAATGGAATCGTTGCTTAGCATATAAATGCTGTTGCCTTTAAATTGTACCCCCTTTAGGTAAGCCCCTGTATGCCCATACCCACCAGTTTTAAACTGTTATCAAGATTCTCCCATTCAGGGTAATATCATAGGGTTGTCAAGCCATTAGGATTGTCCTGGAGTCTCCAGGAATTAAAGATTAATCTTCCATTAAAGATTACGTCATGTGATGAAACCTCCAGGAATATGTCCAACCAAAATTGGCAACCCTATAATATCTCTTCTGAAATAAGAGATTAATTCTACAGCGCTTCAACACTGTTTAAAGGCTGGATTGCGGCATAAGTAAGGCAATATATGTCCCTAATGACACAGGAAGAAGGGAGGAATTAGGTTAGAGCTAGGGCCAGATCATCTGCTGGTATAAATCTATCTAGCTTTATTGATTTCATTGGAGCTATGCTGATTCACACCAGCTGCTGATCGGGCTCAGCGTTCTAACTTAGGCCAGTAGGGATGGTGTTCGAAAGACCAAGAGAGGTCAGACATGCAGTTAGCCTGGTAACTCTGACACTTAACACCTCACAGAATCAGGCTCTAAGAAAATATGTTTTGACAGGAACTAGTNCATTTGTGTGTGACCTAATGATTGGGGTAGCTGGTCTCGACCGGCTGCCCCAACGCGTTGGTGTGTTTGTGTGAGCTCAATAAACGGGCCTCAGGCTTGAGACTATAATTCAAATTTTCTGCCTAGGAGTGTTTGTTCCTAACAGCACAAATGACTGCCTAGGGGGTATTCGTTCTCGACACCTCCTACTTCTCCCACTCCCTCTTCCCCCCCGCGCCCCCGCCATGGATTTTCCACACAAGAGCCGTGAATGGACTAAGAGCTATTACACGTACTTTTGAATAAGCACAAAACCACCTTCTGAATCATGTGTGCAGCTCTGGTTCACCTCTATGTTCAGACCACATACCTGCATTCCAGCGCAGAATTTGGCTCCCTGGAACAGGTTTGACATGTATTTCATTGCAACGTGGTGCTCACTTCGAGCAAGGAAAATGAGGCAGCTTGAGTGAAATGTCATGTTGAATAAAACGTGATGGTTGGGGGGGGAAGGAGGGTGAGAATTATAATTTGAATTGCCTGAAATGGGGAGGAAAAAAAAAGAAAGAAAAGTAAACCAATCACTTATAAACAAAAAAAATCTGAGAAATGTAATAAACGAAATTTACAAATGAGTGGATGCTTTTTTTTTTTTTTTTCAAATCAAATGTCTTTGGAGGATCCTCTGGAACAATTTAAAATTCAACCAGAGATGTTTCATAAGACATCCTGAATCATTTTTTCTTCTCTTGACTTGATGGTATATAATGATTTTAATCTGTTCTACTTTTCTTTAGTCCCTCTGCCAATCTTCAAACTAAACTGATATAATTGTGAAAACTACCATTTTCTTTCACTTTGATTTAGCAACATATGCAAATATGCACATGGAATTGCTAAGGATCACAAATGCTTCTAGGCAGAAGTTTTTGAAGAAGCTTTTAAAGTACAGTTTTGCTCTGAAAAATAACAATAAATAATTATAGCACTTTACTCAACAGATCTGCCCGCTGAGTGCATTCAGCATCAGATCTACTGGCTTCAATGACAAAAATAAGTTTTCGCTACTTTTACTCCTCTTAGCTGTATTGGCTCCGCCAAGCTAACAGAGAAGGAACTGGGCTCTTGTGCATCATCAACAGAATTGTTTATAAAGTTCCAGTCATCTCTGTGCAACCCCATTGAGGACAAACTGAGGGCATCATCCGAAGGCAGTAGATTTATGCAGCGGTAACTCAGAGCCCAGTGTGGTCTGCAGACCTTTCATTATTGATGAAGATAAACAAGAAGGAAAGAGACCCACTTTATGCTGAGAGCCCAGACTGAATTTGCAAGGCTGGCAGTTAGGAAAAACATTATTGTCACTTGTAAACTGAGCGCATGTGATACAGAAATAATTGACATACAGGAAACATGGAGCCCCACAATGTAATTTTTACAGAATGGTTTTTCAGACTAGAACTGCACTTTAAGAAGATACCAGGCCAGAATCTTGAAGTCTGTGGACCTATCCTGACTTACATCCGCTAGGAATCTGACCCAATCTCCAAAATCAGTTTTAAACTGTTATCAAGTTTCTCCCATTCAGGGTAATATCATAGGGTTGTCAAGCCGTTAGGATTGTCCTGGAGTCTCCAGGAATTAAAGATTAATCTTCCATTAAAGATTACGTCATGTGATGAAACCTCCAGGAATATGTCCAACCAAAATTGGCAACCCTATAATATCTCTTCTGAAATAAGAGATTAATTCTACAGCGCTTCAACACTGTTTAAAGGCTGGATTGCGGCATAAGTAAGGCAATATATGTCCCTAATGACACAGGAAGAAGGGAGGAATTAGGTTAGAGCTAGGGCCAGATCATCTGCTGGTATAAATCTATCTAGCTTTATTGATTTCATTGGAGCTATGCTGATTCACACCAGCTGCTGATCGGGCTCAGCATTCTAACTTAGGCCAGTAGGGGTGGTGTTCGAAAGACCAAGAGAGGTCAGACATGCAGTTAGCCTGGTAACTCTGACACTTAACACCTCACAGAATCAGGCTCTAAGAAAATATGTTTTGACAGGAACTAGTTTTTNACCAGTGGTTCTCAAAGCCAGTCCGCCGCTTGTTCAGGGAAAGCCCTGGCGGGCCGGGCCGGTTTGTTTAACTGCTGCGTCCGCAGGTTCAGCCGATCGCGGCTCCCACTGGCTGCGGTTCGCCGCTCCAGGCCAATGGGGGCTGCGGGAAGCGGCGCAGGCCGAGGGATGTGCTGGCTGCGGCTTCCCACCGCCCCCATTGGCCTGGAGCGGCGAACCGCGGCCAGTGGGAGCCGCGATCGGCCCAACCTGCGGACGCGGACGGTAAACAAACCTGCCCGGCCCGCCAGGGGCTTTCCCTGAACAAGCGGCGGACCGGCTTTGAGAACCACTGAGCTAGACCATCCCTGACAGGTGTTTGTCTAACCTGCTTTTAAAAATCTCCAATGACGAGATTCCATGACCTCCCTAGGCAATTTATTCCAGTGCTTATCTACCCTGACAGCTAGGAAGTTTTTCCTAATGTCCAACCTAAACCTCCCTTGCTGCAATTTAAGTACATTGCTTCTTGTCCTATCCTCAGAGGTTAATGAGGAAAAAATGTTCTCCTTCCTACTTATAACAACCTTTTATGTACTTGAAAACTGTTATCATGTCCCCTCTCAATCTTCACTTCTCCAGACTAAACAAACCCAGTTTTTTCAATCTTCCCTAATAGGTCATGTTTTCTACATCTTTAATCATTTTTGTTGCTCTTCTCTGGACTTTCTTCAATTTGTCTACATTTTTCCAGAAATGTGGCGCCCAGATCTGGACACAATACTCCAGTGGAGGCCTAATCAGCGCGGAGTAGAGCGGAAGAATTACTTCTCCTGTCTTGCTTACAACACTCCTGCTAATACAGCCCAGAATGATGTTCGCTTTTTTTGCAACAGTGTTTACACTGATGACTCATGTTTAGCTTGTGATCCGCTGTGACCCCTAGATCCTTTTCCACAGTACTCCTTCCACAGTCATTTCCCATTTTGTATGTGTGCAATTGATTGTTCCTTCCTAAGTGGAGTACCTTGCATTTGTCCTTATTGAATTTCAACCTGTTTCCTTCAAACCCTTTCTCCAGTTTGTCCTGATCATTTTGAATTTTAATTCTATCCTCCAAAGCACTTGCAACCCCTCCCCGCTTGGGAACTTTATAAGTGTACTCTCTATGCCGTTAGGAAGACCGAATGTCTAATTAACTATATCATGAAACCATTTTAGATTAGGGGGAAGATTCAGTAGTTAATATCTGTACAGTGCTTTGGATATGTAAAGCACTATTAAAGTGCTAAATTATACTTTGTTAAATATATTAATTTTTAATAAACAAACTATGTCAATAAAACAAAGTCCTCAATGACTGAGTAATGATTGAGGTTTTATATGTGTTTACATGTGCAAAACCGACATCAGACATTCAAGCCAGTAAAGAGCAATAAACAGGAACAGCATAAGAAACAGTAATGACAATACGTTCTATAGCACGTTTTAATTGTAGTGTAATTCAGAAACTAAATTAAGCCTTAACACCTGTGTATAACCTTTGTTCGGCCCTGCTAAGCATTTACATTATGATGCTGTCGTCAATGACATGATCATATACTGTTTTTTCCCATGGGACTCCTGCCTCATTCAGTGCACAGGATGGACACAATCAAAAGGCAGAGGCAATACTAAAGCTGGCATTTCCTAACTTTTGAATTCTTGACATTGAAACCTAAATAACATTATTTTAGTATAGTTTTTAATGAAATGTATATCTATATATCTGTTCAGAAATCCAGCATTTGTAGCACCACAGATACCTAACATGGAAGGAATCTATCACTCAGGTGATCAATATCCGTTTAATATATGTCCGCTACCTAACTCCTGTTCTCTCTCCCATTTCCAGTACCTTTCTAGTAGCTCTCCCATTTGTGAACAGCAAATAACAAAACCCACTGCTGAGTGCTGAAACTCTAGTGCCAGCTGCTTAATGCCAGGTGGAGACAGAGGACAACTCTTCAGGAAACCCTCCCCTGTCACAAATGAAAAATAAAATTGTGCAGTGAGACAGGCTGTTTGCTTGGTGACCCCATCCCAAAGTAGAGAACAAAGCTTTATGAATTACACAAGTGACCCTGTAGTTGACAATGTTCCTCTCAGTAAATATGGCCCATGAACCAGGACACAGTGCATTGTTTCAGAAAACAATACTGTGCTACGAGCTGAAGAAGATCTAGCCCTCCACCATCCTCTTGTCTAGGGAGCCTCTCTCCTCCACAGAATGTTTTGGCTTGGCATTCAGGCTCCCTCAACACAGAATGCAAATACAAAGAACAGCAGAGCTCAGTGTCAGGGTCAGCATCATGGGTTTGCAAAAGTGAAGGATTTTCCATGCAAAATTCCAGCTCAGCTGAAGAGCTGAGAAGATTCCTTGCAACTGTGATGATTTTCACTCAGTATTAATATTGCTACTCATAAAGGTGATGTGCAATCAGGAGCAGGGACCCAAATATAGACTCTCTTATTAAACTTACTTTTAATGTTCTCACTTGTTAGAAGCTTATATTTGATAGGAAAGATTTAGCTTCCAACAGTCTGCAGGCTCCATACAGGTGCTTAAATGCTATGAGGATAGGTGCTCTAGCAATGCTGGAAATAGATGGCTTGATTACAAGCAATGGATTGGTATCTGTATTGATGTATATGTAACAAATACAACTGCAACTGCCCATCCAGTGCTCTGGGCACCTATTCCATAAATTAAAAATGAGCTCACATAAACAAAGGACTGTCCATACATATCTCCATCTCACCCCACACCCTACTCAACGTCCTTATGAAAAGATGGGCTTTGGAACCCAGGTGTAAGCCATTTCAAGTTGAAAGGAAATATTGTTTTGGTGTTTTCAGTTCATGGTAGCCTTACAAATGTTGTCCTTCTAATGCATTTTTAAAAACTGTTTTGCCAATATTTAGTATGTTATGTGGAGCAATGTCTGGACTGCTAACCCAGGCAGGCACAAATCATGAATTAGGACCAGAAGAATCATGAGATAGTCTTAGAAATCATGGGATTTTAAACAAATGATAAATGTGACATTCTTTTGATTTCTGAGCTTGAGAGTGCATTCGGGTTATGTTTTCTGCCCTTTCTCTGCAACTATGGAGAACAGAAACTTGCTTAAATAAAACAAAGCCCACCCCTGAGCTTCTCATGAAATAACAACTCAAAAAGTTGGAGCTTTGAGAAAAAAACATTAAATATCTCAAGGTTTGTCATAAAATCATGAAGATTGTTAATACAGCAATTAATTTGCCCAGGACTGAAAAATAATATTAAAAAAATATATATTATATAAAATTACAGCACTTAGATCCTGGCCCTGCAAAAACTTAAGCACATTCTTCATTTTATGCTTAGGAGCAGTCTCATTGATTTCAACTGGACTATTCAAGTGTGTGCACAAGTGTTTGCAGGACCAAGGCCTTAACATGTATACAAGGTAGTCTATAACTGGCCCCTGGAGAGGTGTCTTTCCCCAGGTAATTCCGGTTTGTCATATTTCCCAGTTGTGACCACTTGGAGAAACCACTAAATTTAATTATAATCATAACACTTATTTCACCTGTAGATCTCAAAGCATTTTGCAAAGATGGGTAAGAATCATTATCCCCATTTTGCAGGTGGAGAAACTGAGGCACAAAGAAAGAAAGTTAGTTGACAAAGGTCGCACCATGAATCAGTAGCAGAGACAGGAACAGCCCCAAGGTCTCCTCACTCCCAGGCAGTTGCTGCCTAACATTGATATATAAATATAATTGTGATTAGAAATGTGCCCAGGCATCAACAGATACTGGGATTTTCAGTTTTGATGTCATGGGTTTGCCTGTCCTAGAGTGAGGGATGAACTGTGACATTCAAATCCAGGATTGGATTCTGATTCCTTAAAGTTTAGAATTGGGATCTGAGACTGTAGAACTCAGGGCTGGCCTCAAAACTGAGAACCAGTTCTGGGTTCAGATTCCAACCCTACCCCTACACTGTTTGAGATGCTGAGATTCAGGGGTTTGTTCCATTGCTAATAATAATGAGTAATACAATAGCTTTTAACCTGTCACACTGATTCCCAAAGCACTTTGCAAAATATTAATTCATTCATCAGAAAAGGAATTTCTCTGCCTTTATTTAGGTTTATATAGTGCATTAAGTTGTGCGTTGATTCAAAGCATGTGTGTAAAGATCTGTAATTTATTGCTCTGCAATAAATCAAAGCAATCTTCCCTAAAGCGCTGTTCATTCCTTGGCCCATTTCTAAATCTAACTATATTATATTACCATTAGGCACAAGCCTGGAACAAGATTTGGATCCTTTTTCTGGCTCTGTGATTGACTTACTGTGTGACCCTGGGCAAGTCACTGCTTCCCTCTGTGCCTCAGTTTCACAATTTAGAAATCGGATGTGGGAAGTCTGACTTTAAGGCCTAAGGGGTGTCATATGACCCTGGCCTTCTATATAAAGGGAGCTTTTAGAACTAATTTGTGTTTCTAATGCTAGCTGGTGAGGGGAGTGTCGTCTATGGAGTAAAATCTACTGAAGGTCAGAACTGAGATCCAGGCATATCTCTAGATCTACAGCCTTATTGTAGTGCCCTGAGCCAGTGGACTGCTGCCAATCTGGTCTATTTATTTTACTTTAGCTGGTTTCATTAGAAAATTATCAAGGGTCCTGGAACAAACAAAAACCCTTAATTGTGGGCATCCATGTTTTAATATAGGTATATTTTGCTATTGTATTGGAAATAAAACTTAGTACTCACTTAGTCCATATGTTAATGAATCCTAAAATACTTGTTTATAAGGTTTTAATGCCTTTGGGCAATCTCTTACAAAATGTTCTTAAATAATAACTTGTCTACCTAAAACTACAGAAGTGCAGCTTAGTTTCTGGCCAAGCTTTGGTCCGTTTGATATCTATAAAGTGCTTGTTAGAGCAGGTTTATGTGTGACTGTTGTGCCTATTTTCTTGTTAAAGCCTCAGCTCTTGTGAAATGCATGTGTCTGATTAAATGAGATCTGGTCTAACTATCTTACCAGGTGTAAGTGATTGGGTAAAATTGCTATATGTTCAGGATGACTAATGGAGGAACATAGCAGCTTGCAAAGGATAGCCTAAGATTTCAATGTGTTTATAGGTACCCAGCTTGGGACACTTTAAAAGGGCCTGATTTTCAGAGGGAGGGTGCTGAAAAACTGGGGCTGTTCTAAAATTAGGCACCCAAAATCAGTAACCACTCCTGAGAACAGCATGGAGGCCAAAGAATTCTAGTTTCATCCTCTTACCCCCTTATATCCATGCTAATAGGAAACTTCCTGAAAGTGAGATGTTAGGGTGGGGGTTGGGCTGTGGCAGGCATTTAAATCAGAGGAGCAATGGAGAACAGCCAGGTGAAGAGAGCAGTGGACTATACAGACACAGAAGAAAAAGATAGTCCCTGCCCCCAAAGAATTTTTAATCTAACCTCATGGTGTTCTTGTCTCTTGGATTTTCACTGTTGAAGTTGTCTCTAAAGCCAATGACTGTAAGCAGCTCAGATGTGGACCAGAAGAACATGAGAAAACATTTGAGTAGTTCCTGCATTTCAGTGTTTTCCTGCAAGGGGCTGTCTTCTCCAACAATCAAGAATATCATAAGCAAAGCCAAAGCAGGATCAGAGTCTAAGGGTATGTTACTTACTCAAACCAGAGCTGGACCCATCCCACAGGTTATGTGGAGATGGGAATTTTCCAGTTCCCAGACATCCTGAAGGGGTCACCCACTTGCTAAAGAACTGCTTACAGTTTCAACCATAACTTCAAAAAATATAGAGTCAAGGTAGTGGAGCTGAAATTGGTCAAGGAGTAATCCAGCAGTTATTTGGCCAGTGACTTCTTTGGTGGTGTGAGGGTGAAATAGGATTCTCTACTTCCATTAAAAATCTGGTTGAGACTTGACTGGCTCTGAAAGCTTCAAATGTAGGCACTAGTCTTATAACGTCCACTGTTAAGGAGTTTATGTGCACCAAGAAGCTTGTGAAATGCTTTCATTGCTTAGAAAAACCCTGTAAGCCAGGTGACAACAGCAGAAGTAACTGAAATAAGGGTGCTTTTTTCACCTGGTCAAAAGTAGCCTAGCTGAGCTCCAACAAACCAGGCAAGGATAGGCTGCTCCACCCTGTCAATAACTCAGTTTCAAGGGGTTCCTGAGCAAAGAAGTGTTGCTTCCCAGTTCATGGTCTCTTATTTTATAAAGAAATGCAGAAACAATACAAATGTCAGTAATACATAAAGGGCAGTTCAGCCTTAAAAAGAACTCTCAGTATTTAATGGTACAAAAGACACAGGACCTTCTACAAAGATACAAATGAGCCTTTGAAACTTTTTTAATGGTGTGTTTATTCCTAGTCAACTGGAGCTCCATGTACCATGGGGCAGAAATTGGCCCAGAGATAATTGATGCTTATTGTGCTCCAGACACCTTTAGACTGATTAATAAAATTAGGTGCAATTTTCTTTTAAGCACAGTCTGATATTCCCCTTTGACTCTTAAGTTAAACATGCTGGTAGTTTCAGTGATCATCTTCCTATTCAAGGATGCAACAGTTGCCTGGGCATGCCAGCTTCTTCAGTCCCCTTCCATCATGAGATAGCAATCACTGTTTTTCCTCTGGGCTCTGATCATTACTCACCCACCCCTTCCATCTTCATCCTATTGTTTTAAATTGCACTTTATTGCCACCACAATTAATGGGTGACATGATGTCTAACACTATGTCCAAGCATTCCTAGGGCTGTCTGTTTTCACTGTAGAATTCCTATTCAGTGAAGACTTCCTTCCCCCATTCATCCATCCAAAAGCTCTCAGATCCACTCTACAAGCTACAGCATAAAAAGACACAATTTCTGTTCTAAAGCTGATGCATTTGTTTTACAGATGAGGAAGATGGTTCAAAAATGGATACCAAACGTACCTCTGTTTCTCAGCTGCCCAGGTAACTATTCAGAAAATATCTCAATATGCTGCTTCGGGAGCATTAATATTGTTTGCTGTAGAAGTCTCCAGATCATTCCAAACCTCTAGATACTACAAAACTACTAGCTTTTTTCAGTGTAAGAATTGTCTTGCCGATTTCCTGAGTTGGGTTTAAAAGATATAGTTATTTAAAGGGCCTTTCCCCTAAGATATTTAGAACTCTCTATATCTTACATTGTAGAGAATAGTATTTAAGGCCTAGATTTTTTCAGAAATGTGCATATGCAAAAGTGCAGACACTTATATGTGAAATCATGGCAGATGTGAGCACACATGGGCAGTCAAGTATCCAGCTCTCCATTTGCATATGCAAATTAAGCACAACTGAACATACAGGTGCATGTATGACCTTGATAAACTGGAGCCCTATTTTTTTCAAGTAACTTGGTGATTAGAATTGAGTCTACCAAGACTTTATTTATACACAGGACTATTTTAGCATGGAGGGCTTACACTGGGGAAAGGCTCTGTTTTAGGCTGTGTTGACTGTCTTCAGTAACGTTGTCTACCCATTCACTTATATTCTATCGAATATCTAAATGTAGTAAATAGGAAACTTAAACATGTTGAAATATACTGACACCCTCATGATAGGGCTAAGCAGGTGCAGTGACATCTGTTTTACACTAAGATTGAATTTGACTGCTATTTCTCCATTTACTGGGAATTACTAATGTTATAACTTTAATACTGACCCTTATACTGCATGCAGGAAAATGTGGTGCATTGATGACTTTGAAATTGGGCGGCCACTTGGGAAAGGTAGATTTGGAACCGTTTATTTGGCTCGTGAACAAAATACCCACTTCATCCTAGCCCTAAAAGTCATCTTCAAGTCTGCCCTGGAGAAATCCCAACTGGAGCACCAGCTCCGAAGAGAAATAGAAATTCTGAGTCATCTCAGGTAAGAACCTGTGCTGAAAGTAAATAAAATAACCATGGAGTGGGACTTACAGCCTGAGGAATGCTGGTATCCCTGGCTGACTTAGTCTTTGCACCCGCCATTTTAGCAAAAGCCAGACTGCAGTTCATTCTAGACCACCCTAGTGCAAGCTCAACAAGCTGGAGCCAGTCTTCTGGGTTGCCTTTTTGGTGATACAGAGAAGTGGAAAATGTGATTACCTTACTTCAAAACAACTTAACCTGAATTGGTGAACTTGAGAGGTGGGAAAGAAGGTAGAAGTGCCCTCATTAGTTTGTCATATGGGTAAGGAAAATCTCTGAGATCTATCCCTACAAACTACATAGATAATTGCTATCCTCTAAGAAATATACAGCAAACAAAATGGTGTGCTGCTGGTGGGCCTCACTCCCCCCCCCAGAAATTGTTCCTTTGCCTTTTTCAGTTGTCTACTTAAGGCTAGAATCTTGAGGGTCCTAATTCTGATCACTGTTCAGTTGTGAACTAAAGAGGATCTCATTGGGAAAGCTGAGATGCTGAGCTTGCTGTCTTGATTTCTAACGTGGTTCAGTTGTGCCAATCTCAGCATGCTTCTGACTAACCTAATTCCTGACTGTCACAGTTACAAGGCTAACTGTGCCTCTGAGCCCTTCTCTGAGCTTGTGCCCTTCTCCCACCAACTCCTAGGTGACCGTACCCTGTGTATTGTCTGTGCTTACCCCAACAGGTCCAAGTAAGTTTGGGTACCTGCGGTTCTTCCCTTTTGGGAGCTTGTGACCAGTGGAAAGAGTTTAATCTTAACAGCATGAACAAAGCATAAGACAAAAGTTTGTTAAAGCAATAAAAGGGCTACCTACATATCTGTCTTGCCTTAAAGGCTTGCCGTCCCTTAGCAGAGACCGTACTCAGGTCTAATATCCCAGACACTCAACTTCTGGAGCCTGGCTTCACCCTCCCTCTCTTGAGTGACTCTTTATCCAGCCCCAAGGCTTATTGTTCTCCTGTGTTTTCTGAGCCTAGTTAAACCAGTTCAGGTAGCTCAAGAAGAGTGGGGGTAGTAACATTAAAGTCCATGTTCCTGGGTGCTTGCTGAAAGTCTGTTATCTGGGCAATTGTCCTGGCTTCCTGCATTTCCTGACAATCCTGTTATCAAATAAAACTCAGTGCAGTAAACATGCCAAAAGCCAGGTCACATACAGCATTCATAAATTGTCAGAGTTGCTCCAAATCCATCACACTAACCCTGGGGGGAATTCTCTAGCCTTTCTCCCCCAGACCACTGAAATAACAAGCACCATTTCTACAGCATGGCTTCTACTCCTGTTAAATCAGCAGCCAATGCTACTTAACTTCAGTTGTCCTATTGTCCTTCTGTTAGTAATGTATTGTCTGCTTTTTACGTACCTGATCCATTTAATTCATCACTAGACCAACTAAACCATGGGATTATTATTTCCCCACATGTGCAAGCTTTCATAACACTCCTGATCCAACTGAATAGGAATGTGGTGGTGGGAATCAAGAAAGTAGCTTAACATCTGGCTTCAGTGTTGTGATACTTGTTTGATTTTCAGCTACCAAACGTGACCTTTCTGGCTTTTTAGGCATCCAAATATTTTGAGATTTTATAACTACTTTCACGACAGAACACGGATCTACCTGATGTTGGAATATGCTCCAGGAGGGGAGCTGTACAAAGAGTTGCAAAAACATGAGCATTTTGAGGAGACTAGAACTGCCACGGTGAGTAAAGTGTTGATGCTGCTTATGTTTTGTGAAGGGGAATGGAATCTCATCTTGGAACTACAATAATGTATGCATACGCTCTGGGTTTGTATGCAGAACAAATCATCATGCCTAAGTAAAACGAGTTGGAAATATCTTGCTCACAAAGTGTCTCGTGTGACTGCCAATGTTCCAGTTCCTGGATAGAGCCAGGAATTGCCAAGATGTGGCAAGGCTTCTTTCTAATCTTCAAAGGTTCAGTACATCTATTCCTGGTTTTATATAGTACTACCATTAGCTTTCTAAGCAACTCTTACAAGCAATATCAAAACAAACATGGTAAATATCAAACCAATTCACTCACTGCTGAGCCACAACAAGGTTTGTATTTAACTTACTAAATGGCTAAATCCTATTTCCTATAGAAAACCACTACATAAACTGTGTTTGACTGTATAATTCTCTTGGGTGTGGCACATTCTGCAGTATGTAGAAGAAATATCTGATGCTCTGATATACTGCCATGCTCAGAAAGTGATCCACCGAGATATCAAGCCTGAAAACCTCCTGCTAGGACTTAAAGGGGAACTGAAGTTAGCAGACTTTGGCTGGTCTGTGCATGCTCCGTCACTCAGGTGAGTCTGACTCCTCTTTTCAGTTGTAAGACCACTACTATATGGACTCAGTCTCTATTCGACTGTCCTGTATTTCCAGCTCCTCCACTGACAACATTTTGGTAAAATCTGTCTCATCTTGATTCACTGATTCCACATAATTGTCTCCAAAGAAATGAACTGTGGACAATCATTGGATTGTGACACCACTGATGGTGAGCAAGGAGGAGCAGGATTGGTTCAAGGTTGTGTGGTCCCTTGAACACGGAAATGAATAATCAGGGCCTCCACAAAGGCATGAAAAGTATACTCCTTGTGCCCTGCTTTGCTTCTACATGGTCCTTGAGACAGCATGAGCAGAGAGGTCTGTCGGCAGCCCCAGGACCAACAGCCGAGAGAAGCTCTCCTTCAAGGCTGGCTATCTCTACACCTTGACTGGCACTTTGAAGAAAGAAAGCAAAACAGCGCATATGGCTTTTCTTAGATATTAGAATCATTATTTTTTTCCAAAGATTCTTGCAACACAGACTATAGTCTGAAATATTACTGTCATGGAGCCATATAAGTGCCTCTTGTCTTTCATGAAGCACTAAGAGAATGTTTTTGACTCTGCAGCCCAACCCCTCATGTAGCTTCTGTTCGACCTAATCTAGATCTCTGGCTTTAGGAGTTATGTCTAGTCCCCAATCAAAACTATTCCTTTAGACTGAAACTTAAGAAATTGTATGCACAGAGTCACCCAGCTTGCATACACAATTTTGAAAGTTTGGGCCTTAATTGGTCAGAAGGCTAATTGCTGGGTAAGTAAAGCACTTCCTAGGATTGAGACAGAAGCTAATCTACTTTCCCCACACCTAGGCCACAAAGCTGACATCCTACCTAGGGCAAGATCTTCAAAACAGCTCAGATTCTAGTGGGTCCAAATCTGGCCCCTAAAGTTCTAAATTGGGTGTGGATGTGCATAGTAAATCCAGTAGCGGCGCCAGCTTTGCCGGCGCCCTAGGCGGCGGAAGGTCCCGCCCCCGAAATCCCGCCCCCAACAGCGGTGGCGGCAGGTCCCGCCCCCAAATTTCTACGGGCGGCGGGGGCGCAGGCGCCCCCAAAATAGCAGCACCCTAGGCGACCGCCGGCCCTGAGTAAATCAGTTATTGATAAATTTACTCTACCTTATTTTAATGCAACAAAATGACTGGTGATTTATTTTTTTTTCAACAGGAGGACAACATTTTGTGGCACGACAGATTACCTTGCCCCAGAAATGATTGATGGGAGAACCCATGATGAAAATGTTGATGTCTGGTGTGTTGGTGTTCTATGTTTTGAGTGTCTTGTGGGGTATGCGCCATTTGAAGCACCCACCCGCAATGAAACATACAAAAGAATTGCAGAGGTAAACTTTCCTAAATCCATGGAAGAGGTTACTTGGTTTTGAGAGCAAAGAAAACCTGCTCCCAGAGGTGAACAAATAATTAGGCTCAGAAGGATTTTTTTTTTTTTTTTTAAATCAATGAAAGCTGATTTCATGGTATGCACAAACTAATGAAATAATAGCTTAATTGATGATGATCAAAGTTTACAGATAGGCAAAGTAAGAAAAATGCTGCTTCAGAACTTTATGATTTAAGGATATTTACTTCGTATATTTTGACTGATGTTGACAACTTGTGTTTTAATGGCTATAAAGCTTTAACTTTTTGAATCTCGCCATCTCTCATTAAAAAATTGTCTGATTTCCCCCCACCCCCCATAATTTTCTGCAACTGTGAAAATTTAAATTGATAAAAATGGAAAAAAGCTTAAACATTTGATACTTATTGAATTATATAAAAAATCTAATTCTGGCAAGCCTACAAATAACCTAATCATATAAAAGATTAGACTAGGAACCCACAACTGTCAGCACCACTGATAAACAGGCCAATAAATTATCTTTAGAATCAGAAACTGCTTGGGTTTTGATTTTGTTGGCATCAAACATGACTGGTTAAAGCACTGTTAGAGTGCATTACAGAGAATTGGGCATCCTGTTTGATACCATCTCTGTATTCATTAGGACCCCTGACATTCCCAGTTAAAATCTTCAGAACAATGTCAAAATAACATGGTTTATTACGAGAAAATCCTGGTTACTTTTTCTTGCCCTTACCATTTCCCTCTTCAAAGTCTGTAGTTGAGCAGGGTTGGATAAAGATGCCTTCAGAGCACATGGACTCTTTCTTAAATCAACAAGAGTCCTTAAATAGTAATGTGAGGCACTCCTCAATTGTGCTACCTAGTTACTAAAAATAGCACAAACATACTGTGGCACTTCAACTGGCAATACATATGGCAAAACTGTTAAATCTAAATTAGTGTTGGATGTGTTTCAGACAGCTGCTCCTTTTTGTACGGAGTTTGGGGTGAAAAGTGGTGACAAGATGTAAACTACCTAATTTGAAACAGTGGCTCATCTTGGATATAGATTTGCCGCCTTGTCTTGTACCCATACAAATCTACTGGAATTTTGCCATTGATTTGAATGGGAGCAAGACTGAGGCTGTAATTTCTTTTCTATCTGCAAAATTGACATGGTGGAGGAGGGGGATGAACAAATGTAGATAAATATATTGAAGACTAGGGATACAGATACAAAATGTACCAGTTGGTTCTAATACTGGCCTTATTCAATGAAGATTACTCTCCTTCATTAATTCTGTCTTCCACACTGCTCAGTACAAAATGTCTCTTTAAAATTAAGCAGCCAACCAATTTATTCGAGTGAACACTATCCGCTAGTGTCCTTGACTGTGACTCTAATGTGCACACTGTATCGCAGATAATTGGAAGTGTATTATGCCAGAAACATCGATCTTATTTTGCACATTAATCAGGGTTAAAAGTATATCAGATAAAGTTCTTGTGATTAGATCTATTCTGTGGCTGCTGTGACAATGATCTGGTATAGAAGATGTTACAATGTAATTCTGGAGCACACAAAGAATCTTACTTTTCACTGAAATTCAGTTGTTGTCGTCATAGCGTATAGTTGGGTTATCAGACTTGCATGCATTCCAACTCGTAACTGTCAGTAACAGTCTTGCATTTTCGTAGTCTTTTTGAAGACACTAATTTACTATCATGAAATTACCTGGCTTTGGTAATATTGTTACATCACTCATTACCCGTTAAGCAGTACTTTTTGTAGCTGTCAAGTTTTTTGTAGTCTTCACAACTGCTCGGTGGCTAGTGTGCTGAGACCAGTCTATCGTGCTGACCAGTACTGTCTCCTGTGTCAGTTTGTCTTATAATTCGATTGCAAACTTTCTAGAGCAAAGACTATCTCCCTCCAGCCCCTTCATTCTGTTTATACAGCACCTAGTGCACTGGGGTCCTGGTCCATGACAGGCTCCGAGGTGATATTCTACTATTCATTGTACTTGCATCATACCTGCTGTTTACCTTGTGGAACTAATATTCTTTTTTTATTTTTTTTATTTCAAGGTTAAATTCACATTTCCCTCATGGGTGCCTGATGGTGCCAAGGACCTTATTTCAAAAACACTTAAGCGCACTCCTTCTTTGAGGCTCTCTCTCAAAGAAATAATAAAACATCCATGGGTTAAGAAGAACTCAAGGAGGATTTTCCCACCAGTTTATAAAGCAGCTGAATAATAAACTTGTGCTTCCACAAGAAGACACTCTTACTCTGGAATAGTGACTACTTGTGCTTTTCTGAGATGGCTGGATTTTTTTTTTATCCGATTAGGATTCAGTTTCAGAATGAACACGAATGGGAAGTACTAGACACTAACCTTGAGAACTTTCTGTGCCACGGGAAAGAGAAAACACTAATGTAGGGCGTAAGGCTTGGTGTTGAGAGGTGGTGGGAAAATAGCTTCAGTCCTAAATGTAATATTTAAATGGACAGGGGTTAATTCACTTTTAGATATAAAGCAGATGCTGCCACTACCTATAGTAGTTTGCTTTTTGTATCAGCTTAATTTCATAATTGGACTTTCCCTCCCCCTGTTCAATCCGATGTTTCTACACAAGCTGTGAGAGCACCTGCCAGCTTCATGCTTAAAATGAACCTTCTGCATCGTAACTACAGGTCTCTCGCATCTTGTGTGCATTTAACATGCGCGATTTCGGCTTTGCGCGTCGGCAAAACCACACACAAAAAAAGAGGGGAAAAAAGCAATTTCTGTAGTGCGGGCGATTCCGCCTGCCATTGAAGTCAATGGGATTTTGGCTAGACGCGGTTTTCGCTTTACGTGCTGACCGCGGACCGTAACCCCCGCGTAAGATGCGAGAGACCTGTACTAGCTTTACCTCTGCGTCATGGGTGGAGTCCATGAACTTTGCAGTAGGGGACCCCCCCCTTGCCTCGTTTGCACATAACGCTGCCGTGGGAGGACAGTGGGGTTGGCTGGATAAGAGGGCGAGCGAGCGAGCTGTGCTGCAAAGAGTGGACTGGACAAGTGCTGCCTGCCCCCCCTCTGCAGCGCAGGGGCCGAGCTGGTGGGAAACAGCGCGCCCCTTGCACCCCCTCCCGCCTCAGGGCAATGCTGAAGGTACTTGTCTTCCCTCGCACGCTGGGCCCCGCGTGGCTGCAGGCCAGAGGATGCCCACTCGCCTCCCTCCACACACCGCCCCCAGCCAGGCCCGCGTGGGAGCAACGCTCTCTGTGACTCAGCGGGAGTCAGTTCCAAGGCTGCGCAGCCGCATGCGCGAGAAACACCCACGTTGGGGGTGGGGGGTTCTTGCGGGGCTAGCCGGCCTATACGGTACGCATGCGTCCTGAGTGCAATTATCTCACGAGACAGTTGCCTGCGCGCGCGTCTGTCTGGGGAGGGGAGCCAGCGCAGCACGTGGCCAGCTGCGTGTCCTTCCGACGAGTGGCGCTTCCCTTCTGATGTCACACTGACGCAAAAGCGTAAGATTGGAGACGGGAGTCTCCCACTCCCCACACCACCCCCCAGGGCCTAACGCTCCTCTCCTCACGGCGCAGGGGCCGCCGCCGGCTCTGGCTTCCATTCCATTCGCAGGGACGGCAGGGGCGCCGCGTGAGGGGGAGACGCGCGGCCGCAGCACCGCCTGCCCGCCCTGGGCCGGTCACCGCCGGCACCATGAAGATCTGGACCTCGGAGCATGTCTTCGAGTAAGGGCTGGGCTGGGGGCAACGGCCGCGGGGCCACGCGCGCGCTGTGCGACCCCGGTCGGGCCCGGGCTCGCGTGGAGAGGCTTGTTCCCAGCCGGGGCGGTGTGAAGAGCGACCCGCGGGAGTTGGGACGGGGGGGGCCGCCGGCACAGCAGCTGCCGCTCTGCGGAGGCAAAGCCCCTGCCCGGGGGGCTCCCTCAGCGCCGCGGCCCGGGGGCCCAGGGCAGCGCTAGCAGCCTGTGGCGGGGGATCTGCGAGGGCCGGGGGAGAAGGTTCTTGCCAAGGGGCCTGCAGCTCATTGTGGGTGCGGGCTAGAGCGCCAGAGCCCGATGAACCAGGCGGGCGAGGGGATCTCTCTTATTGGCCAAGCGTCGCTCGGGGGAAGGGACGAGCCTCGAGCGCCGCGGAGCCGCAGAAGAGCTCTGGAGCTTCGTCCCTTCCGCCAACAGCCGTCGGTCCATCGAAAGCGATCACCTGGCCCGCCTTGCCTGCCTCGGGAAGTGGTTAGGCGCAGGACAGCTGTGTCTGGCAAACGCTGTAGAATCCTAGGAATCATATCTCCCCCCGCCCCTCGGAGTTAATAAACTCCCAATGCAGCCTCCTTGAAACTTGCTCTACGGTTTGGGACAGCAGTGAAATTATCATGGTCTTACATAGTTGTTAATTCAGGTGGGGCAGTGGTTCTCAAACCCCATTGCCCTGCGACCCCCCCTTCTGACAACAAAAATTGCTACACGACCCCAGGAGGGGGGACCGAAGCCTGAGTCTGCCTCAATCCCACTGACCCGGATGGAGTGGGGGTGCAAACCTGAGCCTCACCACCCCCGGGCGAGGAAGAGGTCAAAACCCACGCCCAAGGGCTTCATCTCTAGCCAGGGGGCCTGTAACCTGTGCCCTGCTGCCTAGGGTTGTGGGGCTCGGGCTTCCCCCAAACCCCAGCAAGTCTAAGCCGGCCCTGGTGACCCCATTACAATGGGATTATGACCCACAGCTTGAGAACTGTGTTACAATAAAGCCCATAATTAAGAAATCTACAATACTCTGGTATTTCACAAATAATTGTTTGGTTTGTTTCTGGATTGTTTCAACTGAATATGTTTTGTACCTGTATTTTTAAAGCAAACTGTAAACTGCATCTTTTTCATTATGTAATAGAAAGTATGACAAACTAATGTGTGCAATTTATAAATGTGTTAATTTTGATTTATTTTGTCAGCCACCCCTGGGAAACAGTTACAACAGCTGCTATGCAGAAATACCCAAATCCCATGAACCCTAGTGTGATTGGAGTTGACGTATTAGACAGACACATAGACCCCAGTGGAAAGTTGCATAGCCATAGACTGCTCAGTACAGAATGGGGGATGCCTTCTATTGTAAAATCAGTAAGTACATTATTACAAGACTTGAGAGAGAAAGTATGTATGAGTTATCTCATTTTTATAAATAATCAAAACCGTATATAATTTACAATCCAGCTCTTGTGACAACACAGGGCCTGGGGGATCATATGTATTCCTTAGGGACATGGGATGGCACTATCTCCTTTACAGTTATTTATGTCCTTGTGGCACTAGGAGGGAGCAGTAATTTTACCCACCCTCAAGCACAGAAGCTGCTCTTGTATCTAATTCTTGCTTTGTGTAGGCAGGTGGGGGTAAAGCCCAATATGACCTTTCATGTCTTTTCTTGCAGCAACAACTCTTGTATTTTATTGCTTGGTTACTTGAAAAGCAGCAGCAGTAATCTGGTTAACAGCTGTTCTCTTAAGGTGTCCTATTCCTAAAAATGGCAAATTTTTATTGGATTGTCAGGTACACTGACATTCTTGTACTATGGTTTGATCCTTGAAGAAGTTTTGTAGTATACTTTGGTCCTGAAAGGTACATAAATCATTCCCAATGTATTAACATGGCTTTCCTCATGATGAGTTTCTTTATTAGCTTGGTGGAAGAACCACATGTTTCCTTATTTATTATCAGTTTTAAATACCCCGTAAATCAAGATTGGATCCCATTGTTGCACTTTACATACACATTGTCAGAGACTGTTCTTGCCCCGAATTCAGTCTGACTAGACAAGACAGACAAAGGTTGGAAGTAAGGGAGTAGTATTATTTCCTTTTAATACCTAGTGCTCCTATTTTATGTTCTGGAAGAATAAGGTTGGACTTGGGAAACCATGCCACTTATTCTCATCTAGTTGAGAGAATAGCATTTGTCTGATTTTTTTGTGATGTTACTTTTAAATGATTAACAGAATTCTGTTTTGTAAGTAGTAGATAATATAGTTTAGACTGTTGCATACTTTTCCAAAGTTTAAAAGGATGTTAACTTAAATCACGTTTCAGTATAAACTGTTTTACCTGCAGTTGTTAAAAGTAACACAGTTGCTATAACTGAAAAGAATTATAGAAAAGTTATTTTATTTTTCCCTGCACATTTGACAACTGTCTATGGACAAATTCACCCTTTCCCCTGTATAATCATTCTGCAGCTTTTTTGCAGCATAATGGGCAAGAATTTTTTTTAATAGGAGCATGTGGTTTTAAAACTGTCAGCGGGAAGAACAGTGGGACTTCTAGCTTTTTTTTAAATAGATTTCAAACCGATGATGTCCTTTTAAAGAAATTGAATTAAATTGTACCTATTATTTTAAGCAGAAAATAAATACCAACTTTGTCATTTTAAGGCTAGTCGCATTTCTTACTCTTTATTCAGTATAGTAATGTTTACTTTGATATTCCATAGTATGTTGAAAGGAAAGGAAAAAAGTAAATACAAATCTTTAAACTTTTCAGAATAGTTATTGCAGTGTGTTTGCGTGTATAATCTTGGGTGTCTTTCTTGTAGCTCATCGGTGCTTGCAGAACAAAGACATATGTTCAGGAACACTCTGTAGTTGACCCTGTGAAAAAAACAATGGAACTTAAGTCAAGTAACGTAAGTATTGTAATTTCTTTAATCAATAATGCTAAAAAGTCATTAGTTGACTAACATGTTTAAATTGTATAAACAGTTTGAAAAAGAAAATTTTATCTTGAAAATAGCATGCCTCATATTCTCAACCTCCCATAGCCCATTGTAGTAAAGGAACTTTTTTTGCTTTGTTATGCAACACCTGCACTAGAAATGATTAGTGATTAGCAAATACAAAGCATCCCACTTTGTTTCAAAAATTCTTTTGTAGTATTGCTGCTACCTTAATGTGTAGTACTTTGCTCAGTACTGTATATCGTTTGTACATGGTCATTGTTAAAATCCTTTTCTGATAATAATAGGTATATCTCCATATATTATTATCTCATAGAACTGGAAGGGACCCCAAAAGGTCATCGAGTCCAGCCCCCTGCCTTCACTAGCAGGACCAAGTACTGATTTTGTCCCAGATCCCTAAGTGGCCCCCTCAAGGATTGAACTCACAACCCTGGATTTAACAGGCCAACGCTCAAACTACTGAGCTATCCCTCCCCCCCGACAGTCTATGCTGAAGGACATAAGAAGAAAAAGTAGTTTAGCAAGCTTGAACTTTAGGATTTATTTCTTTTGTGTATGTTTATACCAGTTTCATTAAATAGTATTTCAGCTGTAATTTTAGAATAATAAATTAGAATACCACATTGAAGGATGGTGTTTAAAATCAGATATTTGAGTGTTAAGGTCTTAGGTTGTTCTAGTTGTATTCATTGCATCATCTTAATGATTTTTTTTTTATTTATGTGATAATCTAACTCATTTTATTCCATAGATTTCATTTACAAATCTGGTGTCAGTAGATGAGAGGCTTATCTATAAACCACATCCTCAAGAGCCAGAAAAGTAAGCACATGTATATTTGTCTTCAAGATTGCATCTTAGAAGAGTAAAATAAATTTACATTATCCTTAATGGTATTGCTTCCGCAAATCCCCACTGTGAGATTGCATGCCCTTCCATATGACAGTGGAGTCCATTTCAAAGCAGCTGTTCAGGGAGTGAGCATATGCCCCTCTGTTTCAGCATTTTAAAATGAAGGGTATAAAAAAACCCCAGTCTCCCAACTGTCTCTCATTTCCAGAGTCCTGTTTTTTACAAATATGAAATAAAATGAAAAACAACATATAAAGCAAAAACTCACCCTGCAGCTATGGCTTCTGTCCCATGAGGCTGGGCCCAACTCCTTGCTCTGGGGTGTTGCAACCTGGGGCATGGTTTCTCAGTGCCATTTCAGGTTTGGCCCGGCTGCCCCTCTGTCATCATGATGCCACTGCCAGGTGAGTGCAGGGCAGGCTTGCTCTGTGACCTCCCTCGGCAAGACCTATCACCCCTCCCCCCCATGTTGATAAAATGGATAAAATTAAATAACACAAAATTGCAGGAAAATAAAATGAAAAATTGTTTAATAAAATAAAAGGAATTTCATGGGTCTCTACTCTTTTTTTATTTTATTTTTTTCCCTTCTCTTTTTTTTTCTTTTTCTTCTCTTTCCATCAACCTGAGTGCACACAGATCGTACACCTCTGTCTGCATCTGGATTTCTTTTAGAATAACTAAAGTAATTGTAGATCAGATTAGCTGCTCCTTTTGGGAGAGCTGTGTTATCATTTTGTAGCTAGTAATATTCCACAGCCCCCTCCTGGAAGATTGCTGCTACTAGTTAGTCTCTCTCAGTGGGAATATGTCCTGGCAATGTCATAAGGGAGAAAGACAGGTGACTTTTGTTCTTTGAATGTATTCCCTCTGCAGATCCATGTTGACCCTCCCTTTTACCCTTTACTATGGAGAATTAAAGGATTCAAGAAGAAGTAAGGGACATTTGTGGGTGGGTAGGGATTACTGTATCTTATTTCTGGAATGCTGGAACAGAGAATCATGCACACCCAGCCTCACAGCAACATAGCCCATTTCAAAACAATTAGCCATTGGGGGGGGGGGAGTGTGTTACATGCTTTTCTGTTCCAGTATTCCAGAAGCAAGAGAGAGAGAAAATTTTGCCAGGTAGATCTGTGGAAGCAGGGCATTGGGGGGGGGGAAGCAATTTTTATAAATAATACTCTACTTGTTTTTATAATGTGAAAAAATAAAGTGACCTTTTTTTTTTCTTTTTTTTTAAACTCAGAACCATTTTGATTCAAGAAGCAATAATCTCTGTGAAAGGTGTCAGTGTCAGCAGTTATCTAGAAGGATTAATGGAAAACACTATCTCTTCCAATGCGAATAAAGTAAGTATGACTCCTATATATATGTTCTTTATGATTTCTGGCTTCCTGATTTGTGGAGTAAAAAAAAAGCTAAGTTTTTTTTTACATTGTTCGTATTACATTTAGTTTACTTTTGAAAAAGATATGGCAGGGCTTCTCAAAAGGGATCGTAGTGTGAATCACTTCTTAAAATACAGATCCTGTCATAGGCATCTCCACGCTCAACCTCTCAATCCTGATTCTGCACCTTCCCTAGCATAACAATAGCACTTTGTTAATATTGTCCTAACATTTAAGATGACAAAATGAAAATAACCATGTTTTAGCATGATGGGTGTGGCTGCTTGATCATATCTCTCTGTGAACCTTTTGGGTTTTTTCCCCTCATTGACTGTATATTTATTAGTACCAAATATCCCCATGCTGCCTGGGCTAGCATCTCCAGGTCACTTTGATTCTGTTCTATATGTTTACTATTCTTCCAGTTCAAGTGCCATCCAAAATTTTACATCCGGCAGATGTGAAGCAGATGCAAAAAGTTGCTTCTTTTTAGTGCAACTGGTCAGCTAGCCTCTGGAAATCCAAACAGTTCATGGACTGCGCTACAGCAGTTGGGAAGCATAGGCTTGACAGAAGCAACTTTGCAGATCACAATTTAAGCACCGCTAAACTAAAGAAAATCTCTCTTAAAAAATGAAAAGCTGCACTTATTTCCTTAATACTTCGGTTGTTCGCTTTATTTGTTGAAACAGTGTGTGTTGAGGTCTCATTTAATTTACATCTTCAGTTTTATAAAAATGAAATTCATCAACTTTGGTTTGCTAAAACTTAATTTATTAGTTATATGCATGGTCTACGTCACCCCTACCTTTTGATATTGTCATAGAATACAGAACATGGGGACAGACAAAATGAAAAGGCAGTAAATATAAACCTAATTAAAGAAAATACTACTTCACATAGTATTCACCTCAGTACAAAGATGCTCTGCACATTGTTTCATGTGACAACTTAGGTATAGTTTAAGTCTTTTAAAATGGGGAATAAGAGACATGTAAGGCTTTGTGTGGGCCTCCTGCATGGGGATAAATTACAGCCATAGAATATAATCCATTATATTTGCTGGTGCCAGAGACAAGAAGACAAAACTGGATAATTTTATTGCCATTTATAACAATTTTATCTATGGCCCCTCTAATATTTCTCTCTTATGGTTTTTATATTAGTGCCCATAATTTTAGTTATGAGTGTCTCCCAAAGAATTTGAAATCAAATCTATGAACAGCCAGGGACCTAATTTTCCTCCTTGCCTTCCCATCTGTCAGTCACGTTAATTTTTTTTAAACTGTTTTTATGTGAATGTTCTCTTTTCTCACTGTTGTACTATTCATTTTCTGATTTTTTTTTTTCCTCTTCCTTTTTTCTATACCTTTTTCCTTGTCTTCTTCCTTGTGGTTTTTATTGCAGCTGTAGGAGAGAGAAACTGAAGTGAGTTTTCACTTAATTCTGAAGGCTGTAATATTTGTGATAATTTTAATCTCCTGTGGAGTAAACTCTGAAGCCTTGGTCCTGTTCTTGAGAATGCCCTGTTTCCTCTTTCTCAGTAGCTTCATCCTTGATGTTGACAGCATCATAGTTTCTAAGGACTGTCATTGTACAGAGAATTTCTCTTTAAAATAAAAAAAAAAAACTAGGGCCAGTATCATGGAAGACCTTAATTTAGGATTGCAGCTTTTGAACTCAACACATTATTCTGTTAAGAGCCAGTGTAGTGAGAAGTCCATGTATATTAACATATGGAAATGCACAGGCAAGACACCCAAGAAACTTGAACTCTCCCTTGTATTTGAACTTTGCAATAACCATACAATTATGATTAGTGCACAAGTGTTTGTAAATCTCAGATTCAACTGATTTAAAGACACTTGACTTTTTTTTCTTCAAGTCCACTACAGGACTGATTTTTTTAATTAAAACTCATAATCTAACTGATTTCCTTATACATTTTCAGAAAATGTATTCTGTGCTGAAAGAAAATGCTATACCGTATCTTCATACATAACAAAGTGGTTCAGTCCCTCTTGCATGTAAAACTCAACTCAATCTTACCTATGGAACTTCAGTCAACTTCAGTATTGTTGGGGGGTGCTTGTGACTAGATATATAGTACAATGCAGTTATTCTGATCTGGAGCTTCCAAAGACCTGGCTCACTTGACCATTTGGGGTTTGGTTTTTTTTGTAAAATGGGGTGCATTCTTTTAACCAGTTTTGGCTATCATTAGTGTCAGCTGTTTGAGATTCCAGCAACAGTTAGGTGTCCAGAAGGATTCCAGGGGTGTGTGAAGCTATAGCTTGTGTATTATAAAATTGTGTGTGTATGTTAAGCAAAAAGTCACATTGTCTACCTTGTATACATTTTGTCAAGACCTAATTACATTTATAAATGTTTTCTGCCTGTCAGAGACTAATAGCAGAAATTAATTTTAGATTTCAGTCCAGAGTATAAATAGAAAAATGTTTAACACCACCTGGGCTCAAATAAAATTAATTAGCCATGGTCTTTCATCGCTTAGCCCTGTAAAGGTTTTAAAGGGAAGTCTGGGGCTTGGGAGAAAGATCTTCCAGTTTGCATGAATAGTGGAGGTATATCTGTGCTCACTCTTGGCTCCCTTGTTTCAACTGTTTTGTTCTAGCTAGTCTTCAAGAAAATATGATGCCTTGGCCATTTACCTACAAACCTTTCCTTTCTTCATAAATATGTGAATAAGTGTTGTTGTTTTTTTAATTGCAGGGCCGTGAAGCATTGGAATGGGTAATCAGTAAATTGAATACTGAAATTGAGGAGTTCACAGCTTCAGCAAGAGGAAGCATGAGGACTTCTATGGCAGCGGCAGCATTTGTAGAGAAATAATAGTGAATACAGCTATATCAATTAATAGGTCTAAGTGTCTGAGATAAGCAAACTAAAACTTCTCTCCAAGTTGAAATATATTTATTCTTATATTTGTTATTTAAAGGCATATTTGTATATTAGGTAGTTTTTAAATTAAAACTTGGAGAGAAGTTACAAATTCTTGTGACTGAAGGTTATGTGCTGGGGCTTCACTAACATGTTAGTTCCATTGGACTGAACATTCGTTTCAAATGAAATAACCTCCTAACATTCAGAGCTAATTCCTGTATTTAATGAACACTGGTATAAAATAGTTTTTATCCTAGGTAAGGTTGCAGACGTTGCAGGAGATTGACATGTTAGTGAATCCTACTTGGGTGGAATTTAGTGGTTTGATTCATGGACTCTACCTCTTTTGGGACCAAGCCCATAATTAAGCAAAATGGCTTGTTCTAGCAAAGTTGGTGTTATGTTTCTCTTGGGCAGTTGAATGATATAACTTGATTTAGATGGAAGTTTTATTACTTGAAGTCTGAAGTATAAATGAATGTTTGTATAAAAACACTTGTTTTGATAAATTGCTGTTAAAAAGTTATTGGATAGCTGAGCTAAAATGGTACTTTTAAAGTTAACTATATCCATCAAACAGCATCTTAAAACTCTCAATAAAAGTCACTGCATCATTTTGAATAGTGTACTTACCTGCTGAGGCCCAGGTTCTGTCCTTAAATATGAAGTTGTGTTACATGCCAATAACTGAGGGAAGAATTTAGCCCTATGTGCTTACTTATTTTTTTGTCCACCATCACAATGAAAAGGAAAACAACCTATATTTAGAAGGGTACTGTAACCACATGTGCATTTTAACATGTAATTTTGTAGATCATTAAAGCTTCATAGAAAAGTAGAAATGTATTTTGAAATTCAGAAGAAAAACTTCCTTGATGTTATTAGAGAAACTTTATAGAATTGTAGAAGTGAGACTGAGATACTTCCTCATATGTTTACAGGAGTTGTTACATTGCTAAACATGTTTAAAATGTTGCCTAATCATGCTTCAAAAATACTCATTAAGCATGGCATCACGGACTATTTGGGTGTCCTTTAATTTAAATACAGTATTTTGCATTTAATTTTCTATGTAATGCTTTGTGTGCCTCCTTTATATCTTATTGAAATAATTGTCTGCTTACAAACAAGGCTTTTAAATGAAAGACAGGAATCAGAATTTAGAAGAGGGTTCGATAATCTTGTCTCTTGGTACTGGCCACAGATTCTTGGTGCTCTCTCATTCTTGAGTTCCCACAGCTTATCGCTAAGGGTCAGATTTTTGCCAACTGTACTGAAGTCAAGTACCATATTACTCTGCAGATAATTCCATTGGAATCAGTGAATCAATCTCATAAAATAAGGGCTTGTCTACACTGGATTGCCTACATGGTCTCCCAGCGCTCTAAAAAACCCACCTCCACGAGGGGTGTAGCTACCAGCGCTGGTGCACTGTCTATACTGGCACGTTACAGTGCTGAAACTTGCAGTGCTCAGGGGTGTGTTTTTTCACACCCCTGAGCGAGAAAGTTGCAGCGCTGTAAAGTGCCAGTGTAGGCAAGTCCTAAGGCACCCTTCAATGTGGGGGAAAAGTGCAAAATGTAGCATTAAAGAAACTGCACTGATGATTTACTGGTCGGAAATCCTGACTTCTGGTGCCATAAGGGTCCATTTGGCATTTCAGGCCTAATCCTAATCATATGTTGTTTTGTGTCATTTTTCAGAATATAAGATGTCACCTGTTTAGTATTTTCTGTTATGTGCCATTTTTCTGTGATACTAAAGTTGTATATTGAATATTGTATGTTAGTGACACAAAACTAGATCTTTTCTTAGTTTAAAAGTGCTCAATATAGTGGGAACACAAACTTCAATAAGATTTTATATAGAAGAAAGACTGTGTATATGTGTGTATATAATACAACAAAAGAAAATTTACCTATTTAAAATTTTAATATTTTTTTCTACTTAAAACCTATGAAGTTTTAATTTGAGACTTTGTTAGTACATTTGTAAAAGCAACTCAAATCCATTAGGGTTTGTGGCTTTTTTTACACATGGAGATTGTTCATACAACTGAAATTATATTTCAACTAAAGATTAGTAAATGTTGCTACTTGATAAAATTTCTGTAGTCATACTGTATCTTGTGGTAAAAGTTGCAATGCTCAAATTAGTGATTAGAAACTTTTTAAACTTGTACCTTTACTCTTAAACCTAGCTTAATTCTGTGCTTTTTAAACTCAGTATAAATTTTCCTCATTTTGCTGCACTGTGGACAAACTAACTTGAACTGGCAATATTTAGTAGGCATTTGAAGGATTTTGATTTGTTTCATATTTATTCAGGCTTTTGTGCTCTTCCTGAGGGTAGTGCTTTTGTGTGTGAATTTTTTATTTTAAATAAAATTGTGGCTGAGTGTTGGCTAGTTTGTAAGAAATCTGTCAGGTCATGAGATCTTATATGCCCTTTAGAGTAGCAGTCAGTTTGAAGGCTACTGATTCTTTTCTTCACTGTTCTGTAGCGGAGGGAGAGCACTGAATGCAGGGGAAGAGACACTCTGCTTTTTAATTTACTCATTAAATAGCATATCCCCAAATTTACAGAGCCACTAATAAGTTAAACACAAACAGTTCCTATAACCTTTCTGTACTGCCAAGTATGCATTAACCTGCAGCCCAGTTCCAAGTCCATTGGAGTCAGTACATGTTTCTTTGCAATATATGTGCTCACCTTTCTTGGGGTTAACAGAGGGAACTGAAGCCAGAGGGGCAGTGCAGCCCTTTCTGCTCTGAGCTTGTGACCTCCAACAAGAACTTTCCAGAAATTTTCCAAAGCTCTGTGGCACTGGGAGTAACATCCTGCAAGTGTGACTATGGAGAGGCAACACTATGAACCGCTTTTACCATAGTAACCTGGTTCTTTTTTTATATACCTGCTTGCTTTCTCTATCACCGTGGCATTAAACCCTTGGGTTATAGAAAGCTGGCCTGGGACCCAGTTTCTTAGTTCCTAACCAGTCTAGGAACATGTTTTTAAAAAATGTTTTAACTAGTAAAAGCAGCAAAGAATCCTGTGGCACCTTATAGACTAACAGAGGTTTTGCAGCATGAGCTTTCGTGGGTTATCTCTAGCTTGCTTCTTGCTTGCATATATATACCTGCCCCTGGAAATTTCCACTACTTGCATCCGAAGAAGTGGGTATTCACCCACGAAAGCTCATGCTGCAAAACCTCTGTTAGTCTATAAGGTGCCACAGGATTCTTTGCTGCTTTTACAAGTTAAAACATTTTTTAAAAACATGTTCCTAGACTGGTTAGGAACTAAGAAACTGGGTCCCAGGCCAGCTTTCTATAACCCAAGGGTTTAATGCCACGGTGATAGAGAAAGCAAGCAGGTATATAAAAAAAGAACCAGGTTACTATGGTAAAAGCGGTTCATAGTGTTGCCTCTCCATAGTCACACTTGCAGGATGTTACTCCCAGTGCCACANGTAGGCAGGCCAGACTTAGAAATAGGTTTAGGTGAAACCATTTTTAACTGCTTTGAAAGGTTGGCTTATTCACATGGTGAGGCCATTCATGGGAGAGGGAGCAAGGAAGGAGGTTGGTAGACTTTTCACCATGTTCAGTGGTTTGCTTTGGATCTAATGGGCCCATTTCTCTCCTGTGGTAAAGCTGTTTTTGTGCCACGCCAACTGTGCAAAGCAGTCCTAAATAGTTTACCCAGTTAATAGATTATTTCCTTTGCTTAGGAGAAGTACTGGTTGGTGCAGAGTCTCCACAGTGGCTCCCGTGCCACTTCTATCCAGCCCCCAATGTAGAGAGCAGCCAGGGCACCCTGTATCTAGCTGACCCACAGCTATTTGAATAGACTCTGGGGGATGTCAGCAGCTGTCTTAATTTACAGCAACCCTGAAGCTGGTTTATGCTGGGTACTGTGACTGGCACACAAATGACTTTAGGCACAAAAGTGACTTAAAGCCACTAGGCTGACTAGGGCTTGCTGTGAGCATAGCGAGGAGGATCTGGTCCAGAGTTTAAAATTCCTAATTTGAACCAGGAAATCAGGTATCCTTAATAAAGAGCCACATTGTGCTATCAGTTTTTAAATATATCACCATTATTGAGTTCAGTAGGAGTTCTGCTTCAAAGTTGCTGCATTATGGATTCAGAGTAAATTTTTAATGGAGTTGCCAGATCCTAGGGATGTAGTGGTCAAATGTATCATCCTAGATAGGCCCCAAATCACTTTTCTCCTACTCAAAACTATACACTACAAGTCTACACTGTTACAAGGGAATAATAGTTCAATAGCAATATTGTGTGTGTACAACAAGCAAAAATATACCAAGTCACTCAAAGCCTGCCACACAACTGTACACTGGCTGTGTGAGTTTTATAGACAGGCCCTCAGAAAGCAGCCAGAAAGAAATTAAGATAGGTCAGAGCCCATTCTGCTCGTTGTTGGTTCCTCAGTGTTGTGTGCTCACTGTCTGCTTTGCAAGTACATAACCAAGCCTAGCATGCTATTATTGCCACTTTATATTTGTCTTCTCGGTTATTTTGGATGCAATACTGTCAGATTTTTCTTGTTCTGTTTCCATGGCACACCTTCTAGCACAGGGGTTCTCCAGCTGGGGGTTGGGACCCCCTGGGGTCATGAGCTGTCAGCTTCCACCCCAACCCCTCCTTTGCCTCCAGCATTTATAATGGTGTTAAATATATAAAAATGTGTTTTTAATTTATAAGGGGGATTGCACTGAGAGGCTTGCTATGTGGAGGGTGACCAGTAAAAAAAGTTTGAGAACCACTGCGGCCTGTACTGAGGATTCCTGTTTAGAGAGACCCAATAGAGTTCTAGTGGATTCCTTAATGTGAGTGAAGCCCACTAGTGCTGCCAGTAGCGGCGCCAGCTCTTCCAGCGCCCTAGGCGGCGGAAGGTCCCGCCCCCGAAATGCCGCCCCCAACAGCGGCGGCGGAAGGTCCCGCCCTCAAATTTCTACGGGCAGTGGGGGCGCCGGTGCCCCCAAAATAGCAGCGCAGTCGCCTAATGGGTTGCGCTGGCCCTGAGTGCTGCTGTAGTTAATCTTATTTGAAATTTACATGTTAAATTAAATTTGGGAATAGGATACATTGGCTAGTTTAATCTCAGGTCCTACTGGAATTTACTATCTAGGTTGTTACCCCACTGCTATTATTTTCAACAGAATTTATAATCTGTTCAATGAGTTTTAGTCCCAACAATGGGTTAGTGCACAGTACTTAGAGCAGTGTTGTGGGGAGTGATGCTGAGGTTGAGAGTTTAAGCCTTGCCTGGAGCATCAGTTTCTTTAGGCAAATGGCTTCTGCTATTCATTTTGGGGGGAGAGAGAGCTCAGTGGTTTGAGCATTGGCCTGCTAAACCTAGAGTTATGAGTTCAATCCTTGAGGGGGCCATTTAGGGATTTGGGGAAAAAATCTGTCTGGGGATTGGTCCAGCTTTGAGCAGGAGGTTGGACTAGATGATGTCCTGAGGTCCCTTCCAACCCTGATATTCTATGATTCTATTAATACCTTTGACTGGTCATACTAGCTAATCAAGGATATTGCCTTTTAAAATCATGCTCCTACTCTATGGCTGAAGGCTGCAATGTGTATTTAAAAAATTAATAAAAGAGCAAAACAGTATTTTTCTTTGGGTTTAGTGGGATAGTTAATCTACTGGTGTTTTGGGGTTTTTTGTTTTAGTAAACAATTTCACTATGGGTGATGTTTACTCTTCCCCCACTGCATCATTTACATAGGCTTGAGGGTGGGTATCTAATCCAGGGTTCCAGTGATGGAGTTTGCCCCCCTCAACTTTTGGGGTTCCCACATAAAGGTGGCTCTAGCAAACCCTCAACCCTGCTGCACCCTCCATCATGGAGCCCCTTCCATGGCATGCATGCAGCAGCTGTGTGCAGCTGTCTGCCCACCCATTTGGGTCTTAAATGGTGCAAAAAACTTTGCATTTGTCCTCCGCACTGGGGTATAATTCATCCTGCATTAAAATCTTTCTAACCGAGTGAAAATACTGCTCTTCTGAAAGAAGTACAGGACATATCAATTCACTATCTAGCCTATAAAACTACCACAATGCAAATGACTGAACTTGCTATGACAGCAAAGTCAGTTGTATTTGTCAGTACAAATATTAAAATACACCCTTAATTGGTTCATAGACACTGATGGAAATGAAATACTTGCAAAACTAAATCTTAGTTTACTTAGGAAATATTACCCAGTGCTGACAGTGGGTGTCGGCATCAGTTCAGCTATACACAGTTTAACTGCAAGTGGAGACCAGAACAAGCGGTGTTCAGGCTATTTTGGAAGATCTGCTCTGAGCAAGTTTCAACCACCATTTCCTAAAAGAGTGCTAAATAACGTGTCCTGTCTAGGCTTGCCATTAAACAGTGTATAGCTTAACCCATTCCTGAGAACAGTCTAATGTACAGTCAGTCTAAGAGTCTAAATACCTAATTGCATCCTTTGGAAACTACCAAACACTGATGGGTATCCCATTCAGAGGAAAGATCAACCTGCTGCCAAAGTTCAGAACCAGGTTTATGACAGAGTCGAGGAAGTGCATGCAAGGAGATCTCGTGAAGGCTGTCATTTCAGAGCTCCTCAACTTCACAGTTAGAGGCTGCTCTTTCATTGGGAAGGAGTTGTCTTTTTCCCTCTCTCAAAGCACTTGAGGTTAGAGCCACAAAAGGACTTAAGTCCTTAACTGCCATTTTAGGCACCTAAGTCCAACATTTAGGTGCCACTGAGATTCTCAAAAGCACCACTCTGATGCTGCCTAACACTGGAGGCACCTAAATTCTCTAAGCACCAGCTGTTTTTGCCAGTAAAGTTTCCTAGGAGCCTGTGTTTCCACTGGTGGGTATGTGCAAAGCTGCCCAAGTCCTCAAACTGTTGAACTGCTTGATGCCCTAGCTCACAGATAAGCCCTAGTGGGATGCTCACACAAAGGTTTTCCAGTGGGGCCCAATCTGGTAGGTGTGCTTAGACCAGGGGTAGGCAACCTATGGCACGTGTGCCGAAGGCGGCATGCAAGCTGATTTTCAGTGGCACTCACACTGCCTGGGTCCTGGACACTAGCCCGGGAGGCTCTGCATTTTAATTTAATTTTAAATGAAGCTTCTTAAACATTTTAAAAACCTTATTTACTTTACATACAACAATAGTTTAGTTATATATTATAGACTTATAGAGAGAGACCTTCTAAAAATGTTAAAATGTATGACTGGCACGCGAAACCTTAAATTAGAGTGAATAAATAAAGACTCGGCACACCACTTCTGAAAGGTTGCCGACCCCTGGCTTAGACCATACCTAATCTGTACAAAAGGCGGCCTTGGGGCAACCAGATCAGGATTTTTTAGGGGCTGAGGCTATGTCCCAGAATACCCAATAGCTCAGTGGTTAGGGCCCTCACCTAAAGTGTGCAAGGCTGTTTTCAAATCTGATTTGGAGCAGGGACGTGGGTCACCTACAGTCCAGATGAATGCCCTAACCAGCAAGCTATTGAGTTGTCTGGAGTGGGGCTCGCTCAATCTTTCCTGTTGAAGCTCTTCCCTTTGTACAAATAATATTCATTGAGACAGAACGAGAAGGACACTCCACAGGATGTAGGAAACCCCAGTTCAAAGCAGGCAGATTAGGAATTTGAACCTGATTCACCTACATCCCAGGTGAGTGCCCTAACCACTAGTTGTAACTATTAGTTGCAATAATTGGGGAGCAGCTAGGGCAAGGGTCAGGCTCTCTCTGGTTTTTCATAATAAAGGGCTGTCCTGATTTAGGCATCAATCCAGGAGAGGGTTCACAGCTGTGAATCCCAAGTGGTGATGGGCACCTAGCTGCTGTAGAGGGGTAGGTCTTAGGCCACTCCCTTCTTGGCATTTCCTACTGACTAGCTTAAGTGGCTCCCCGCTCATCTTGCTGGCTTCTGTGAACCCCTTGGTGCCTAACATTCCCCAGGCATTGTATAAGGAATCTAATTCAGGGCTGAGGATTCCATTGGGTGGCAGGGTACCTAAAAGCTACATCACGCCTAAGTCCCTTCATTGATCTAGCCCTGGTAGCTTCTTTCTACATTGTGGGTATGTCTACACTGTAATAAAAAGCCCACGGCAACAAGTCTCAGAGCCCAGGCTAACTTGAGCGCTATCTGCAGGCCTAAAAATAACAATGTAGACATTCAGGCTTGGTCTGGAGTCTGGATTTTGAGACCCTCTCCTGTTGTGGGGTTTCAAAGCCCCAGCTCCAGGCTGAGCCTGAATAACTACACTGCTACTTTTAGCCCCACGAGCCCAAGTCTGTTGACCGGGGCTCTGAGACTTGGTGCTATGGGTCTTTGATTGCAGTGTAGATGTACCCTTTCACATAAAACCTAATGCTTCTAACGGAGTGTAAATTTGTGATGCTCTCTCTGCTAGATGCAATATACCAATACGTGATGCTGCACCGAGAAAAGGCTAGCTTGGGAATGCTTAGTAGCCCATCAGAGTTCTTCCTTTATTATTATGCTATTAACTAGAGATTATAAAAATCCTATGAGTATAGTAAATAATTTTTCCTGCAAACAATGGGCCAAATCTTGTTCTCACTGAAGTAAATTGGAGCAGGATTGAGCCCAGTGTGAACTTTAAAGAAATTCCTAGAACTTTGTGGATTTCAAGGACAGAGAAAGAAACTTGTTTTGTTTTATGGCCCTGATCCTACATGCAGCTCCACTGGGCTCTGTCAATTTGGGTTCTATGCAGGTATAGTGGTCTGCTCCAATGGAGAGGCTTGCAGGATCAGGGCCTATGTTTGTAATGTAAACATATGGGGCTACATATACAGTTAATAATATTTGTAAAATTCCAGTGAAAAGGGGAGACATCTGATTAGCTGGCAGCCTTGGGATTTTTTGGCTTGTTTTTGTCTTATTTTTAGATTTATTTAAAATAAATATGAAGTAATGTAAAGATTGTACAGCCTTTGTTGCTTTCCTATCAGCTGGCAGGTTCTCTTCAAGCTGAGCCAGTGCATGTTTGCTGCTTCTCCTGTTGCTGTGGTTTGAGCTGAAATTATTCTTTTAAACAAACCAACCATTTAGGAAACGAAAGGAAGGTAGTGTTTAATCACAGGGGAGTTGCACAATAAAATGTTCAGCTGGGGTGTGAATTTTATTTGGGGCTTCTTTTCTGTGGAGTAAGTTTATGAGCTTGTTGCTGCTGTTTGTGTCTTCACTGGATTGCATTTATAATCACTTGTCAAAGGTGTCTGGACTTTGGGATTGATGTTTTTATATTCCCTGCATTGAAATTGAGATGAATAAGTAACCTGCTTCTGACTAAGAATTTTTAAAACCCTTTTCCTCTTCAAAAGCAGCTATGTCCTAAACTACTGAGAATGCAAAATATAGAAGCACTAGCATGGCTTGAGGTGAAGAGCTCAGTTTACAGCAACTTGAAGAGTATCTGGTCCTAAAGCCATTTACATTCTGGAGCATCAAAAGAGGCTGGCTTGAGTACAACCATATTTGAAAACAAGAACTGTTCTGCTTAACTCAGAGCTGTGTTACAATTATGCTTGGGCATAACCATGTTTGCAGAAAGTTTTAAACTTATTTACACGTAGTAGTAGTAGCAGCATGGTCTAATATATAGGACGTGGGATTGGGAGTCAGGGGACCTGGGTTATAATTCTGACTCTGCCACTGTCTGATTTTAGACAAGCAACTTTATTTCTCTGTGCCTCAATTTCCCCATCTGTAAAATGGGTAAAATTTTCAAAAGTGTCTAAGTGGCTTAGCAGCCTAAGTCTCACTGACTTTCACTGGAACTTACGGCTTGTCTACATGGTGCCTTAGTCCACACTAGAGGGGTGTGAATTCTAGCATGTTGCACACTAACTGGCTCGTGTGGACCCTGCTGGCATGCACTAAAAAGTTCCCTAATGCACATTAATGTAGTCCAGTTTCAAACAGGACTACATTAATACACACTAGCGAATTTTTAATGCACACCAACGGGGTCCATATGGGCCAGTTAGCGCACATAGAATTTACACCCCTCTAGTGTGGACTAATGCACTGTGTAGCAAACACTTAGTCTTCTAAGGTTTGGATTCACAAAGGTATTTAGTGATTTCAAGGGCAGTTAGGTGCCTGAGTACCTTTGTGAATCCCACACCTAAGTGTCTTAGCTGCTTTTGACAAGGCTCTTAAGTCACTTAGGTGCTTTAGAAAATTGTACCCAGTGTTATTTACTATCTTCTGTAAAACGCTTTGACATTTACGGGGAAAAAAACTATATTATTATGTTATATTACAACAGACAGGGCATAAGACCGTTAAATATATTTTAAATTAAAAGAACAAGAACAAGTCATTAAATACATCATTTACAATAGTTATTTGTAACCAGTAAATGTGGACTGAATCCTGACCCACAACGTCCTTATTATGCCAAACCTAGGGCTCGCTAGACTGAGACTAGTCAGCCAAGCCTGCCAAATTTGTGTCTAATTTGCAGAGTGGACAACTGAAAATTAGAATTTCACTGCCAAAGTCATTTTTACTTACAGTCTAAACCAGGAGTTGAATCCAAATGTCCAAAAGTTAAAAAACACCTCATGGGTTCATCCACATCACCAGCTCATCTCCAACATCTAGCTCTGTAACAGAAAACAATACAGAACTGCAACTTTACATTAAAATTGTAGATAATTTCAGAATATAGCATTATGTACTAGTGCTCCATGCTGAGTGCTTCATTGAGGCAGTAAGGGATTTACCAGAAGATTACCTGTATTTTAATCAGCATGGCATGATTTCCAGTAGCTGTTGAACAGATTAGGGTCATCTTCAGGGAGCACAGCAGAGCTTTAACAGCAGAGCTCAATATGGCTCACACTAGGGAAGAAAGGTGACAAATCCACAACTAGAGAAGGTATGAAGTATTATTAAAGCTCTCTGTATGTTCTGTGCAGTAATGCATATGCTTCCATGTTTCTCCAATGTGTGTCATTTCACAGGAAAAGCAGAGTAGCTTTGCCACTCTAAACAAATGCAGAAGAGACACAGTGAAGGGACACTGGAATCTGTAGTGTGTTGGAAATCATGTCAATATCGGCTTTTCGTTGTGTTGTGATTAGCTTAGTTATAATGATTTGTTTTCTATTGTAATGTGCATGCGTGAAACTTTTTAATCTGAAGAGAGAGAGTCACAGAATGATGGATCCTTATTCATTAGATGGGAAAGGATTTCTCAGAGATGGTTCATAATTTTTGTTGTTTCATCAAAGTGTGCAAGGGAAGAAGGAGAGTGAGCATATTTATATGCTCATCATAAACATTACTGAAACCTGTGTGGCAAGAGATTTTCATGTATTTTGCCATCCTGATCCATATACTTTGTACACTTGATAAAATGATAATTATATTGGATGACCTCTAAAATCACGGGTTTATTAAAAATAAATGTAAAGTTTATTTGGTAATTCAGTATTGTTTAGGCCTTGTATTGTTGCATATGTGGATTTTATTTTGTAGAATGAAATATTTTTCATATTGTGCCAAATTCCTATGGTCCTTAGTCTGTACATGCCACGACTAAACTCCTGTTGACTTCTCTTCACTAAGAAGCAACCTTAGTGGGAGTGATAATGTTAAATCAACTATGCGTGTCTGCACCTCAGTCAGACGATGATACAGACAAAGTTCAGTTGTGTTCCTAACCACCTGAGAAACTGCAGCCTTGCATCATGAGTGCATGCTTTACATGTCCTGGCCCATTATACTGTGTTTGAACACAACTGTGAGTGAATATATGTTTGTAATGATTTTTTTAAAATACATCTGTTGCCATGTGTCCCATCATGACAACTGGTGTCAGTAAGATTGGAACTGCTGACTGTCTTGCTGTGCAGTCTTGAGGGGTCAGGAGTAGGGCCTGCAGCTGTAGAATTTTCATCTTGTGAGCTATCCCAAACTATATTAAAGGCACCATTCTGAACTAGAATCTGAAGTTTTCAGTTCCCTTTTCAGCTATACATCGCTTATGTTCTGTGGCTTTGCTGAGCATTTGCCAAACTTTGTTCTCACTCTGGGATTAAAATGGATGTATTGTCTTTTTATCATAATTGCTCTCTTCAGTATAGTTTATTAAGGCAGCCAGAGTGTCCACAAATTAAAGATCATCATTATTTTATTAAGAATTACACCCAAAGAAAAAAATAACAAGTGATCCGATGGGACCACTATATAAAATAAATAAAAGAGCATCATAGAAGCTGCCAGACCTTTTCAATACGTTTCTTAATTAGTTGTGAAGGCAATTTGGAATGATATTGTCCCCCCAAAATAAACCAACACTTATTGCTGAGAGAATTACTATTTTCTTTTCCATCTCTATTGATGTCCTCAAGGAGATGCACTTTGCTGAATTATGCTGCCTCTCTCAGCATTGATTCAGATGAGAAAGAAATGATCCATCATATCTTTATAGTGATAGGCCAAGTAGGACTCACACTTGCCATTTACAACTACATATTTGTTTTAACTGTAAGCCATTAAAAACCTATCTATCTGTCTGCAATGGCATTTATTCCACTCTAATCACTATTACATCTGAATGCCCTCTGGTATCTGGAGACCAGAAGTTGAAAAGAAGGTTTAGTAACTTTCATTCTCTTATTTAATTATTATTTTATTTTAAATCATCAGGCCAGGTGATGAGCTTGTGTATGTAACAGGAGGGTATTTGGAGGGTCCTGTGCTAAGATTTTACACATACTATGGTCTAGAGCAGGTTTCTCAAACAGGAGTCGCCGCTTGTGTAGGGAAAGCCCCTGGCGGGCCGGGCCGGTTTGTTTACCTGCCCTGTCCGCAGGTCCAGCAGATCCCACTGGCCGCGGATCGCTGCTCTGGGCCAATGAGGGCTGCTGGAAGCGGTGCGGGCTGAGGGACGTACTGGCCGCCACTTCCAGCAGCTCCCATTGGCCTGGAGCAGCGAACCGCGGCCAGTGGGAGCCGCGATCGGCCGGACCTGCGGACGGGGCAGGTAAACAAACCGGCCTGGCCTGCCAGGGGCTTTCCCTACACAAGCGGCGACCCCAGTTTGAGAAACCCTGGTCTAGAGACATAGATACACTTAGAAAGACAGATACATACTGATGCACAAATGCTTCTATGCATTTACTTGTCTGGGATTCTGGGAAATGCTAGTATTCTAAGGGATAATGCTGTGAGCTTATAATATTAGAATTTAGTTGATTAAAATCCCAGAGTGAAATCTGTGTTTAGTTACTTTCAGTAGTAATATTAATTGGTTTTCATGTTCTCATTGTTTTATATTTTCTTAGCATTTTAATTGTTGGAGAGTTTTAGCTGAACCTGCCTATGATTGTATAAAACACCAATCATTTTGTGGATTTACTTGGCTTTTCAGTCTCTTCAGCCTCCCTGGATCTCTGTGGTCTCACCTTTTGGGCCTCCCTGGACCCCTCTGTTTTTGAGTCTTCAGCCTCCTTAGAACTCTCCAAACTCACCTTTTCAGATTCATTGGACCTCTCCAGTCTCAGCTCCTCAGATTCTTTGGACCTCTCAAGCAACACTTCTTCATCGTCCCTGGACCTCTCTGATCTCGTCTCTTCATCTTCTCTGGACCTCTCTAGTTGCAGCTCTTTGGCCTCTCTGGACGTCTCCAGCATCACCACTTCAATTTCCTTGGAGCTCTCCAGTCTCACATCTTCAGATTCCTTGCAACTCTCCAGTCTCACTTCTTCAATCTCGTTGGACCTTTCCAATCTCACCTCTTCGGGCTCTCTGGACCTTTCTAATCCCAGCTCTTCAGTATCCTTGGATGTCTCCAGTCCCACTTCTTCTGCCTCCTTGGATCTCTCCAGTCTCTCATCTTCACCCTCCCTAGACTTCTCCAGTCATACCTCTTCAGCTTCCTTGGACCTTCCTTATGGAATCTCTTCACCCGCTCTGAATGTATCTGATCTCACCTCTTCGACCTCTTCACTGGACCTCACTAATTTTAACACTTTAACATCTCAGCGTTCCTTTGATTTATCCTTATCAACCTCTCTGGATGTTTCTAATCTCATCTCTTCACCCTTTCTGGACCTCTCTGACCTCACCTTTCAGGATGCCTCTTCTCTCACCTCTTCAGTTTCTCTGGACCTTTCCAATCTCACCTCTTTAGCATCTCAGGACCTCTCTGTCAGAGCTCTCTAAATGAGTTCCTGTTTGGGAGAGTTCTATAAATTGTACTCAGCCCTGGGTATGAAAACAGTTTGTACAGATCTGTAGTGGTGCCTTGTTTATGGCTGCAGAAAAGTCAGTCATCTGTGTTATAGAGTTTTTGTAGAGCTCTGCTTTTATGTTCATACACTAAGCCTCATTCTGTCTCAGCCTGCTACCTCTCTCAGAGCCCTGCCTCTTTTTAAAAGCTCATATTGAATTTTCATCTTCTACCCAAGAACAACATATGACAAAAGGGCTAAATGATCAAATAATTGCACTCAGTTTGCATGTCTGCAAAACTTGAGCAAAGTGTGCACAATTCGAGGCAGGTAGTATATCACACTGACGTATAGTGAGAGGAATGGGGGGATAGCTCAGTGGTTTGAGCATTGGCCTGCTAAACCCAGGGTTGTGAGTTCAATCCTTGAGGGGGCCACTTAGGGATCTGGGGCAAAATCAGTACTTGCTCCTGCTAGTGAAGGCAGGGGGCTGGACTCAATGACCTTTCAGGATCCCTTCCAGTTCTATGAGATAGGTATATCTCCATATATTATAGAAAGAAAGACATGGACAAAAGCACAAAGCAGGATGAAAAAAAGAAAAAGGGAGAGACAGAGCTAGACAGGCATGGGATGGAGTGGGGGAAGACAGAGAAAAGTAGAAGAACATCTAGTGGGATAAAGGTGCCCAGGGCTTCTAATATCCTAATAAATTGTCTTGGTGGTTTGGGCAACACATGAGGCATCAAATGACCTTGCTTGGAGCTATGATATTTATCAAATGAAATCACCACGTGTAACAAATCAAAGCAACCCTAGTTTAAATATAACCCTTCCTTCCCTACCACCAATACTAAAATGACTTGGATTTAGCAAATAGAACAGTTAGCTGTGCAACACCTAATTTGTTGGCAGGATTGTAACATAAAGGAGGTGAGCATATTCCAATGCTTCCTGGTATACTGCTCTTTTTTGTTTTGTCACGGATACTACCTGTGCTTTCAGGCTGTTGGTTCAGTTTGTTGGGTTTGATATTGACTGATTGACACTCTCTCTGGCTGCTGTGCCCAAAGTGCTGTATGTTCAGTAGAAATAATTTGTATTTCTGCAGTAATAGGTTACTTTTTACATGCTGGGAAACTATTCCAACATGCCATGTATGCCTCATAAGTAAGAGAGCAAAAATGACTTGCAGAAAACCAAGCAAGAAAATAAACACATCAAAGAAGATTGTTGTCTTCTTTTATAATAATTTTTGTGGAATTATTATAGGAGAAATTGTAAGATGTTTTTATTTTATAAAAGCTTTTAAAAATTAAGTTTGACTTCAACTGCTGCATTTGATGTCAAGCAGTTGAGTAGACCCTTAAAAATCTGCAAATTAGTGGCTGAGGTGAAATGAGCTGGTCAAGTTTAGTTCCGTATAGATAAGTGTCCACCTTAAAACACATACAATAATCACTAGTGGCACTAATTGGAACCCTTGCTAGCAATCTCAATGGAAAAGTCAAGTAGGGAATATGCAGGGAGAGTGAACTCACCCTTCCAGACTTATAGGGTTTTCAGGCACACTGGTGTGGCAAAATGGACACGTTTTCACTTTTACTGCCTCTGCTGTACATGCTGTGTAACAGACTGTATCTGTGCATGAATAGATGTCTCTAGGACTGTGAATCTCACATCTTTCATCAGCGTTATTCACCAAGCTCAGGTTTGGATTCTGGGGAAGCTATGTTGTCATTCTTATCATGTATGGATTTTTTTATTGTCATGGTTTTTAGACCAAGTGGAAGCCCTAGTGCATTTGGAAATGACCTGTTCTTTGCCATGTAGAGACTTCTGTGTGTGAGACAGACACACTAATAAGTTAATTGATATGTTTACTGGATGGATTTGCCAAGTGGTGGTGTCCTGCTTCTCTCTGATGGAACGAAATAGGCTTTGTTTCCAACATGGACCATTCAAATGCTGCTTTTCTGGCAACAGCTCTGAAAGGATGAGAGAAAGAGGCTGGTTTTCAGATCATGCCCACTTTAAATCCACCTCCACAGCACCGTCTCTGCCCCTTCCCAGGACTCCTGCACCAGGAGCAGACCAGCATGCATATATCATCTCGGAAGGCAACCAGCAGTAAATCTGCTTGAGGCTTCACGTCATAGTGGAGCCACTTCACATTTGAGAAGTTTCCTTTAAAGGCATTCCAACAAGGGGCAGACTCTGCTGAGGAAATTTTTGCAGTGTAGCTTCTATGGATACAGACTGCAGCATAGCTCAGAATAGCCATGGAAGAACAATGCATCTGCATGGATGGCACAGGTCTAAAGAGATTCCTAACACCCATGTTGATCCAAGAGGATCCATAATTTTTTGTTTTGTTTTTGGGGTGGGGGACTCACATGCACATACCTTAGTGGAACTATTCCATGGGTCTGATCCAAGGCCCATTGAAGTAAATGAAATGACTCTCATTGATTTACATGAGCTTTGGCTCAGGCTCCATAAGGGAAGCTCAGAGATTCATCCTCAAACTTCTGACCTTCAATTTGCAGGAGGGCATGCTTGGGTCCATCATTTTTTTAATTACTGTTGTTATATATGTAAAGTAACCCACTATTTTCAGGCCACTGTAGAAAATGATTAGATTGGGTTTCTGGTTAGTGATATATCTTTTCCCTCCTTTTCCATGTTAGGCAAATTATGGGTATAGTTTTCAGGAGTATACAAATATAAAAAAGACAGTTTTCTTTTGTTGTATCTAAAGGATGACCCTTTTAAAGCCTCACTTTCCCAAGGATGAGGTCTCAGTGAGTGTGGGAGAATTTTAGGGTCTGCAGACACCTTTGCTAACAATGTTCAGCTCTTCAAGTAAGATTATCTTGGTATGGGTTATGTGCATTTTATAAAAGCATATTCTCAGATGTTTGCTTCAGCTATATTTTAGTCAGTTGTAACCTAAAACCTACTGAAAGGTGTTATATAAATGTAAGATGTCATTATGTGATGATGAATAAGACCATCCACTGTTCTCCAGCCTTATAGAAAATAATTAGGGTTTGCTTTCTGTTTATTTTGTCCTAACTTTTGGTGATTTTCAGGCAAGTTATTGGCAGTGGTTTTAGACATGAAAAACCAAAGCCCTGATCCTGAAACTGGTTCCCTTTAGACAGACCTCTGAACACATGTAGCACCCCATTAGTGTTTGGAACATTATGCAGGTCAGAGGTCTGCCAGTCCAGAGACAGTTGCCAGGATTGGGGCTGTAGTGTCTAGGGTTAACAACAACCCCAGATTGTTGAACATTAAACAACATTTTCTTAAAAATATATTCCTCAGTGAACACAGTCAACTTGAAACCTAGTCAGTTTCAAGAGAGTTCTGGAAGTGGTTCTGGATACCACACCTCCCCTTACATCCCCTTCCCCAATTTTAGTGGTTTATCTCTCTCTCTCTCTGGTTGCTGTGTTAAAGACCCACACAAAGCAACAGGGGGATATTCACAAAGGCCCTGATCCTGTAAGTTGTTCCCTGCAGGTGGGCCTCTTATGTCTCTCTGGAACCCTGAATCAGGTCCTAATTGGCTATCGATCAGGGAAGAGTGGAGCTGGCTGCTAGGGTGACCAGATGTCCTGATTTTATAGGGACAGTCCCGATTTTGGGGTCTTTTTCTTATATAGGCTCCTATTACCCCCCCCCCCCCACCCCCATTTTTCACATTTGCTGTCTGGTCACCTTACTGGCTGCCCACAAAGCATTCTTGAATGCACCAAGACACAGAAAGGGGGGGGGGGGTTCTCCTCTAATCTCGTTCAGTCAGAGATCTTGGGTGTCACCTGGGGCAGCAGTAGGTGAGGCAGATTTCAGACAGCAGTGTGGGGTTGTAGGTTAACGATGCCCATGCGGGGGTATCATGTTCCCACAATCTAGTCAGGGCTGTGGAGGTGGATTGTGCGGGGCTTGGGGCTAGCGCTGGGTGCAAACCCCGGGCTGCTTTGGCAGCCCCGCGGTGACTGGCTCAGCCTGGGTGAGATTTCAGCCCCCAAGGCAAGGGGCTGCCTGCAGGGGCTCGGGACGCGCCATGGACCCGTGGCGGTGGCACAGGGGGTCGCTGGTTGCCTATAAGCGCGAACCCGCCGCTTCCCCGCACCGCTGAGCTGCCAAACCCTGCAGCAAATGGGGTGGGGGCGGTGCCAGGTCACGCCGCACTCTGATTGGCGGCACAGAGGAATCGGGTTGTGATTGGTGGGAACAGTTAGTTGGCTGCGATTGGCCGAGTTCCTTGAGGGAATGTAAACTTTCATTGGCGAAATGGGACGGCTTCTGATTGGTTACCGGCGAGTTTCTTGGCCTTTCCTGTTCCGGTGCGCGCTGACCTTGGCGCCTGGGGGTCCCGGAACCGCAGCCATGGTGGCGTACTGGAGACAGGCCGGGCTCAGGTACCGGCTGCTCGCGACCGGCCCGCGCCTGCCTCATACCCCGTCGCCTGCCGCGGAGCGGCCGCAGGGGGAGCGCTGAGGCCTGGCTCGGAGGCGCCTCAGTGACCCTGAGCGGGGGGTCTCTATAGCCCGGGCAAAGGTGTGCGGTGTGGCCCTGGGCTGTAGCCGCCTGGGGTCCGGGCACGGCGGGGAGGAGGCCCCCGGGGAGCCGAGGTGGGGAGCCCAGCCTGGCCACTGCCGAGCTGGGGAGCGGTCCCGGCTCGTGGCACTGGAACGAATTCTGTAGTGAGGTGCTGGAAGCCACTGGACGCAGCTAAACCCTGTATCTGATGGCAACAATTTCAAGCAAGGAGGTGCTGCCCCACCCCTAGTTTCAGCACCCGGGGTCTCGTGGGGCCATGGGCAAGAGCCCGTTTCCCCCGTGCGATCACACCCGCTGACTGGCGAGGTTGCGGCTCACCAGGCAGAGGAGGGCGCCTCGCTGGGAAGGGTGCTCTGCTGCAGGCCCTCACGTAGGGAACTGCCTAAAAACATGGCAGTATAGTTGTTGGCAGCACCTTCGCCTGCTCCCCGCAGAGCTAGAGTCCCTGGAGTTGATTATGTTAATTCTTGGGCTCCACCTGATTTTCATCCTGTTTATTTCCTCTTTTCAGCTACATCCGCTATTCCCAGATCTGTGCCAATGCTGTCCGAGCAGCGATGAAACCGCAATACAAAGCTGAGGCAGAAAAAGCTGCTGTGGCCACTGTAAAAATAGTGAAGCCTAAAAAGGAGTAAGATGTAAGTAAATAGTATGGGAAGGGTTTTTTGGATCCCTTATTATAGGTTCCTAACTTCTTCTCACGGTGAGTGATATTGAGGAATCCTCTTGTATTACCTTTCAGGTTAACAACAATCTAAAAACTGCAGGTAGCTTGTACCTAATTGGAACTTGTAAGTGTAGAAAGTGTAGCCTACATCTTGGTACATAAGACTGGTTGCATAGGCTGTTGAGTAGCATGTTGGAGCTGTGTGTAGATTTCTCGGACTACCGGTTGGCTCGGGGATAGGAGGAAACTATTTAATTTCAGTTCAGTAAAATGAGATCCTCTCAGCCTTCAAACAAGAGCTTAGGTTGTGGGGACTTTGAGCTTTATGTGTGTCTGGGTCAAACTGTTACAGGCAGCTTAAAAGCTTTTAGCTTGAATAGCTGTCTTTTTTCTTCCTTGTTTTTTTAGAGTTCCTCCACTTCATTTGAACAAGACCAAGCGATTGATTTGGTCCCTGAACTCTGTCGCCCCACCCCGCCACCCAACCTAGCACACAGAGCCAAAGTTCATTCCTAAATAACTTTTCCCCATATGGTTAACAGGCAACTTAATCTCATCTACATTGTTTTTCTGTTGAGCAAATGTTTTGTGCTTGTGAAAGGTGGATACTATTTGTCCCTTCACTTGTAAGGACGCGTACACTGCAAGCAATTAAAGAGGAGTTTATCCAGATATCTATGGACTGGAATGACTATGGATGAGAAATCTAGTGTGTACCTGTTGGCTTAGCCTGGCTAGTCAAAACAGACCAAAGACTACATGAAGTCATGTGACTAGAACTGCAGTCTAATGGAGATCTATCTTTCTCAGTAAAGGTGCCATGTTTTTCTTCAGCATCATGGCCAAAACTCCCATTGTATTTATGTTGATAGGAACCATGTCTGTATAGTGTCACTCTTCAAGAAGTTGGAGCAATATTATCTAAAAATTTGCAGATAACGGTTAAAAACTGAAATACAAACAACTGAACTAGGATCATCTGTTACAAATGTTGACAAAGTAAATAACTTCAGTCTTCTTAGTGTTTTTCTGTCCTCTGAACACACAGGGCTAGATTTACAAATGGGGGCACTCACTTGGGAGGTGAGAGCTCCTAGTTTGAATCCCTGAATTGGAGCGGGATTTGAACAGGTGAGTGTCCTTAACCACTCAGCTTCAGATATTCATGGGTGGGTCTCTTTATGTTGAAGCTGTTCCATGTTGAATAAGTCATTGTTCATTGAGCTAGTGAGAGAGAAAGTGACTCTCTCTAATTCAGTGGTTAGGGCATTTAATAGGATGTGAGAGAGTCATGTTCAAGTCCCTGCTCCAAATCAGGGATTCAAACCTGGATCTCAACTCCCAGGTGAGAGGATTTACCAGCCAGCCCCCAAAATTGATGTCCCTTTGTGAATGTAGCCCGAAGTAATTAATTTCTCGGGGGCCCTTCTGTCTAGTCTTTCTCTACCACAAGGATGACCACTGGGTGAGGAGGCTTAGCAGTTCTAAAAATACGGGGCAGAACTTTTGCACTTGAACTGAGACAACTTTTTCCCCACCCCCATTATGAATAAATACTACCCTTTTGTTTAGAAACACACTGCAAAAGCTAACATCCTGTCTCCTTATAGCAAATGACTTATTACATTCTTTAAATCTCTCATAGGATTGTCCCCGTGATGAACTGTATGGACAAAATATCAAGTGAAGACAAGGTCATGGGTCTGAAGATGTGCAATGTAGTCTCTTCATGTTAGCTATAAAATCTGTCTGCATGTGTAAGTCAACATGCTAATAAACTGAGCTTCTAGTTCACCATGACCATAGCAGCTATTGTGGTTTCTCTTTGAAAGCATGAGTTACTATCTTTGGCAGGGGCATTTACTTTTACTTTGTGTGAGAGACAAATCGTTAGAGTTTTTCTTAAAGGAAATTTGAGTGGCTTTTATATTGGAAATTCATGCGCCATCTAGTCTAGATGGCTTAGTTACTGCAAAACGAGTAAAATGGTGAATTTGAGGAGTTTGGTTTTTTTGGTTTTTTTTAAACACACAACTCTTCCCCTCTCAGCTTTTATTAAAGTCAGACTACTCAACTACTTACCTTCTGTGACTAATGAACATCTTGGAGATTGGCATTCAATCTTTACAAAAAGGCGTCTATCTCCTTTGAGGCGCTCACAATAAACTTGTTCTGTGATACCCCTTCACTCCCAACAAGTCTACTACCAAAACCCAGGGATACCAAAGTTGACATTCCCGGTATTTTGAAAGTAAAAAAACCACGGGGAAAAAATAAAGGCACAAATCCAGGTTCTTCACAGGTTACTGTTAGGAGTTGATGTTCCCAATTCACTGCAAGTATTAAACTTCTACATTCAAGAAATGGTAAATTTTTGGACAGATTAACAGTTCAAAAATGTGATATCTAAAGACCAAATTTCCCTCTGAAGATTATAGCTTACTTCAACTTAACACCTGTTACAGTCTTCTATTGACAAGTGTCATAGCTTTGTATGGAAAGAAATGGAAACTATTCCAGTAGGGTACTTTAGCTTCCTCTGAAGGGATTTCATATGTTGAACAATACTCTCACCTTGGTATGAAGGGAGCTCTCCTGTTTCTCTGGATTGTCCTAAAGAGTGTTCATAAGTAACAGTAACAGCATTACTGTTTCTGAGTTTGGCACTAGCAGGGTGTCCTCTTTCCCAGAATGCCTGCACAGAACAAGGAGGCAGGGAAAGGAGCCTTTTCTCTGCAAACTCCAAGGAAGCCCCTTTTACTCCATAGATATCTACTTCCCAGGTTGCTCAGCAAGTGAGGTTATGTATGTGCACAAAATGTGTGTGGCCCTAAGAACTGTTCCTTGCTGAAAAGTCCCCTAAAAACCTCTGCACGGAAGCAGAAAATTTTAGTACTACTTAAAAAGAAAAAATTAAAAATTCCAGGCATGCTATTGAAGACACAAGAATTTTACCAAATTACAATTATTTAAAAAAAGTATTCAATGTGGAAACAATTCAAGCTCATAGACTTTGAGGTCAGAAGGGATCATCATGATCATCTAGTGCAGGGGTCGGCAACCTATGGCACATGTGCCAAAGATGGCACACAAGCTGATTTTTAATGACACGCTGCTGCCTGCCGGAGTGCTGACAGGCAGAAGCGTGCTATTAAAAATCCTGCTATTCTCCGCCCTCTGCCCCCCCCTCCCGCGGGGGCAGGGAGCAGAAGCTTGGTCCTGCCGGCTCCCCTGCCTCTTCCCGCAGTGTGCTGGGTTCCTGCCCCTCCTCCTCCTTCTCTCCGTCAGTCCCTCCCTCCCTGCCTGCCGATCAGCTGATGGCCCTTGCGAGGGAGGGGGTGGGGGAGGAGTGGAGTCAGCGTGCTCCCGGCGGAGGCAGAGAAGAAGCGGGGGCAGGGCCTTGGGGAAGGGGGTGGTGGTGGAATAGGGGCATATCCCCTCCAGCCCCCTGCGGTGAGCACCCCCCGACCCCAGCCCTCTGCCCTGGACCCCCCCCACGCACACCCAGCCCTCTGCTTGACTCCTTCACCCCCCCCCCACGACCCTAGCCCTGACTCTGGCACCCCCACACATACCCAGGCCCCCCACACCCCATGCCCTGACACCTGCACCCCCCTCACATGCCCCCAGCCCTCTGCCCTGACTCTTGCACCCCCCACATCCCCAGCCCCCCCACACCGCATGCACCCCCCCATCCTGACTCTTGCACCCCCCACATCCCCACCCTGAGCACCAAATGGGAGCTCCTGCACCCACCCACCCCCCACATTCCCACCTGCACCCCTCGCACCAAATGGGAGCTGCCCAGGTAAGCGCTCCACACCCAAACCTCCTGCCCTAACCCTGAGCCCTCTTCCTCATTCTAGCTCCTGACCAGACCCTACACCCCAACCCCCAGCCTGCTCCTTCACCCCCAGCCCTGTGCTCAGTGCACTCCCACCCTCAGCTCAGTGCAGAGAGAGAGGAAGAGAATGGGCCAGAACCAGGGAGAAGGTACTCACTGTATGTGGGCAGGGCTGGGACCCCAGACCGGCAGCGGGCTGAGTGGGTCCAGCAGCCGGGATCCCGGCTGGCAGGAGCCGGCGGATGGAACCCCTGAGCGGCAGTGGGCTGAGCCACTCAGCCCACTGCCGGTCTGGGGTCCTGGACGCCGGCCCCGCACAGCCCGGTGCCGGTCTGGGGTTCTGGCTGCCAGACCCTTGCCAGCCGGGGTCCCGGCCGCAGGCCCCGCTCAGCCCGGTGCCAGCCTAGGTGAACAGAACCCCAGACCAGCAGCGGGCTGAGCAGGCCGGCGGCATAAGATCAACATTTTAATTTAATTTTAAATGAAGCTTCTTAAACATTTTGAAAACCTTGTTTATTTTACAATACAACAATAGTTTAGTTATATAATATATAGACTTAGAGAGAGAGACCTTCTAAAAAACATTAAAATGTATTACCGGCACGTGCAACCTTAAATTAGAGTGTATAAATGAAGACTCGGCACCCCACTTCTGAAAGGTTGCCGACCCCTAATCTAGTGATAGTCTGATCTGCACGTTGCAGGCCATAGAGCCTCACCCACCCACTCTTGTAATAGACCCGCAACCTCTGGCTGAGTTACTGAAGTCCTCAAATCATTATTTAAAGACTTCAAGTTAGAGAATCTACCATTTATACTAGTTTAAATGTGCAAGTGAGCTGTGCCCCATGTTGCAGAGGAAGGCAAAAAAAACCAACCCCAGGGTCTCTGCCAATCTGACCCAGGGGAAAATTCCTTCCCTGATACTATCCCTTTTAAAATAGTCAAAATTGAGGGAATCCATAAACTATCTTTGCTGGTAAAAGTCCACTTTGAAATGACATTGTAAAAGTTTTGCCTGGGATTTTCAAAAGATCCTAAGTGACTATTTGTGCTTCTAAGACACTTCGCTTGCTTTTTAAAATCTCACCTTTTTTTTTTTTTTTTTTTTGAAATTTAAGCAACAATCACAGTTAAACTCTACTCAAACAGTGGAAAATTATGAGTATCTTATACATGGTGTTTTTCGCCACACTTGCTGAATCTTTCTTCAAGGTTGGTATGTTTTTGGGGCAGTTAGAAAGAGGCTATGGGGAGGAGGTTTCCATAGTGGTTGAGTGGCCCTACCATCTATCAGCCAACCTTTTCATTGTAGTTACAGGAAACAGTAAGAACCCACAGTGTTCCAGTAGAAGGTGACAAAACATGAATGTGACTAATAAAGTGCATCTCATGTTTTTTTGTTACTGAAATCACAACTCTGACGACCCCAGTACTAAGTACAGTGCCCGAGGATTTTTTGTACCATTCAGTTACTATCCCTTCCCCCAGTGTCTAGTTGTGTAGCCTCTAAAGGTACAAGTACTGTATATAAATGTAATAACATCTGATGCTCTGGTCCTATCTTTAATACTTAAACGTTCGTCAGCACTCACACATTATTGTGTGGGCAGAATAACAGGAAGTTGGGGTATACACCACAACCAATTCTATGGGTCATTTCTTGTAAGTTAACAAAGTGTTACGACTGTCATTACTGTAGGTCAAAGGATAGGATACTCAAATGTGTTCACCAAAAATAGAGCGTTATGGGAGTAGAGGGGAAATAGCAAACAGCAAAGGGGTCTCACAGCTAGAATGTGGCTCTCCCAACTGCTGCGGACTGTATGGCCCACAACTTTGCTAACCTATCTTAATTCAGATGAAGTAGATACAAGCCATCTAAGATTCTGACTTCATTCAGCTATTCCTGTTTGCATATAATGATAGGAAAATGGAAATAGCATATGCAGTATTGTCACTAAGTAGAACAACTAGTTTTCATGAACTGGCAGCGTCTTTAAAAAGAATTCACAGTGTCATTGAGGCTTTCATACTCCTAACTTGTTACTTATCTCTTTGCTACAGGAGTCCTTTCAAAGTTAATCATTCAGCAACAGAATATGTGAGCTGTGTAACATTGTCCAAGTTTAGTTATACAGAATAGCTGGGTCACTGGGTGTGTTCACTTGTATGACCAGACTAATGCAACTGAAGTGTCAAGCATTTTGATCTGAACAATAAACAAATCTCGAACAAGTTTTTAATGTTCTTGGCTCCTTGTATTTGAATTTTTTACAGAAGAAAAAGTTACCTTAAAGGCATGTATAAACTTCAGAGTGCTGCTTGGCTTGTAATACAGTTATCTAGACAAAGTTCAAGTTCCATTTCTCAAAACAGAAGGTCAAAGAGTAGAGCTCTAGACGTGACAGAGCAGGTCATTGCACAGATGAACTACTGCAGGAGAACCTGTTCCTTGGAGTCTTTCAGTCTAACCTAAGCTGTGGTTCAGAAGAGTAATGCTACAGATTGGGTTTCTGAGTTGGGAGTGAGTATGAGTGATGAAGTTTAGTGCTCAGAGAGAGACACTTTGGCTGGGATTTTCCAAACAGCCTAAAACCTTTTCTAGATTAGGATGTACATGTGTGGTGTTTGCTAATGTGTGCTAGCTAACATGGCTGAAAAGCCTAACGTAGACAAGGCACACTGTGTTCAATGTACTGAACAAACTGGGTTAAAGTTGCGGTTCCTCCCAAGTCATCAGGACTTGTGCTCCTAAATCAGGCTCATTTGAAAATCTCACCTTTTGTTTTTAATGACCCTTTTCTGACAGAGGGAATGCTGTGGACCATGTTGTCTGCATTTGAAGCAAGAGACTCTTATAAATAGGTCAGACCTGGCTCTTCCACAGATAACTGGCTCAATTGCTTTATTTCCCAGATAAGTAGTAACCAAGTTTTGTGGTTTGGGCTGAGAAAAATAAATGTCTCTTTTATCCATTCATGATGGGGCTTACCCTACTCTTAGCATCATAGTGGGGACTGAGTAATCTACATATGTAGTCATAACCCATTTGCACAGCAAGACTTATTTAAGTCACCTTGCCATTCACCTCTCACTGGAAGAGAATGTAGTCAGTTGTGTTGGTACAGACCATAAAAAGATAGATGAAATCACATTTTTTAAAATACTTTCAGAACATACACAACTGAACTATGATTCTATAGTTGATTCTAATATCCAGTGGCTGTAAGATTTTAAAGTGTCCATGTGTTAAGTGGAATTGCATATTAATGGGACTTGCATTCATCTTTTAAGGTTCTACCCTAGAAAAGGTTAATTATTTCATCTCCAAGCAAGTGGCAAAGTTAGAGCTTGAAAGGATGGGAAAGAAATGACCTAACAATTTTGTCTTTTCTTTTTATTTTAAATAATGCATAACTTTAAAAAGCTCAAATTTGTCTGGAACATAAACATTTGTTTTGTATGAGATTTAACTTTTAAGGAAGCACATTTGATAGACAAGGACAAATATTTTCAAAAAAGTTTTGTAAAGTTATTAGAAATTATTTGAGTAAACTGTTACATATTTGTTTAAAGTGAGGGAATGATTCAGGAAACATCAAAACACCACAGTAATAGTTGCAATATTATAAATAGTGTGAATGGATAACACCACCACAATGGCTAGCAACAGGATCTGTCTTTGATTGAGATGCATTGTTGTTTTTAACTTTCCTAAATTTTGTAAACTGAATTGTGAAATTGGGGTTACATCTCAAACTAGCTGCAAACCATTCTATTTAGTTCACTGTATGAAACAATAAGAGGGAAAGTTATAAATACCCTATATAAAGGGAGAGGGAGGGCACCAAAATAAACTTCTAGATAAAGTTCACAAAACTATGAGCTAATATAAACCACTCTAAATATTTAATTGAAGATGAAATATAAAAACATTGTGAATACAAAAAATCTTCCATAATATAAAACAAAAAGAAAGTGATGCTATTGGTTAAAACTCTTTCAGTCTGTTAAGAAATGTTTTAGAAGGTACCTTAAAACTTTTTTCTACACTCCTTAACAAATACTGATTCAACTTGATGATTGGAGTGCAGAACAAAATAGGTACATACTGTTATAACCTGATGGGTAAATACACATGTATGCTTCTAAAAATCACAAATTCCCAAATGTAAAACCTAAATCTGCATTTACCTGAGAATAAATAAATGTTATGACAGTTTAGAGCATATTACACCAACACTCATTGTCATGACTTTTGTCACACACAACACACTGTTACATTCAGAATCTGACTATACCATTCTAAAAGCTAGTAAATTGTGAAGATGGCTGACACAGTACAACTTGCTCTCATGGTTGTTATTTTTGTGGGGTTTGCTGTACCAGACATTGTTTATGAGGAAAAGGCACCATGGGTGTTAATTTCAGCGTCACTATACTTCATACTCATATATACATTGGATAAGCTTTGGTTTAATATAGAAAAAAGTAGATACTTTTAAGAGTTCTCCCTTCAGATACGTAGGTGAGTATTACTGCCTTTCTTTTATAGAGGACGTACATTCAATAAGTGTTCTTGTATAGTGTTCTGATATTAAAAATCTTTTTCAAGTGTTTCTTGTTCTTGGCTAACTTCCACTTCTACCTCTTTATATTCATCTACCTCTACTGTGGCATCCTGATACTGTTGGTACTCAGACACCAAGTCATTGGTATTGCCTTCTGCTTCAGAAAACTCCATCTCATCCATACCTTCTCCAGTATACCAGTGGAGAAATGCTTTCCGTCTGAACATAGCTGAGAACTGTTCAGAAACTCTAATGAAGAGCTCTTGGATGGCTGTGTTGTTGCCTATAAAGGTGGCTGCCATCTTCAGCCCTCGTGGTGGTATGTCACACACTGCCACTTTCACATTGTTAGGGATCCACTCCACAAAGTAGGCACTATTTTTGGTCTGGATAGCCAGCAACTGTTCATCCACTTCTCTGGTAGACATCTGGCCTCTGAAGATGCATGCCACAGTCAAATAGCGTCCATGACGAGGGTCACAAGCTGCCATCATGTTCCGTGCATCAAACATTTGCTGGGTAAGCTCTGGGACCGAGAGGGCTCTGTATTGCTGACTGCCTCGAGCTGTCAGTGGAGCAAAGCCAGGCATAAAGAAGTGCAGGCGAGGGAAAGGCACCATGTTCACAGCCAGCTTCCTCAGATCTGCATTGAGTTGACCAGGAAAACGGAATGAGGTGGTGACGCCACTCATGGTCAGGGACACCAGATGGTTGAGGTCACCATAGGTGGGGCTGGGGAGCTTTAGGGTTCTAAAGCATATGTCGTACAGAGCTTCATTGTCAATACAAAAGGTTTCATCTGTGTTCTCTATCAGCTGGTGGATGGACAGTATGGCATTATATGGCTCTACAACTGTGTCTGATACTTTGGGTGAAGGCACTACGCTGAAAGTATTCATAATCCTATCAGGGTATTCTTCTCTGATTTTGTTGATAAGGAGTGTACCCATACCAGATCCTGTGCCTCCTCCAAGTGAATGGATGAGCTGAAACCCCTGCAGACAATCACAGCTCTCACACTCATTCCTGACCACATCCATTACACTGTCAATCAGCTCAGCTCCTTCTGTGTAATGGCCTTTAGCCCAGTTGTTGCCAGCACCTGAATTACCTGTGAACGTAATTACAGAAAACCATCCACAAATTTATCAGGCCAAATGTAAAAAGTCATTAATAAGAATGCTGCCAAATACTGACAGATGTAGAAAGGCCGTAGGACAAATGACATAGTGGAGAGACATCGTAACTGCCCACAAATACAAAAAAAAGATGTTCTAAAGAGGCCAGTGTCTAATCATTCCCATTAGCTAAGGAGTAATGTGCATTTGCTGAATCTGGGAAAACTTGGGTTGGAAAAACTTGAAATATGCAATTGCACACCTATCTTGCACATTCAGTTAGGGAAAGAGTCAACAAACTGATTTGTTTCCTCCAAAATTGTTACGAAGAAATGGAATTTCCTTATTTTGCTATTTATCTTCTTTTGAATTTTAACACAGTTCTGGTGTTAGTTGCTAAATTCCTAAATTCATACAAAATTGCTACCATTTTCAATAGTAACCACAATTCTTTATTACATGCTGCTTACACACTCAAAGTTTCCAATAGCACTAGAACAAGTTGCTGCATTTCAAATACAGACAAAAAACAATTGGGAATTTATTAAACTTTTTCAGATACAAAATATCTATGGCTCATCCCTTTTGTGAACCTGGAACAGTTTCAGGGTAAAACTCCTGTATCTTGATTTTCAATAACCCTCTAAACCTTTCCTTAATCGTAATACCCTAACTTTCTGTGACTAAAAACATTAAGAATGTTACTTATTCCCCAGAATGTTATATTTTGACTATGGCTTTATTGGCATACTTTCCAATTTAAAAAAAAGGGTTTCTCTTCCACATTGCTGTGAGAAAAGGAACCTACACACAGCAGAGGAAATATGAACACTGACTATATACAAAGGGTTGTCAAATGCAAAAAGTTAACTGAGAAAAACAGAAATTTGTATCCGCTTATCTCTTCCAATCTTTGTAATTTTAGGTGTTAATTGCAACATTTTGCACACTATTTTCTAATTATTTAACTTCTTGACATTAAAAAGACAAATTCTGCCAAGATTTTGAAAAACTTGTTTTGAATAGGATGCATTGTTAGCTGGGCAGCTGGGATTTTAAAGACCCACTGGCATTTGTATATGTTTCTAAAACTTAGGTTTTGTATAAACCAGTTTTACAAAATCTGAAGGTACAATAAAAATGATTCCATGAAATATTTTGTTTTAAATTCCAGTGCAAAGTGTTCTGTATTTTGTTTGTTTGTTTTGTTGTATTTTAACATTCCCAGGCATTTTTGGGAACCCAATCATTACAGTATTGCACTAGCTGAAGAAGGCTGAAAAGTGAAATTGACTAATTTGTTTTAATTTAATTAAATGCATGCAGTAAATCAGAATTAATAATGAAGAGTGAATCAGATTTTAAAAATTCAGTTTTAACACTTTAAGTTCTTATTACTATCCCAGACACAAACTTAAAAAAATGTATTGTCTATAATCTGTCTCCCTCTAACACTATTGTAGCAATTCTGTGTTGAGTGAATACTTTTTTGCTTTATGTAGGGATGCTTTTAAAAACAAGCAAACAAACAAAAACAATATATTTTAGGGAAATATATTTATATCCTGTGTTTGGGAATCTGGGTCTGTCAACCTTCACAGTATCCCCATAATGTCCTATTTATATTATTAATAACATATTGCACATACCATGAATAAAATTGTCAGGTCGAAAGAGTGGGCCTATTTTGCTGGATCGTACACTGTCCATGGTTCCAGGTTCCAGGTCCACCAAGATAGAACGGGGCACAAACTTCTTGGCTGTGGCAAAAGGAAAGTAAGAATAAGTTGACAGGTAGCCAGGCAAAATTAAACCCCCGTCACATCACATCTCCTCAGTCAGCACATTCTACAAAAATTCTACATTCTGCAACAGAGCAAAGTGCAATCCATGCTATTGAACTGATAGTCCTTTCAATAATTACAGATTGTCACAACCTGGAAAAACCCTCATTGGTCAATCAACATTGGGCCCACTCCTGCAGTGCTTACAGGGCAAACTTTTGTTGATTTCAGTGGGAGTTTTGATTTGTAAGAACAAGTTAGGACTACACGACAGGAAGACAAGATACAGGGTGGTATTTTCTAAAGCACCAAAGTGACTTAGGAGAACAATTCCAATTGGAGGCAATGGGACTTGTGCGCCTAAATCACTGACTTTGAAAATCCCACCCACCCACAGTGTTTTTTATTTTAACCCTCCCATGTTGACTTTGTAATCTGCTCAGCCAACCCATTAAAGACCCTGAGCACTTACAATGAGCTTCGTTGAAGTACACATTAATTCTCTCAAGCTGCAGTGGTGAATCACCGTGGTAGTTCCCAGTGACATCAATTCCATGTTCATCACTTATCACTTCCCAGAACTGAAAAAGGAAACAGGACTAAGTACAACCAAGTAAGCACTTCTTCAGTCCCACCATTTACCTATAAACACTGCCACAAGGAGGAAAGTATCTTACCTAATACAAGCAGCCTAATATGAAATGCATCAGAGACATTAATAGCAAAACCAATAAGTGCCACACAAAAAGTCAACAGATATGTGTTTACAGTTCTAGGCATCAACTGCGCAAGTTGGATAAAGAAGGGCATTACAGTCAATTGCAAGACTCCCACTGATTTTGAGGGAAGTAGCACCAGGCCCAGCCTGTATGATCATACACAGTAAGGATCTTTTGAGGACTGGCCAGCACTGAAGTGAGTATGGAGGAATTCTAACGGACTCAGGTTTACACATTACAGCCAGAACTCTGTCACCCTTTCATTAGGTGTAGCTTGCATACTTCACAATGCCAGGCGGATGGGACCAGTTAGCTACATAAGTGATCATTTCCACATGCAGCTGCACACACAGTCCAAGTAACCGTGCATGTGCATTAGGTCTGCAGTTGTGTTTGGGTTTTTCTGAAGATGAAGACGAGTAGAATAAGGAGTCTGGCATAGAAATTGTCACAGATTCTGGGGATGCAGAGGCAGAAAATGCATTCAAGAGTTCAAGCTTGAGTTTACATTCTAAGCCATTTCACTTTTCCTAATGAATCATATTTAATTTTAGTACTGCAGGTTTAGTGATGCACATTTGAGAGTGTTTGGATCTGGAGTTTGCTTCTGGCCCATAACTATTCAAAATAAACACGGCTTTCTTGTAAGAGGCAGACTTGAAGGCAACATGCTCAGAGCATATCATCAAAAAACAAAATTAGTAAAACTTCTATCTAGACCTCCATTCATAGATCCAGCCCTGGAGTCTCTTATCTAAGCAGCTCACTACAGCAGTGTTAATGCAGTCACACCCTCTGTCATGAGCAGGCTATTTTAATTTTAAAGGTCTCTTGCCTTTAGCACACAACTTCATTTTAAATTTACAAATATAACATATCGAGATGATGGCGCTTATATAGTGTGAGCGTTTTGCACCAACATTACTAGAGACCAGCAGTCTGCAGAGCAAAGTGTCTGAGCATGTGTGTATGTGTGAGAGAGAGAGTAAAGTGTATACACCTTTAAAAAGCCACATTAACTTTTTCATTCAGACAATATTTCCTCTCAGGCTAGTCCTGCATTTCCCAGGGAAAGAAGTCAGTGGGCATTGTGGATGGGTGAGAAATCCAGGCCCAGGCTTTCTGTTTTATCCAGCTGCTAAAGAGCTCATTTTTCTGAATTGTCCTACATCATTTTGATAGACTCCTACTAAAGAGAAAAACTCCTGCAAAAGTCATGCAACAAACAGTATTTCTCCCATCGCCTGTGCACACAGTACATAATCATTTCCATCACAGCCTATGCTATAGGTTTATGGTTAAATAATATTTCTTTCTTGACATACAAACAAAATAAGTTACAGTCACAAGCAATGGCAAGAACCCTAACACTAAGTGCTGACAAAATCACTTAAAGCCTCTTGGCAGTAAAACTTCAAGATACATTGCAACCTCTTCATTAATATCAACCTCATCTAGATTGCTGCGAAGAGGTGTTCCCTGTCTATTCTGTCTACTTTTTATGCCATCTATCACTGCTGCATCTGCATTAATGCTTGTATTTAATTAGAGGGGTAATTACTGTATAGCATTTTATGTGCAGGATATGAGACTCAAAGGTCATTGAAAAATTAGCCATCTTATACCCTATAAAGTGCTTTAACAGCAAGCTTTATGAAGCTATTTCCAGGGTATGTATCTCTATGTATACATATATAATCTCAAAACTAGTTGAAACAGTTTATCTAAGGATTGTTTTTAATTGCTTTTGGTCTGAACTCTGTGGTACTTGATGCAGTTGTTTTTGCGTTATGTAAATATAAATATACATTTATTTGTCTTTCGTAAGGGGAGTTTTAGACTGGAACCTTAACTCCGCTTTCTGTCAACCTGGGAAAATTCTACTCACTCATTTATCCAGGTCAAGTAATTATTTTTTTTATGGTCAAGTAAAACACCTTTTAAACTAAATTATTACGATCAGCAGCATATTGAGTGTGGGGGTAATACATTATTTGTCTAGACTAGTACATTTCCATGAGAACTTTGCAAGACTGGTATCAATAAGTTACCTGCACACATTCCAATGTTTATTGGCAGGATTGAGTTCCCTTGAATGCTGATAATCTTCACCTAACCAAATCGTCACATAACTATTGCAGATGTTTTATGCTCAGCCCTTGCGTTTGCCCGATGAAGAAGCCCGTCACTATTACATTAAAACCTACACCTTCACTTCTCATGCTTCTCAAGCTGCCTATGAACAGAACTCCATGATACCCGTATTTACTCACTCCTGTACTGCCCATATTGTCCCAAATCATTTGCCACTAATGATGGTTACTGAAAACAATTCTCACCTTAGCTCCAATTTGGTTTCCACATTGGCCAATCTGAAGATGCACAATTTCACGCATTTTATGTAGCCTGGAAAGTTCAGCAGCTACAGCCTGGCTCAGTCTCTGGAAGAAACCCTCTCTCTCCTGCAGTATCAGCTACAGCCACACTGGACTCATTTCAAAAAGGGCCTTTTTTATACTGGTGACGCCGTCACTCAAACAAGCAGGGGAGTATCCAACTCCACACATTGTGCTCAGCTCCCTATTAACAAAGCCTGCACACATATAGGCAAAACTCCCATTCACTGGGATTTCTTCCTATGTATGGAACGTAAGATCAGACGTAGGTTGCAGAGTATGTGGAGAGGAAGAATTTGCTTCTCCCTCAACTAACGGTAAGTCTGTGTGGCATGTGGAATGTGTCCGTTCAGAAACAGAGGCACTAAAAGTGCATATATTCCATATTGAAGGAGTGCGGCTCTCTTATCTTAAGTCTGCTTTAGACACAGAGGCAAACAAATTCAAGCCAAATCCTCATCTGTTTGTGAAATGAAGGTGTGATTGTTAAATGCCACAGCCTCTCATCAGTCTTCAAGCAAAACTCCCATGGATTTCAACAAGAGCTCCATGCATGGATTGATAGTGGGATATTGCCCATAACTCACTAAAACATAGTCCCATCGCTACAGTCCAAATCCAAATACAATACAATCCTTAGCAGCAATAAGGATGAAATCTAAACATCTGCCAACACCAATGCTATTTACATCCCTAAAATGATGTTCTGAATAGAACTAGTATCCATGACTTTATAGCAATATTCTGGTTAAGAGAACGGGCTTGAGTCCATAAGAATCATCTGCTTTTGCCAGACGTTACACATAGGCCCCATAAAAACCATTGCTAACTTAGAGATGTGTGTGTGTTTCCTCACCACAATTAAGTTAAGGCAACATTCACACCCAATAGTGACCTTCAAGCATTAGGCCACTACTCTCACAACTCAGCCATACCAATTCAATTCAACAACTTTATCAGCCTCAGGGCATAACACAAGTAACTGAAAACCACTTGGCAGTGCCTACCCTTAACTCTGACCTTAATAATGTAATTAAATTATCTTAAAAATTACAGTTTTAGCCTCTTCACCTACTATACCCCAGGCAGGGAAACAACCGAAGCCAATTACATACTCAACACCTCTCTATTTTTGCCTTCATTTCTTTTGCCTGCACCTCTCTCTCTCTCTCTCTCCCCCCTGTCCCTGCAACTACTTTATATTTTAACTTTGTAATTGTTAGTCACCCTATGAAGCACTTTGGATTACAGGCTGAGGCAGAGCACGGGGTGTTTTGTTTTATTGTTATACATTGGCTTACTATAATCCATGTTACACTGCCATGAAGTACTGAACATTTGTACAAGTCTGCTGTGAAATCCTCCTTATAACACAGGGACATTACTGCCTCCCACGAGGAATTTGGCTAGGAAGAAAGACTAGTATGTACCATGGAATCTGCCATCAAAATAGAGGGGGAAAAGCCTGGCCCCATTGCAGTTACTGATAAAAAAAAGTGTTCCCAAGGAACACTGGAAATGCTTCATTGCATCAAAGAAGTAACATAACTCCAACCAGTCCCATGACATAGGCATGTCCCCTGCAGATAGACACAGGTCTGGTATCTCAGAGCACCAGATGGCCCAGCCAGGACACTTTTGTGAGTTTAAGGTGGCTTCATTATACATTAGGCACGTAGTACACTTCAGTGACATGCTCCTGTCGGTTTCCAAGTAGGCCAGAGGAAAAGACCTAAAGAAGCATTAAGAAGACGATTCCTTTAAATGTTTATTTTGAATAAACACATAAGACCAGCACAGTGGAAGAACTTGGCTCATTGAATGAGGTTCTAGTCATTTGTTTTATCACATTATGGAGAACTATAAATAAAAAAAGACAATCTAGAGGCTTCCCCCCCCCCCCCCCCCCCCCCCCCCCCCCCCCCCCCCCCCCCCNAAAAGTAGTGTCAATCTTGCTAGCTACTAAAGAAAGAGCCAATATAAATAAGACACAGAGCAAAAAATGCTCCCAGAACTACTGTTTGCAGGGAACGGAGCACATCTATGTGCAAGCATCAGGCATAATGATCCTTTTGCCCTTAGACCAACCCTATCAACTCTTCACATGTCTGAGCATTATAATTCACCCAGTAATTAAGAATGATAGCAGTAAGAGGAAGAATGAGCTCATTTCATTTGTTCTTTAGAATGGGGTAAGTGCCTCATCTTTCAGCTGCAGAAGATCGTCTAACCATTCTGTTTTAACAGGCAAGGAAGTTGTATCTGGACTATCGTGTTCACCTACTGCATCATGGGTATTTTCTAGAGCTGGAAGAATGATGGAAAAATTATTTGTGAATTTTCCTTTGAATTGGAAAGCAAATTTGAATTTGGCAATATATATTTTCTGTTCACTTCCTGAAAACATTCAAATTCTACTGCTGGGACAGGCGTTCTCAAACTGGGGGTCGGGACCCCTCGGGCGGGGGGGTCACGAGGTTCTTACATTGGGGGGGGGGTCACGAGTGGTCAGCCTCCACCCCAAACCCTGCTTTGCCTCTATGATTTATAATGGTGTTAAATATATAAAAAAGTGTTTTTAATTTATGAGGGCTGGGGAGTCGCAATCAGAGGCTTGCTATGTGAATGGGGTCACCAGTACAAAAGTTTGAGAACCACTGTGATAGGAATATTTGCACAGTCAAGTCTCTCAAGTGGCGCTTAATTACATCAGTCATCCAGTTAGGGCAAAGCACCAACACTGCCTGACCAATGCACTTTACTTACACAGTTTGCACTGTAAATAATTACAATTAGCTAATGAGTGGCACCCAGGAATGAGTTGCTGAAGAAATTGGCAGAACGGTTTTGAGTAACACACACATTTGAGATTGTCACAATCTTTTTGAGCACAATTCCTGAGCAAAGAACAAAAAAAGTGTAAATAAATTATTCACTGAGACTCATTCATCCAGCGTTAGTATATTTTTCGCTAAAGCTAAACACCTGAACCCATTTGCCTTTTTTAACAGCTTCGAAATACAGCTTGGATAAATTGTTGCCTGGGGCACAAAGTACCTTAATACCCTCAAATATGGAATTGTTTCAAATGCACTTTTCTGTAATTCGCCGTCTTTATACAAACCACTCTGGTTTTTACCCTGGCATTCCTTGGCTGGTTGGCAATTTCAAGCCTGTTTAATAATACTAAGGCATTCCCTATCTGCCAGTGTTGTACATTGATAAGCAGTGGATGTTTTCAAGTGCTCAGCAGCTGTAGCATGCAGGAACATGGCTGAAGGGTTGCTTCTCTATAAATATAGTGACTTAGTTTAAGTGAATGTGACAAAGCGCAGGGGAGCGCTGTAGTGCACATTAATATTATCAGCCCACTCCATGTTTCCACTGTCTTTAATGTGAGTTACATAGTGGCAAGGCATAAAGATGGGCCTGCCAGCATTGTAATCATTAGGATTAAGTGCACCTAGTGCATGTTTCGTTTTTTTAAAACCTGTTTAGTTCTTGCAGAAGGCAATAGCCTCTCAGTCCTGGAGAGGCCGCTGTACAGAGCCACAAAATGGGTGCCGCAGTCAGTGCCAGCATACAAGCTACACCCTTGGCATGCCTGGCTCACAACTGAGGAGAGGGAGCTGCTTAACTTGGGGCTGAGAATTCCAGTAGGCACCAGGCCACCTAGGGGATAGGCATTGCTCCACCCAGCCAAGCAATGCCAAAATCCCTTTAAAAAACTGGCCCTCATTCGCTTGCAATTGGATTACGGCTTGTGATTGCCTGGCACTTCTGAAAACAGGAATTAGGTTTTTAAGTCACGTTAGGGCTTTTGAAACTTTTCCATATATATATATAAACTCTCAGGCCTTCATGTGCTAGTATAAATATATATATAGTATATATATATATATATATATATCTCACAGGAAGGCCTGAGCGGTTAAAAACACATGGCTAACAAAAATGGACATGCCTGTGGTCATGCAGCCTCTGGCCACAGTTTACCAATGTGTTGTTTTGTAGCTCTGTGCTTCCAAGTATCTCCTGCATCTTTTCATACATGAGGGGGTCTTTTGCCTGGAATTTGTCATCCCTTTAAAGCATTTGTCCTAATGCAGCTGCATGTGTATCACAAACCTTTGTGTTGGGAGCATCACATCTGTTGACTCATCTCCGTATGCCAAGCGTAGCAGATGCTATTTATTTTCAAATTCAGTTTTAGTTTTAAAAAAGTGTGACTCCCAGGCTGTGCCCTCATGTGTCAATCTTAATCACACAGCAATACAGGTGGATTTGTGAAAATTCTAGCAGAGCAGTTTCTATAGTGGACGGCATGTCCCAGCTACCAGTTATCTGCTCAAAACTGGCACAAGAGAATAATGACCAAAAATTGTTACTATCTAATGGCTTTGGTGACTTGTATGTAGTGCATTTCACGTTCCATAGCGCCTAATGGACAGGTTTCCATAGCACCAAAGAACTGGGGGAAACCCACTACCACAATTGGCCCCCATGTTTGTCAGCTCAACAGAAAGGACAATCACTGAACAATCATGGAAACGGAACCCTCAGCGATGCTCACACCAGATTAGCGTTAAGACATATCAGGGCACTGGAGGGAGCTTGCACTGCCATCACCAACCTACATTGTACCTGTTCTATGGTTCAGCAGAGGATTTCAGTCTCCAGGGCTGGCAAGATGGCACTTTTCATAAGCATGACGTTCACTTAGAAAAATAACTGTCAGGCATTTGTGTTTGTACCACTGTGTGCCAGCAAAATGTGCAATTTAATTTAATTCTCCAGAAAGAAGTGTCATGAGACGTAAAAGTTGCACAACAGTCAGAAATGCGCATAAAAATTGCACCACAACTGGTTTTGCTTCTGCTTTCTGTTCCCACCAAGAGCTTGGTCAGCACTATAAAGGTAAGTCTACACTGCACAAAACCCCACCTCCAGCTGTGAGGCTCAGAGGCTGGTTCCAAAGACTCAGTCTACAGACTGGGCCTTGTGGGTTATGCTATGGTGTTTTTAGCTGGAAACACCCTAGACGTTCCTGCTTGGGCTCCAATCCCTGGCCAGGGGAGGCTCTCAGAGCCTGAGCTGAACATCTACACTGCTATGTTTAGTGCCACAGTGTGAACCTGAGTCTCCAGACCTGGGCTCTGAGACTTGCTGCCACAGGGTTTTTGGTTTTTTTCCCCCGCCATGTAGACATGCCCTCTGTGGTTTAGACCAGTACTGGGTCGCGGACTGTAAGGCACTGAGTCACGGTGGCTCTGGTCAGCACCGCCGATCGGCCATTAAAAGTCCCGTCGGTGGTGCTGCCCGGCTGAGGCAGGCTAGTTCCTACCTGTTCTGACACCGCGCTGCGCCCTGGAAGCGGCCAGCAGCAAGTCCAGCTCCTAGGCGGGGGGTCATGGGGCTCCACGTGCTGCCCCTGCCCCGAACACCAGCTCCACACTCCCATTGGCTGGGAACTGGCCAATGGGAGCTGGGTGGTGGTGCCTGTGGGCGAGAGCCTCGTGGAGCTGCTTGCGCCTTGGACTAGGAGCTGGACTTGCTGCTGGCCACTTCCAGGGCGCAGTCCGCGGTGCCAGGACAGCCACTGCGCTGCTGACCAGGAGCCGCCCGAGGTAGCCTGCGCCCCAATCCCCTGCCCCAGCCCTGAGCCCCTACCAACCCGGAGCCCTTTCCTGCACCCCAAACCCCTCATCCCTGGCCCCATCCCAGAGCCTGCACCCAGAGCCGTGACCCCCTCCTTCACCCCAGCCCTGAGACCCCTCCCACACTCCAAACCCCTCATCCCCAGCTCCCTTGGGTCGTGGGCATCAACAATTTTCTTCAATTGGGTCACCAGAAAAAAAGTTTGAAGAAAAACCCTTGTTTGGACCACGATCCTGCGAAGATTTCAGCGGCATTACTCTCAGTGCAGGAAGTTAGGCACATGCACACTTCTTGCAGGATCAGGGCCTTCATGGAAATACCTCTTAAAGAACATAGTTAAGGATTTACACAGGCAGGAGCCTGTAGGCAGCCTGGGGGAACTGACCTTCCCAGTGAAGTCTGTACCCTGAAAAAACATCTGACCATAGCACGAAGGCGCTTTCTTGGCAGATACCAAACTGATACCAGATGTTCCTGCAAGTTTAGGGGGGAGGGAGCCTGCTAAACCCAGGGTTGTGAGTTCAATCCTTGAGGGGGCCACTTAGGCAAAAATCAGTACTTGGTCCTGCTAGTGAAGGCAGGGGCTGGACTCGATGGAGAAACGATCGCAGTATGATCATTAAAGGGGGGAACCGGCTGCTCGCAGGAACCGATTCCTCTAGGCCTGCACATGCCGGTAACTCCCGCAGGGGGCAGGCGCCTGGTTGAGCAACCGAACACAGCCGAGATTGCGGGGAGCGCCGGGCGGTGCTGCTGGGGCTATCGGGGGCGGTCCAAGGCTGGGATTAGCGGCGAGGCCAGCGCAGTCCCAGGGGAGCCACTGCCCCGGCCCCGCTTGCGACACGCGCCCGCGGGCGGACCCCGGGCCCGGCGCTTCCTGCGCCGCGGGTTCTTGTCCCGCCCAGCCCAGGGCGCAGCTGGGGATTGGCAGAGCCCAGCCCCTGGCTGACTCAGGCGCCGCAACCTTCCCTTAAATGCTCGCGCCGAGCGAGGGGAGAACCGGCCCGGCCGCGCAGGAAGCAGCTGCAGCTCCAGGACCGCCGCCGCGCTGAGCATGGCCAGGCTGCCCCAGCATCTCCCCCCGCTCCCCATGCTGCTGCTCTGGGGCTGCCTCTGCCCGGCCTCCGACGCCGGCCTCTACTTCAGGGAAGGGCAGCACTGCTACAAACCGGCCCCGCGCAAGCCCCCCGGGCTCAGGTGAGCGCTCGGCCCCGCCGCTGGGGGCGCCGGCTGGGCTGGGTGGGAGGAAGGGAGCCACGTGCAACGCTGCTGCTGCTACGCCCGGGCCACTGGCTGGGCGAGAGGCGGCTCCTCGGAGCCAGGACCAGGGAGAAGCCGCTGTCGCCCTCTCACGTGCCGGGAACGGCCCAGGGGCGCTTCCCGAGCCAGGCAGGCGGCGCCCGCCGCAGCCCGGAGGAATCAGCTGGGGGCGAAATCCCAGAATGTCACTGCCCACGTGATGCCGAGACCGCCCCAGCCCCTCCTTACTGTACCCCGCCTGGCCGACCCGAAGTGGACCCTGGTAACAGCGGAGAACTTCACCGGGCCAATTCGTTTCGATAACATCCATGCTCATCGCCATCCCCCAGGGAGGCGGGGAAATGAGGTGTTTGCAATTGGCCCCAGTTTCAACAGCAGGGCCAAGGATTCTCTGCTGCTCTAGGGGCAAATGGCCACAACCCAGCTCCTCAGAGGGAATTTGGTGCCTAAATACCTTTGAGGATGTGGGCACAGAGTGACTACTAGGGGGAGACGGGGATTTGCACTGCTGCCAAGTTATTCCTAGATACAGGACTCCTGAGCGATGCAGAAGGGAGACAATAAATCCATCCTCTTAGTTTTGAGAGTAGATCGAAAACAGCATGAAGCCTGGATTGTTTCATGTGAACTCCTGGGAAGGGCTGCATTGGCCAGGCCTCTCATTTCTTATGTTATTCTCAGCTGCCTACCTGGTAGCTGTTTCTGTGAGTTAACACTAGTCACAAGACCATATACAGAAGGGCATTAAAGGTCATGGTGGCTAGAGCTATCATGTGATCTCAAGCTAGGATGGAAATTCTCACACATCATTGAGAGATTGGAAGATTTTTTTTTTCCCTTTCTCTCTGAAAATATAAAAATCATTTCTGGGAAACAGGCTTAACTTACTACTTTGTTTCCATATAGAACTTACCCTCGACCTCACGAGTACCTGGACATCGCTAAACTTCCCCCCAGCTGGGATTGGCGAAATGTAAACGGGACCAATTTTGCCAGTACCACTCGGAACCAGCACATTCCTCAGTACTGTGGGTCTTGTTGGGCTCATGGCAGCACCAGTGCCTTAGCAGGTACTTGTTACTGGGTATCTGTTGTTACTGGGTATTGTTTTCTTGCCAGTCAGTCCATTTTCAGGATCCCCCAATATTCTGAACCCCTGATAGGGGGGCATCTTCGATTTGCAGGATTATCAGCACTATTGGGGGTTGTCATTGCACAAGACAAAAGGGCCTAACTCCTAAATAGCTTTGAGGATCTGGGCCAAGGTACCTGCCCTAAATAAGACAGCCAGGGGAGAGGGTAGGAAGATTCTAAGTGAATGTAGTTTTGGTGGTAGCATATACTGTGGGAATTCCCCAGCTGGCAGCTGAGGAGGGGAATTTTTTTTTCCTGGTGGAATGTTCCATTGTGGTAGGGGTGTCCTCCCTCATTTAGAATTATACACAGATTTTAAAAGGAAAACTTAGAGTGATTAAAACACATTTAGCAGAATGGACATTGCTTGTGGGGTGAGAATGTCACACTCCCTTCCCTGTACAGTTCTCTTCTCCCTCTTGCATTCAGTCACAGTTAGGCCCCAGAAAGCCAGGATAAATAGGTAGATAAATTATTCTATCAATACAGTGAAAACCGAGATACAACTGTGACTTCTCCTTTTTGGGTGCGGGCTGCAGCTCAGCTGGAGTTTAGCTTTCGGTGGAGCAGTTTCTCTGTTGCCTCTTCAGGGCAACAGCAGCAGTGGGACAGATGCACATGGGGCTGGGAGCATGTTACAGTAACTCCCCACTTAACGTCCTCTCGCTTAACGTTAGTTCGATCTTACATCCCTGCTCAGTTACAGAACATGCTCCATTTAAAGTTGTGCAATGCTTCGCTATAACGTCATTTGGCTGCCTGCTTTGTCCACAGCTGGCAGCCCCCCCCCCCCCCATCAGCTCCCCAACGCTGCCCCACACACAGCGCCTCCTGCCTGCGGGCAGATCCCGCAGATCAGCGCCTTCCCCCTCCTCCCCCTGCCTCCTGCCCTTGGCAATCAGCTGGCTTGTGGCGTTCAGGGGGGAGGAGCAAGGACTCAGTGTGCAGGCTCCCCCTCCCTCCCAAATACTGTACTGGATGGCAAAAAAAGGGGGTGTGAGAAGAAGCGGGTTAAGGGTGGGGGCGTGGGGGAAGGGGTGGTGTGGGCAGGCCAAGGGTTGAGCCCTCCACCCCTGGGAAGCTGCCGCTGCACAACGTGCTTCTCCTAGCCTACAGCACCTTCAGCCTCCTTGCCTGCAGTGCCAGTGGGCTGTGCCTGTGTGGGGTAAGGCGGGGGCACCTGCCAACTATAGTACTGTACTGTATGGCCAAAAAAAAATTCCCTGGAACCTAACCCCCCCCCCCCCCCCCCCCCCCCCCCCCCCATTTACATTCATTCTTATGGGGAAATTGGATTCGCTTAACAGTTTCATAGTCTAATTTTTCAGGAACATAACTACAACGTTAAGTGAGGAGTTACTGTATACAGGTTGAGCAGACATACTGAAGCAGAGGAAGTTTCACAGGGATGAGGCTTCACTACCAGTCACTCAGGGAAACAGAAGTACAGGTTTCATTGGCGGTGTACATGGTGCTCTACAAAACACATGCAGATGGCTGCAGAGTTTCTCTGTTAATTTGGATAGATAGAATACACAACCAGTGTCTGGGGAGGAGAGTGGTACTAAGTACAAGGGAGGAACAGAGAAAGATGCAGAACAGACTAGGTTGGAGGCAGTAGGAGATGCTGGGGAAACTAGTCGGGGACAAAGATGGAGTTACGAAGAACCAGGTTTTTAACTAATCCAAAAATGCAGATACCCAGTCAGGGCTTGGTGATCATGTATATCAGGAAGCTGGACTTCAGTGTAAACACAACTGAAGTTTGACTGGCTTTGGTTACAGTTTTGAGGAAAATTAAAGGTGCCCAGGACATTAAAAAAAATAATCAAATTTATCAAAATTCCTTAACTTTAGTAATAGAAGGGGTGTCAAATCTCTGCTTCCTTGCTGTCACTGGCGGACTAGGGAAGTAGAGTGGAAGCTTTCTCAGGCCTCAGGTGAAGCAGTAGGAGGGTCTACTTTTCATAAAAAGCTCTTCTCATGCATCTGAGAAGAATTAGAATTATCATTATGATTGGGGTAGCAGTATTACCTAAGGATCATGGCCCCCATAGTAAGCGTTGTACAAATGCTTATTATAAAGTCCCTGTCCCCAAAGAACTCAGTCTAAGTAGACAAACAAGTGGGAGAGCAGAGAAAGCAAGGAGGTGGGCAAGCAAGCGAGAGTAAACCAAGCAAGTACAATTGGGCATAAACTGTCAAAATTTGGCCTTTGGTCTCACTGCTGCCTAAATCTATGCAGATTTGAGATTTCAGAGCCTAGCAGAACATCCAGTAGACCTGGGATCTACAGCCAACATTATGGGTGAGACCTGGGGCAAGTCACCTGACCTCTCTGTTTTTCCTTTATCTGTAAAATAGGGATAGTTATACTTCCAAGCTTTGTACAGAGCTTTGAGATCTGTAGATGAAACATGGTATAGAAGAGCCAGGTATTATCGTTAGTTACACCTGAGTGCTTTCATAACTGGTAGAGGATGTTAGGATTTATCTAATTAAGGACTGAAATGAAACATGTTCATCCATATATATCTGCCCCTGAAGCCAACTTTGAATGGAAAACATTACTTGCACCTGCAAAACATACAGACGCCATCATTTCGCCCACTCCGAGTGGGCCACGGTGTGGGCACCTAGCCATTCTGTTAGCATGTACCACTGTAGGCTTTTGCACCCACAGCTCTCTGCAGATATTTAACAGATGCAGCTAGGGAGACATAGCTGAAACATTTGGCCCGTAACGAGTTAGACAACGGTAAAACTAACAAGCACCAATTGTTTATTCTTTTGTTATTACCACAGACCGCATCAACATTAAGAGAAAAGGTGCTTGGCCTTCTGCCTACCTCTCTGTTCAGAATGTTATTGACTGTGCCAACGCAGGGTCCTGCGAAGGTGGAGACCACACAGGTGTTTGGATGTATGCTCACGACCATGGCATTCCAGATGAGACCTGTAACAACTACCAAGCCAAAGACCAAAGTATGGCAACAGACTGCAAACCTTCCTAGCTACTACTCACTCTTATTTGGCAGGGTTTGGTATTCGCTTTAAAGGAAATTAAATATAATTTAGCTAACACACCCATTTATTTTTCTGCTTCTACCTACTGCTGGCTGCTAGTGAAGCACCTGCTATCTAACTAGGAGCAGCAGGTTCCCTTAGAGTAGCTGTCTTTTATCACCAGAATCAGACAGCATAGTGTGTTGCCATCATGTCTGAACAAGCATCCACCATCCAGGCTGCTAATTTGAACTCACTCGGCACTGATGTGCATCAGTGCTTTCATGCAGTAATATTTAGACGTGTCATCTTAAGTTACCAAAGCAGAACTTCAGTCTATTATACTTACTTGCAAACAAATCCCTTGAGTTGTTTCTATAGCTCCACAGAAGCAATTTAATTATTTGTATACTGGGACACTTATCAGGAAGTAGTTTTTATAATCTACGATTGAAAAGCATGTTTGAAGGCTGAAACAGATAAAGAGCACATAACCTTGAAATATTATTGACTGTGGAGACTGCCTTAATTAGCAATCTGAATTTGCAGCTTTATTTAACCTGAAGAAACAAGCAGTTTTCTCTGCTATATTTAATCTTATAATTATGGCACCTCAAAAGGAATTAATTTACCATTAATTATATTTCATTGAATAATGAACTGTAAGAAGAAAAACATTAGCTTGCAATGTTAATCGAATGTCACTGCTTCTTTATAGCATGCAAGAAGTTTAACCAGTGTGGAACATGTGTTACCTTTGGGGAATGCCACGTGATAAAGAACTACACCCTCTGGAAAATTGCTGACTATGGCTCTGTCAGTGGGAGGGAAAAAATGATGGCAGAAATCTATGCCAATGGTCCAATCAGGTAAAAACAAGATTACAGGGCAAGAGTTATCCTGTTAATTTTCTTTTAGTAGTTTCCAGTTTATCCCATGAAGCTTGCAGAGCCTCCTTACGTAGCTCATTCAGCACTTCTTCACCAGAACAGGCCTTAGCCTCTGAAGACTGATATGTGCTAAACTTTTGCACAATATCTTATGATATAGACCCACTTAAGTTAAGAACTTTTCATCTGACGTGAAAGTGGGTGATGGACACTGACACTATTCTCCTTTAGTCTGCTATAAAATTATTTTTGAATGAGGAAGCTCTTTTTGCTTGTTACAGTTGTGGCATAATGGCTACTGCACAGCTGGATGCATACACTGGAGGACTTTATGCTGAATACAACCCCTCTCCTATGGTGAATCACATTGTATCTGTGGCTGGCTGGGGTGTGGAAAATGGAACTGAGTACTGGATTGTCCGTAACTCCTGGGGCGAACCATGGGTAAGGGAGAGAGAAGGGATGTGCTCAAAATGAAATGCACATTTTTAAAAACTCCAGAAATTTCTGTATTACAAGTTGTACAACTAGCTTGTTTATAAAAAACTGTTTCCCTCTTAGCCATAGGAGTTGTCTCAATCTATGATTTTTTTTAATACAGCTGACAACTAGGAAAAAAATCTAAACTGAATATAATGCTACCCCACTACAAAGAATAACACGTAAGGCAATAGCAGGCCAGCCTCTGTGCGGTATCAACTCCATAAGTCCTAATGCTGCCCTCATATGCGTATGCAACTCCCATTGAAGCCAGTGGTAAATAGCTATTGGAACCATATATCACAAAGCTATTTGGCTATGGATAGTAGGATATGGAAATGAATTCCTGGCTGGAAACAAATGAGTTCACCAGAGAACGGCCATTTCAAATAAGCTTGTTTTGTGAATCCCACTCAAACCCTTTGCAGGGATCTGCCTTCACCTCTAGTCACCTTTGCTCTGCCCAAAGTACACTGCTTATGAGACAGAAGTTACTTTGATGTTACTAATTTATAAATCTTTTGCCAATACTAATGAAAATTAATTTACTATAGGGTGAACGGGGCTGGCTGAGGATTGTGACAAGCGCATATAAAGGTGGAAAAGGAGCTGAGTACAATCTCGCTATTGAAGAGGATTGTGCCTACGGGGATCCTGTATTACCTTGATTGTTTCTAGGGTTTATGGGGTACTTTCTGGCTTTGAAATTTTATTTTTTTCCCCCTCCAATCAAGTCCTCTCTTTTTTTTATTAAAAGGCAGTTTAACTATTCTGTAGTAAAGAATGACCAGGCAGTTAAGAGGAATTAGCTCAGATCACCATGATGTTTTAGAAGTGGAAAAACTGCCTCTAGATTTTTAATTTAACAGCTGCTTTTAAATATGCAGTGTAAGACAAATTTGCTTATCCTCTGCTTTATGTGCCTGGTACTTACCAAGCAACTTATCAGAAGTTATAGGTACAAATCCTCTCATTGGAAAAATCACTCACTTGTCAATATTTAATCTGAAGGAATATATAAGATTTGTTTTACACTTGTAACAAAGGAGGTTTTCCTTCTAGTACAAACTTTAAAGTTTACTCTAAGCAAGAGGTACTGATTTCTTTTAAAAATTTGGGTTTAGACTTGCAAATTATACACACAAAGTACAATAGCACAAAGTAAATATCACTGAGCTACATAAATGCAGAAACCGTACTGTTTTTTGTTCTCTAGTTTAAAACTGTGTCCTATAGTCACATCCTATTGTTTCACTAAGGCATGTGTTGCATTGCAGATTGTCATTTTTATCTGATTGAAAGTGATGCAACAGTAACCAAATCTCTTTAAAACTACCGGAAAATGTTTAATATAAGCACTGATTGTTATTGCCTGATGCTTTCTTTACTCTAATTCTAGGCTTTGGTATTTGAATGGCTGTGCTATTTTTCTGTACAAGGACAACAGGTTTTTTTAAGGGGGGGGGAGGGAAGAATGGGAATAGGGTTCTAACGAGACATAGATTTTAACATGTGCTTTTAGCATACAAGGAAAGATGGTATCTTATCTTCCTCTTTCCTGCTTACTCAACCTTATGTGCCTAGTTCCCTAATGGTGTAAATTACAACCCAAACCATATCAAACATTAACTGAATCACAGTTGTTAAACTGACATTGTTTCTTATGTGACGTGATTAGAGGGTGCGCAAGTGGATTGTAAGAGTTTAATGGAATTTGTTTCTCAGCATTAACTTAGTGGCAGCATCTCTTGGCAGGGCACAGACAAGGTTTAAACAGAATCTGTACTTTAGTTAAATGCCACCATGAGGTGCCAGTGAAGGATGGGTGGGGCAATAGAGCCACCTTCAATGATCACATGTGTAGATGAGTGAACTAAGGACACCTACAATTGCACAGAAACGGAGTGCCCCATGTCACCAAGGGTCCTGTTCTTGGACTGAGATGCTAATCAACCACAACATACTATATGTGGCAGTATGTACTGAATGTCACATTTACCTAGAACAGAGAGTAGGGTCTGCATTTCAGGTATGCTACAGGACAGCAGGGAGCTACAGCCTTGTTTTCCATTTTGGCAAGTTAAGAAGAAACTGATCTTCCAATGTCTTAAAACATCTCTGGCAGGAGCCAGCTGCTTTTTTTGTTTTAAATAAAAGCTTAATTGTTCACCTGTGACCTATAAGTGAGAGGCACATTACTCATATACAGTTGTTTCATTGTGACATGGCTTTATTTTACAAATTATTAGCTCCGTCACTATCCCACTGATTTCTAACACCATTGCTGCTGCTTTGATAAAGTAATACCAGGTCCAATCTTTACCTTCAATCTCAGAGGGAGAAAACTGTCTCCTAAACTAGTTGCCTAGCAAAATACAGAGGACAGTCTAGAGGCCTATGATCCATATTAGAACATGCAGCATTGGTCTCATGGATACAGTATAGGATGGGCCATATTCTATTCCTAGTTCTGACAGATGTTCTTCCTTTAGCTGTCAAAAAAAGGATACTAAAACATTAAGGTTGCAAAATTAATAGTCTTTAGTTACATGGTCACGTTAGCATAATTCATATATGCAAAGTAAAGTTGCATGGGTAACCTCAGTTCTGCACTGCCTGACTCTTGAAAGCTCAACTTTGCACCCTTGCTATTCTTAAAATTAACTTAAAAAAACCATTTAAGATTTACTAAAAATATAAGTTCCACAATATGAAGCCACAATGACCCAGATGGGTCATCAGCAGGGTTGTCCCTTGAAGTCCACACCACAGATCTTTCACTTGAAGGCCAAAATATGGTTGTAGGGGCAACTCTAATTTTGACTTTTCCTAACTCTTGAAAGCTCAGCCGTAAGGTTCTTTTTAACAGTAATGGGGAGGAGTTAGCTATCCGCCTCTGTGAACCCACCACTGTTAGGGGATGAGGTACACTAGCTGATCTTGGATTTCACTGCTATTTGCTGACAGCAGAGTAATGATGAGATTGAAGAATCCTGGGTTCCATTCCAGTTTCTGGAAAGGAGCATTTTAAAATAAATTATAAACCCTTTTATCTTCCACCCCATTGCAGGTGAGTTAGGCTGCTTCCTCCTCACTGCCCAGGCATCAATAGGGGGAAACAGAGAAATGCAAACATTCTCCCTCCTTTCAGTCCAGTTGCCAGGAGCAGCAATTCCAAGGCAAGTCCTGCTTAGCTGCTGCAGGCAGGGAAGGAGCATGCTCAGTAACAACTGAACTCTGCTGCCAGCCTCTAACAAACCTCAACTGAGCTTGTGCAAACTGAATTTTCAGAGGCCAAATGTGTGGATTTTCACAGGAACAGCAAAGACCGTTTTTTCTGGGAGCAGGATAATTCCTGCTTCAACACATGGAGGTAGTAGAGCTTCTCAGTGAAACAGTGGTAAGAATTTTTTTCAAACGTGGGCAAAACATTCAGCATGGAAAACTGCAACCTGAATGGTTATAATTTGGTAAAGTTATAAGCTATTGAAAATAATTTATAATGGAAAGTGTTAGCCACCTTGAAAGCTATTTATATGGCAGTCATGTCATGGAGTGCATTGTGCTAGGCACTGTATGAAAAGAACAAAAGCTTACAATTTAAGTAGAGGACAAGACAAGAGATGGATATAGACGGGAGAAAAAAGAAACAGTATTGGTCAGCATGGTAAGCACTAGTCTCGGCATACCAGTGGCCTAGCCATTTTTTGTAGGCATCACAGCAAAGGAGAGTTTTAAGGAGGATAACGAGGTCATTATCCTGATGTTTACAGCAAGCTCCTTCCAACTGCAAGGGGCAGCAAAGGACAAAGCATGAAAGTGCTTGCTTGGAAAGTTAAGAGGACAATGGAGGCCAATCTAAGGCAGGAGTTAATGTCTCAATAGCAAATGAGAGATGGTAGTAGGGTGGGTATGAAAGGCTTTTAGAGTAAAGACAAACAGCTTCTGTTTGGTGAGACAGAAAACGGGGAGCTTATGGAAGACTGCAAAGAGTTAAAGTTGGGTGTCCCTTCTACCTACAATACTCCCAGAGGTGCCTGAAACCTTATATTTTAAATGTCGGCAAAGCACTTTGGAATGCTCTAGCACCTTCTAGCACCAAGAACTAGGAAGCACTATTTATACAAAAGATTCACCACCTTTGAGCAATGGGCCAGTGTTATGGTAGTAATAAACTAGAGTTGCTGCAGCAGCACTGACTGATCCCCTTTACTCAACAGTCTGATAGAGAGTCCCACTTGTACTGGGAGAAAAGAAGGTTCTTGCAGTTCTGCAGAAGAGTCCACAAACAATGGCAAGTTATCCTGTGTATTAGTGCACCCATGCCTGCAGTATCTCATTACCAGAGACTCATGAACACATTTATTTGGCTATTTTGAGGGCTTGGTTTCTTTTTATGAATGTCACTAAACAACAATTTTATGCCCATTCTTAGTTACAAGTGCAATTTATCTGGATGAAATTAGGGCATATAGATATCAACATTCCTCAAAATAGCATGGCAAGTTTGGCTTCTCTGTGCCCCCATTTTTTTCCTGCATGTGTTTGAGTGCAAAACAAAAAAACACCCCACACAGTTATGTTTTAAAAAATCAGGCTAACCGTATAAAGCATAAAAGAGGTCTCTGTCAAAGTACTGTTTATAAAAATATAAATTAGAATCTCAGTGGTTTATTTCCACTGCTCGTCTCCACACTAAATTAGTAAATGCTAAAGTAATAAAAAAAGCTACACCAAGAATGTTTAGATATATTCAGATAATTTAGCTACAGTACCAACTGTGACATGGTAATGAAACTTACCAGTAACGTTTAACACATCTATTTAAAAAAAAAGAAAAAAGATAGAATTCTGAACAAGGCTGCTTGCACACAGGATTTGTCTGTCAGTACAGAACTAGTCTTGATTATTACAACTCAGTTTGTGTTCCACAACACACATAGTTTTTCAGAAGGTAATTTTGTAGGATATTCAGAACACTCACCTGTGGAATGCAATGACGAGAAAAATCATTCTGGGTTCTCCGCAGCACAGGACTAACTGTGTGCTCATCAAATCACAAGATCAAAGCCTGCAGCATTCAGGGTTAAGTCACTAGAAAAGTGGCGAGGGAGAGTGTGTGTGTGTGTGTATGTGTATATATATATATATATACACACACACACACACACACACACACATACACACACACACACGATCAGTAGAAGAAATTTCTACAAGCTGTGAAAGTAACAAAAAACATTCCTTGAAATATGACTGTATTTCTCATGCTGCTCTTAGGCTGGCAAACTGATTTTTGTAATAAAAATATCCTGAAGTATTAATCCATATATGGATTGACCCTTTCCCAAAGATGCAATAGAAGACCTCCAGAATAAAGTTCAAAGTTACTGTGCAATATGAATCAGCAAGCATCTCTACACTTCTTCCTTGTTGGCTGCCATTGTATTATCCAACTAGAGAACCCTACTGGTGGTAGGCATAGCAAAGAAGTGGTTGTCCATAACCTCAGTATTCATGGTGCTCTGCATTCTTGTTTTATCGCTTCCTTAGTTCACCATAATGAAGTTAGATTTGCAATGAGCTTAAAGAAAAAAAGATTTAAAATAATTGTTCAGCACGTTGTTTTAGTTATAACTGCTTTCATGTGCAATGTCTGCATTATATAATTGGTTTGTGACAACTCAGTAAGTTAAAGTCTAGGGAACAGATTGACCCTTTTTGTTCTCAGGCGTGAGTGCGCTATGGAGCCAATAGGAAGGGACTTGCTCTGCTATACGGCAGCTTCTCTAGAAGCGCTGGTGAAGGGCTTTCAAAGGAATTCCCATCTAGCCATCCCTGATTAAAGGAAAATCTCTCCACATGGGTCTTTAAGAGGAAAGGGAAACTGGAATGTACCCAATAGTGCCTGTATAATATATTCTATTAACTGTAATCCCCCTCCCACAAATATTATCTTCAGAATGTAAGGGTGTACATAAGGGAGTGAGGAGGGAACAAACATCTTACCTATGAATTCTGTGACAGGGTCATGTTCACCTTCTGTTTTAATAGTGCCTGCAATGCTTTCATTCTCTAAGATTGGAAGGAAAAGCTGCACAAAGTCTGAGGTATATGGAGGAGCAATCACATCCAGTACCTGAGATGTCAGACAGAGAACTGTGGGTTACTTTTCCAGTTTGGTGATTGGCAGAGACAACTGACTTGTGTTATCCTCCTCCCTTAAATCAAACTGGTGGTATGTTACTAATTCACATTTCTTTCACACCACCTCTAGTCTCCAGCCATGCTTCGGCCATGTGCTGTCTCTAGCTTGCTGATGTTGCAGACAAACCTGTTTAGATCACTACGGGAACTCCTGCCCTCTGAAAACAGTATGCCATGTCCTAGTGAGTGTCCAGTGTTAAGTATATCTCTCAGAATCTGATGTGTCTTGAAGTACGGGTATTTGTAAAATCATCAGTTAGTAATTTCTACCAATAGTCTAATCCAAACAGATATCAAACCTATATTAAATCTCATCTGGTTGTGTGTTAGTTGTCCCTTTTCAAAGCAAAACCAACAAAAAGAGCTACATGAATAAAAGTGAGCAGCTGACCTCAGTAACAAAGTATCTAATGAGTGAGATGTCTGTGTCTAATTTCTCCAGACACTTGCGGATATAACCGACGACAGGTAGGACATATCCCCGACTGAGTAAGTGAACCATTCTGTCCAGAAGGGTTTTCTTCAATTCCAGCTGAAAAGACAAGAGGAAAAAAAGCCATGCATATGAATCAGAATCACCTAAAAAAAGGTGTTATTGTTCATACTTACCATTTCAGTCTGTCAAGTAACTTTTTATGATGACATAATATTCTTGAAGCAAGTTCCACTGGGAATGTTGGTGCAGCAAGATCAGTCATCATGAGTCTAACTAACAGATAAGGAGCAACATAAAGAACAAATCCTTTAAGTATCACCTGTTCCATGACATCAAGCTGGGAGTGTTCCGTTTCAAAAAGCTTGACAAGAAGTTGCAGAACTTGGGGGTGAAGCAGCTGATGGCATGTGCTGATCTGCAAACATGAGGTAGTGTTAAGATCACCAGTACTTCTAATTTAAAAGACAGTTATTCAAGCAGGCTTACCCTTATTTTCAGTTATTGATCCAGTGCTCAGTACAGAATTCTTCAGGATTGGATGTGTACAACTGCTATTCATCCCTTTGCGGGCTAGAGTTGCCAACTCAGTGGGATTTGCTCCAGGAAATCCCATTTCATGGTACCAAGCAGTTAACTTGGGGTACTGAAATGGATTCGTTACAGTAAACTGACTGATATAATCCAGTGTGAGACTTCAATGGACTTTGGATCAGGCCCTTAGAATCATTCCACTCACAAACCTAAACATTGCCATTACCATCACCACCCAGTAACATATCCCTTAAGGTCTTACCTCGTCTAGTAATGCCAGATGCACTGGAGTGTGATCAGTCTGAAGCTGAAAATATCGTGGTTCTGACACTGTCCAGTCCACCCACTTTAATACACCCATTGCCACCACAGGAAACCTAAATAGAATAAGCTCCATTAGACAAACTGATTTTAGATACTCCATCCTAAAGTGTGGTCTTAGTCTTGCCTACAATCAGCTGAAAGTTTCATATTTAACTTAGATTAGAATTAATACTCGGAGAGGAAAAGAAATACTCTTCCTGCTACCAGCATGTTCACAACAGGCTCCACTGATAAAGTAAAAGGAGACGCTCAGCCTAGAGGAATTCCTTTTCCCTTCACAAGGATGCTCCCTTAGCAGAGAATGGTATGTCCCATACACAGTGGGCAAGAAGATCTTTCTCCACGTAATCTACTGTAAGGCTGAGCAGGCCCAAGAATATTCCAGTCAGACTATTCAACATCAGCTGTCTCAGACTTGGGGGAGGGTGGGGAGGACTGGGGGGGGGAAGGAGAGGATTTTTGTGCTGAGAAATATTCATTAGGTAGGAAAAAAGTGACTCCGGTGTGACTCATCTCCTTCCAACTGTACAAATGCACAGTCTTCTACAGTACAGAACATTTCAGTTTGGGGAACGGAGTAATAAGATGGAGGTAGACCAAGCCGACTTGATTACAGACTGATCCTGATGAGGTATATTTGAAGCCTCAATGTTGCTTACACCTTGCAAATGTGGCCATGAGACAGATCTTTCACATATATGCTCAGAATGATGATACTTCTAATACTGCCCACAAGGAAGCAACTGCTCCGGAAGAGTGAGCTGTGAATAGAAATGGAAATAGCTTCCCAGTTCAACATTCCCAGAAAGGGTCTTTTTGGGCCTAGTAATCTATCCAGAACACAGCAATTACGTCAGGACTTATTACTGAGAAATACACCTTCCCATGAACAGCAATTTTGAAGAATGAAGGAGTTTCATAAAAATACTACGTGTGCTCCCAAGGGTTGCAGTGCAGCTACATTACATAATACAGAAAGGAAAGAGAAGCAAGAAAAAACAGACAGAAGCCAACATCTGAATAGCTATCCTCTGAAGCCAGTGACATGTGTAGCATTATGAATTACAAAACAGAGCTAGTTGCAGCTTGCTAGTTTGCTGCCTTTATTACAATGTAAATTGTACTTTCTTGTTAACAGAAAGGAGTTTCAGCTCAGGAATAGACTTTCTACCTACCTGATGCACTGATAGAGGGTGCTCAGCTCTGCAACCAGCTCTGAAGCTCCTTTGTTTTCGTTGCAGCAGAGATTGTGAACAGTTTCAACAGCTTTCGAAGTCGATTTAAGCTCGTCTTTGTTTATGCTCACTCTCTTGTTCTAAAATATTTCAGAATTAAGCTCTGAATGCAAGACTTGTGAATTTACAGGAAATTGTTGGCTGTTTAGGGAAAGACTTATTATATGATGCGTCTCACGTAGCTTTACCTTTCTCAGTGCTGAAATCTGTATATAATTTGTGAAGTAACCGAAGTACAGATGAGTGTAAAGTACTAAGAATGTTTCTCTTTATTATTAAAGCGATTATTTTCATAATTTTAAATTAATTCATTTGCTTCTAAAAGGAGAGTTCAGATTTTCTAGCACAGCACAGACCTGCAATTGCTACTCTAAGATATAATGGCAAAAAACCCCAAACATCTAATTCCAAACTTTTACTCTACTGGCCTAATCTACAGAAGACCTGAAGTTCCCATTTTTTTCAGTTGGAGCTGGGGGTATTTAACTCCTCCGAAAAATCAGGTGCACACAATTTTAGCCTAAGCAATGATGGAACTTAAACAACAAGCCTGGATTTTCCTTAAGTATATTTACATTAATGCATTAACTTTAACTTTTACACAGTCAAAGAATCTGATATTACCTTTTTCCATGTCTCCACTACACTGGCTGCATATGCTAATATGTGGATATATTTGTGTTTATGGTCCTGATTGATTTTAGCACCTGGCTTAAATAGTGACTGCATGAAAAGGTCCAGAAAGGCAGGTACTCGAATCTGTGAAGGAAACACAGGGTTTCATTAGTACAACAGATTAAAAAGCACCAAATAAATATCTGCATCTTGTGTACAGACACAGAATAGGGTACAATAATGCATTATCTGCTGAGTGATAGACCAGACGGTTTAATGGGTCATATTTTTAAAGGGGCTCAAATCAAAGTACTGGCACAAAGTGGAGGGTACAATGAGTAGCACTGACAATATTATTTAGATATCTAAATTTTCCTGTTTAATTACTTGAACTCCATACATAATCAGGTAGTTAGAAATCTAAACAGTATAATTGCACCTGTAATTAACTGTGCCCATAACAGACTGGGGACACAAAATTATAAGTCACTTTTTAAACTCTGACCTAATAGATCTTTTCCATATTTAACTTTGGGGAAGTGTTGTAAAAGCATTCATAATTAGATGCTACAAATAGCATGTTCACATTTCTGTATCCCTTAATGAGAGGAGTCTCCATAATGAGTAACTGAGTGCTAGCAATGGGCAGCACTTATAACTCTCTTATTTTGGTGTCTGTACAGCACCTTGCGTGATGGGGCCGGAAGCCCTGAGTAAGGCCATGAGATGCTTATGTCACAGAAATAAAAAGAAAAACTTAACAGTATAAAGAGGTAACTACGAACCAGTTCTACTGGAGGTGGGTCCATGCTTGTAAACATTTTGAACAGGACTGTGATGTCTGCTGGATTCAGAGCTCCTTTGGATAACATGGCACCGAGCGCTTGACATGCTCGAGGGTAGGAGGCTGCAGTACCCAGGGCTAGAGTGATCTGACTAGCATCGTGGCCTCTTGGTAAAGAGCAAGACACACATCATGGGCATTATATTTTTCTTATAAAGAAACTGAAACATGTTAATTTTAGCCTCAGAAACATACCGATAGAATAATCAGTGTTTGTCACCTAGTGTGCAGAAGACAGCCTTAAAGACTGAACCCTTTCCTCAGTGAGATAATACCAATGTGGCTACAGTAGAAAATAAAAGATTTGCATAGGATATTTTAACAAGTTTTTACACAGTCAGAACATCGACATTACTTAATTCTTTCATAATGGCTACTTCAGGTATCCCAACCCAGGAAAAAGGGCTCGTTTGTTGCTCTGTAGATATTTGTTTATTGACCACACCTGAGCAGCTCTCTTACTGTGCAGCTTTATCCTACTATGAGGAGGATGAAGAAATTTAGGAATTCTCTATTTCAATCAAGAATGGGCAAGGCTGACATTTTGTGACTTACCATACTTTTACCAGTGAAATTCTGCTCGTGTGAGAAAGACAAATTAACAAGGACTTACTTCTCGTGAGCAAATCGCTGAACCTCCTGAGCAATCCTGTGCACAGCAGACCCACCTTGCTCTTCTTGGGCTAATATGGACATCATAGACTGAGCAAAGAGATATGTGTGTTCTCCATGGCAAACCATTTTCTGTAAACACATTCAGGGAGATGTTATTCGCCAATCTGAAAAATCTGGGTCACCCTTCAACAAATGTATTGCCTTAATAGCAGCAGCAAGGGTTAGTTATGGTGCTAAATAACTGAGTAAGATGTAACATAAATGGAAAGGTGATACCATAGAAAATCCAGTGCAGAATGACATTCTTGTATGTGATGCTATTCCAGGACAAGCTAGATCTAGAGTTCCTGCTTCACTTTACTACCCAGCATAAAAGGCTTCTTAGAATTCTCTCTCCTTCACCCAACTGCCAGATCTCATGGTATTTCTCTCACTAAATTTAGAGAATGAATTAGCATTAAGCTATCCAAACCTCACTACAATATTTAACAGAAAAGAATATGCATTTGTCACAGTTCAGGGCAAGTGCATCTGTATTTCCCCTCAGTGGTACACACCGCGTCTGTTGCCTCTCTTGGATGGACACACATGTCTCTATCCTTTCTGATTGGGGTATTCCCAGGCTGCACAGTTCCCTTGACTTTACTGTGTAATTCCTAGCACAGAAAGGTTGCCCTAGGACACCTGCTTGCTTTCTCTTCAGGACGGATAACAGTATAATTGCTTGAGATAAGTTACTGCACAGTTCTTTCTAAGCAAGCCTACTTTATTCTTAAGAGAATACCTATTAAAAATAATAAAAGACACGCACGCTAATAAGATTACCAGAGTTCATCCCAACTCTCACATGGGCTTTGGCAGGTGCAGTCTTTTAATACCCCATCCTAGGGGCATCCTTGTGATTTACAAGTTCATCAGAGCTTCAGCTCAGAACAAGCACACAGTCTTATGAGGCCCCAGTAGGCCAAGTCCTTCCAATCCTCCCCTAAGCACTGGGACCCTCCATGAACCAGGGGTCCTGTCCATTTGCTGGAACAGGAAGAAGGCCCTGACGCAGATTAAACCCCAGGCTTTTATCCAGAAGTATTTCCTTTGTCCATTGGTCCCTGAAGAATCCAATATGAACTAGTATATTTATTTCTCTGCACGAGGGTGACTTCAAAGGGTTGATAATGGAGGAAGTATATTAGCCCCCCTCCTCCCCCCTTACTAGGGAAGGTACATACAATGCCACAACACAAACAACTGCATTTTTACTACAATGCTCCCAAAGGTGTTAACCCTAATGAATGAGGTTTAATTTAGTAACAGAGCAACATCAGCAAATTCCCAGTCCCAGACTTTCCCCCAGAAACGTGTGTCTTGTACTGCCCAATCCTCTCCTGGACANTACTGGGGACACAAAATTATAAGTCACTTTTTAAACTCTGACCCAGGGGTCGGCAACCTTTCAGAAGTGGTGTGCCGAGTCTTCATTTATTAACTCTAATTTAAGGTTTCGCGTGCCAGTAATACATTTTAACATTTGTAGAAGGTCTCTTTCTATAAGTCTATAATATATAACGAAGCTATTGTTGTATGTAAAGTAAATAAGGTTTTTAAAATGTTTAAGAAGCTTCATTTAAAATTAAATTAAAATGCAGAGCCTCCCGGCCCAGTGGTCAGGACCCGGGCAGTGTGAGTGCCACTGAAAATCAGCTCGCGTGCCGCCTTCGGCACCCGTGCCATAGGTTGCCTACCCCTGCTCTGACCTAATAGATCTTTTCCATATTTAACTTTGGGGAAGTGTTGTAAAAGCATTCATAATTAGATGCTACAAATAGCATGTTCACATTTCTGTATCCCTTAATGAGAGGAGTCTCCATAATGAGTAACTGAGTGCTAGCAATGAGCAGCACTTATAACTCTCTTATTTTGGTGTTTGTACAGCACCTTGCGTGATGGGGCCGGAAGCCCTGAGTAAGGCCATGAGATGCTTATGTCACAGAAATAAAAAGAAAAACTTAACAGTATAAAGAGGTAACTACGAACCAGTTCTACTGGAGGTGGGTCCATGCTTGTAAACATTTTGAACAGGACTGTGATGTCTGCTGGATTCAGAGCTCCTTTGGATAACATGGCACCGAGCGCTTGACATGCTCGAGGGTAGGAGGCTGCAGTACCCAGGGCTAGAGTGATCTGACTAGCATCGTGGCCTCTTGGTAAAGAGCAAGACACACATCATGGGCATTATATTTTTCTTATAAAGAAACTGAAACATGTTAATTTTAGCCTCAGAAACATACCGATAGAATAATCAGTGTTTGTCACCTAGTGTGCAGAAGACAGCCTTAAAGACTGAACCCTTTCCTCAGTGAGATAATACCAATGTGGCTACAGTAGAAAATAAAAGATTTGCATAGGATATTTTAACAAGTTTTTACACAGTCAGAACATCGACATTACTTAATTCTTTCATAATGGCTACTTCAGGTATCCCAACCCAGGAAAAAGGGCTCGTTTGTTGCTCTGTAGATATTTGTTTATTGACCACACCTGAGCAGCTCTCTTACTGTGCAGCTTTATCCTACTATGAGGAGGATGAAGAAATTTAGGAATTCTCTATTTCAATCAAGAATGGGCAAGGCTGACATTTTGTGACTTACCATACTTTTACCAGTGAAATTCTGCTCGTGTGAGAAAGACAAATTAACAAGGACTTACTTCTCGTGAGCAAATCGCTGAACCTCCTGAGCAATCCTGTGCACAGCAGACCCACCTTGCTCTTCTTGGGCTAATATGGACATCATAGACTGAGCAAAGAGATATGTGTGTTCTCCATGGCAAACCATTTTCTGTAAACACATTCAGGGAGATGTTATTCGCCAATCTGAAAAATCTGGGTCACCCTTCAACAAATGTATTGCCTTAATAGCAGCAGCAAGGGTTAGTTATGGTGCTAAATAACTGAGTAAGATGTAACATAAATGGAAAGGTGATACCATAGAAAATCCAGTGCAGAATGACATTCTTGTATGTGATGCTATTCCAGGACAAGCTAGATCTAGAGTTCCTGCTTCACTTTACTACCCAGCATAAAAGGCTTCTTAGAATTCTCTCTCCTTCACCCAACTGCCAGATCTCATGGTATTTCTCTCACTAAATTTAGAGAATGAATTAGCATTAAGCTATCCAAACCTCACTACAATATTTAACAGAAAAGAATATGCATTTGTCACAGTTCAGGGCAAGTGCATCTGTATTTCCCCTCAGTGGTACACACCGCGTCTGTTGCCTCTCTTGGATGGACACACATGTCTCTATCCTTTCTGATTGGGGTATTCCCAGGCTGCACAGTTCCCTTGACTTTACTGTGTAATTCCTAGCACAGAAAGGTTGCCCTAGGACACCTGCTTGCTTTCTCTTCAGGACGGATAACAGTATAATTGCTTGAGATAAGTTACTGCACAGTTCTTTCTAAGCAAGCCTACTTTATTCTTAAGAGAATACCTATTAAAAATAATAAAAGACACGCACGCTAATAAGATTACCAGAGTTCATCCCAACTCTCACATGGGCTTTGGCAGGTGCAGTCTTTTAATACCCCATCCTAGGGGCATCCTTGTGATTTACAAGTTCATCAGAGCTTCAGCTCAGAACAAGCACACAGTCTTATGAGGCCCCAGTAGGCCAAGTCCTTCCAATCCTCCCCTAAGCACTGGGACCCTCCATGAACCAGGGGTCCTGTCCATTTGCTGGAACAGGAAGAAGGCCCTGACGCAGATTAAACCCCAGGCTTTTATCCAGAAGTATTTCCTTTGTCCATTGGTCCCTGAAGAATCCAATATGAACTAGTATATTTATTTCTCTGCACGAGGGTGACTTCAAAGGGTTGATAATGGAGGAAGTATATTAGCCCCCCTCCTCCCCCCTTACTAGGGAAGGTACATACAATGCCACAACACAAAGAACTGCATTTTTACTACAATGCTCCCAAAGGTGTTAACCCTAATGAATGAGGTTTAATTTAGTAACAGAGCAACATCAGCAAATTCCCAGTCCCAGACTTTCCCCCAGAAACGTGTGTCTTGTACTGCCCAATCCTCTCCTGGAGGCCACAAATTCATATAAAGTCTATCATTTTATTAATAGAAAAGGATATGCACAAATCCCAAATGGAGTTTCCCAAACACACTGTTGGATGCTGAGGAACTTCTAAGAGTTGCTGCCTTGAGGACCTGCATCATAACCAACATCCTTCTGGGTCTAGATTTTCCAGAGCACTACAATTATGCCAGGTCTGATACCCCCCTGGGAACTGATAGCATGTCAATCAGGACACTGGTGATACTGCTGAAAGCAATAATGGGCTCTAAAATTCCTGCTAGATTTCTGCACCTTCAAATTATTCAGATTAATAAACCTCAAAAAGCGTCATCTCAGCGGCCCATACAACCCCTGGTGGTCAAGACTTTGAACAGTATAAAAGCTATTTTTGATGCATAACTCTTGGTCTACAGTTTTTTCTGTGGGCCCATAAACAAGACTGCATAACCATTTCACAACATTTTGAAGATACACTGAAGTTTCTACACCATCACCAGGGAAGCAGAGAGATTCCTTTTGACAAAAGGTAAAAAGACACTTACCGCAAACTCTGGGAGGTTCTTCTCAAGGTTTTCTTCCCCTCCATCTAAAATTGTAGCCAGAGAAGTACGTAGCACTCGAGAAAAGACTTCTAATTGCTGACATGCTGTTGATACACTGGTTATTTCCCCTTGATAACCGGCATCAGATATAAGCTATAACAACAAACAACACTTAAAATGATTTTTGTATCTCAGTACATCTTAGGAAGATTGGATGAAACTACACCGCACAGAATGTTAAATGAGTCTCTGCATACTCTCCATGGAATCCAGGTAATACAAATAAATAATCATCAGCATCTAGACACTGACTGAAAAATATGACAACAGGAGGACAGGTGGATAAACCCAAGGTTAACCATTGGTCAGCTGTTCTATAGTCTACACGAAATGGGTTGATGGTCAGTCTCCCTTTACATTACAAAAATACACCATAACTGTTGGCATCCTTGCAAGTGGTTTAAAGGAGGCAATCAAGAATGGGTCCCCTGACACTTAGTGATCCTTCTAAAAATAGGGTGAAGTACACTGTGGTGAAGCTTGTACTGAGGATATCTGTACAAATACCTGCTCTTCACCTAACACGAATGCTATAGATTTCAGTACATTATATGTCATCAACACCAAGCTCACTTTAAAGAAGTCCCACCACATGGCATTTATAATGAGGATGGTTTAGATTGCCTACAAATGAAATGTAACAAATTACTATTAAAATTCACACATGTATATTACTGTCTTTGATTCTTGATTTAGTTATGTCAAACTAAAAGAAAAATATTTTTAACATGCAGTCTGCAACATTCTTCCCATAGAAAATAGACTCTTAAAATGCACAGAGTTAACAATACAATAAATAGTATTAATATGAATGCCCAGAGATTGGGGAAGGTTACAGTTGGCATGTAATGGAAGAATTAGAAATCGTTTCAGTAATAAGCTGTTTATTAGACTCCAGTACTGATTACCTTGACAGTAAAATTAAGCATCAGGCAGTCTGGATGGGCTTCAGCCAGTTTGTAAAAAAGATCTCTCCATGTAGGATGTGCTATCATTTGCTCAAGCCAGGCTGGAGTCTGCAAAAATTAAAGTGACAGAAAGAAACACTGCTGTACAGTGCAATAAAAATCCTGAATCTAAACATTTATAGAATCCAACAGATTCCACTTCTTAAAGCTTATCCAGAGTAAAATTTTTACATGCATTATTTCAAGAGTCTTGAAAGAGAAATAGCTAACTGGAGAACCTTGTAACAAAATAAAATGTATTCAGCATTGAGCAGTTTCCACTGTCTAAGTGAACCTACAGGGCTTCTCAGATATGCAGAGTAATTTTAACAGAGAGCTAGTTTTAGTAAAGTATTAAAGAGTAAGCTACAGCTTCCTTCCCCAGTATTTGAATCCAAGGGCCAAATTTACCTTGGTCTAAAGAGATACAATCTCATAAAGCTGAGCTCAAAAACATTATGTCCAACAATTGCAACCCTGAGTTTGGCCACTGAGCAGCTGGTCTGTACTTGGCCATGTGTATTCTATGCATTACCTCGCCTTCCTCTGTAAAGATGGAATCTGCTTTCCGCGGGTCAAAGTGTTTGATGAGTAAACTTTTCAAGTGGTTTTCTACGGTTTCCTGAACCTGCACCGGCTCAACACCTGCAAGGAAGGAAATGTCACTGGGTGGAATCTAAACTGTCAGAGTAGTAGCAACTCCTTGAAGTTTCTCATGACTATTAGAATAATAGAACAGAAGTCATCTAACAAATTAACTAAGAGGCAAAAAGGGAGACAGTATTCAAAACCCAAAATATCAAGCAATATTAGGTCAGATATGAAGGATTTAGGATTTCTCTTTCCTAAACACAGACCTACCAGCTGTATTGCACAGGCGCACACATGTGCAGGTTACACTAATCCTTTTCTCAACTTGTCTTCTCCACTCATGTGAGCAAGCTGGGCACTGACATTTACAAGACAGCTAAATAGGCTGATAAGTACCTTTCAACATCTTTTCTGCTCACAAGAAAACATATGGAGAATAGACAGTGAACCTACATGGCTACAAACTAAAAGACAGCTGCTTCCCATATGACAGATTCAAATACATGCCCACCAGCCTTCCAAGTACAGTATCCTTTTGAATAATGTGTAATGAAGTAACCAGTATCTGTACTGTGATTGCTGTGATTTAAGACATTTCCAACAGTGTGCATGTATTCTTTTCATACTAGTTACATTTGAATCTACCAAGATGTAGATTTCACCTCTTCATTACACCATGGCAAAGATCCAGCAAAATTTACACTGTGAACTTGCCCCTTAAGAGGCAGAGCTGCAGAAGTCCCAGGTTTGACAGTAAAGAATTTCAATCTCAGTCAGTACTTTTGAAAACTACATTTACAAAACTGTATATTTAACTGATCCACAAAAAGCAGGCTGCAACTAAAATGTAGTTAAATCAACATTAATTATGTTATGCTATAAGAAGATGTTAGGTATTTCTAGAGTATCTATCACAACACTACCTAAGCACTAGTCTCTTTACATGGGATTAAAATAATAGACGGAAAGCAGAAAGTCTAATATACAATAGCTCCTTTCATACTACAATTTTAGTATTTTAGCGTTCATCACCACACTACCTCACTCATCCCTTGGGTACAATTGTGTTCTATTAGAGAGCTGCCACATCATTACACAAAAGTGGAACTAAAAAAATATTCTCATCAGGTATATCGGGATTCAAGGCACAAAAATGAATTTAGTCATATATTTAGGTATAGAATGGCAACTGGGACATCATCCACCTTTTGGGTAAGATCAATGTTATATCTGCCAACAGTTCAGAAGTTTCTGATGTATAAAGAAAAACTACAGCCACAGGACGTTAGACCACTGTAGCGTACCTGTTTGAATGAGCCACTCTGCCAGTAGATTTACAGTTTGTGCCACTGCAGTATAATTCTCTGACAGCAGTTGGATAACATTTTCTGGAGAGCCACCTGCCTGGAAATACCTGACAAAGGGGTTAAAAAAAAAGGGGGGGGGCAGTTATTTCAAAATTAACTGAAGAAACAAAAAGTACTCCACCCCTACGTAAAGGCAGAACAATGCGCACAGGTATCATTTTCAAACTCTCTGTTACATGCAAATTATCATCATTACATATCAAAATCTTTTATACTCACCTTTTTAGAGTGTTAAATATAGAGGGCTCCATTATATAATCTCGAGTGGAAAATTTATGCAAACATTCTTGCTGGACTTCAGCATCATCTTCTCCTTCTCCATACTCATCATCCTGCTGGTTACAAACACAGAGTCAGAGTGGTTATTTCTCTTTGACATTTGTTTTTTTTCTACTGTGCTAGTTACATTTTAAATATCTTGCTTGTTGCCCATAAAGGTGCATATACACACCATGATTTCCTACAGCAAATGCCTTCTAGAGCAGAAAGCACAACCTCTTAACAGAGTTTACTTCAACACCTACCACATTTAGGGGGAAAATTTATTTTTAGGTGGAAACATGTATTTTTAGAAAAGCAAGCACAATCAAACCTTAAATAAGAATAATACTGCAACTGTAGACTCAGGGCATTAAATTATAAATCTCTTGGAGCAAGACATGTCTCTTTCCTTTATACTTTTTTAGCATCAACTGTGAAAAAATCCAGGCACCAGAAGCAGCCATCAAGAATAGGATTTTTTAAAATATACCCCACATTTACAGTATTTGCCACGTGAAGGGGGACTGGCAGGGTCTAAAGATCAACCATGATTGCCTGGAGCTCATCCCAAAAAGGACAGGGGCTCAAGAGGGGTCAGGTTTTGATATCACAGGGGAAGCCATATATTTGTTTTAACTCCTGAAAATCGCAGAGGGGAACCCCTGTGCCGGCTTTGACCATACCAATGGGTGAGCTAGTCGGAAGCAGGCAAGCAGACACATTTGGGGAGCACCGAGGGCACAACAACACACCCTCAGCACGGCAAGAGGAGAGAGCCTGTGCTGCTATGGGCAACAGAAGCTGCTTGGTGATGGAGCAGTGGGGACAGGACCAGGGGAGAGTCAGCCTCTGGGAGTGTGTGTGTGTGTGTGTGTGTGGGGGGGGGGGTGAGAGATGGAGCCCCCGAGCCAATACTCCCGCCTCTGCTCCCCCTCCAGAAGGGACCTCCAGCCACAACCCCTCAGCCAGGCTCCACCCCGCGGCCCCTCCAAAATCCGGTTCTGCCCCCCCTCCGCGTCCCCCGCCTCTCACCGCCCCTCCATCCGCATCGTCCCCCCACTCCGCCGCGCTGCTGCTGCCGCCGAAGTAGTCAGTGTCCTCCATGGGCTCCTTCCGCTGCGAGCCTCCGACTGAATCCGCCGGCGGAACCAGGCCTGGCCTAGGAGGAGGCGAGTTCCCTGTGGGGAGGGGAACCGCATGTGACGGCGGGGGCGGGTCCCGCGGGGAAGAAGCGGAGCGGGGCCTGGCCTGGGCTAGGCCTGGCCGCGTCGGCTGAGGCGGGCGGGCCCGGGGCTGCGCGCGGTGGGGGGAGGGGCCCGGGGCTGCGCGCGGTGGGGGGAGGCTCCTCGGCGCGGCGGGATCCCGGCGCTAGCGCCCGGCGGTCGGGTCACCCCGAGTGGCGCGTGCCCGCTGCCCCGGGGCAAAGAAGGGGCTCCTCGCTGCCCAGGGCGGCGCCTTCCGCAGCCATTGCTGAAAAGGGCCCCGCGCTGCTGGCGGTTGATGTTGGGCGCAGACCCTCCATGCCCCGCCTGGGCACCGAGCGGGGCGCTGACTGCGTCACGCCGGGCCGGAAAGCGGCCGCCACACGGCGGCGCGCAACCCCCAGGTGTCTCGGGAGGCCGTGGCCGCCCTGCGTGCCTTGGTCCGGGAGCCGGGGCGCAGCTGGGCCGACACCGATTTGCTTTTCCGTGCAGGACGGAGCCCCAAACTGGGGGACCCCGTCGCTGGCCGAGCTGGAGCCGCCGCCGAGCCCGCCTGTGGGTGCTCGTGCTTTGTACTGTACATTGTAAAACGTTCCCCCTGATGTATCTAGTTAAATGCTCACAGTTGAGCAAAACTCGGGGGTTGAAACTTCCCCCCCTCCACATTCATTGATTGACGTGTTCCCAGTGGCAGGAAGTGAGGGGGAGGGGGGCGGACAATAAGCAGTTGATAGAAAACCAGCGGTTCTCAAACTGCATTGCAGCCTGGCTCCCTGTCTGACAACAAACGCTACTACGTGACGGGAGGACAAACCCTGAGCCCCATTGCCCTGTGCAAGGTGGGTCAAAGTTCAAGCCCCAGGGCTTCAGCCTCGCGTGGGGGGCCTGTAACCTGAGTCCCACACCCCGAGCGGTGGGACTTGGGCTTCAGCCCCGCGTCCCAGCAAATCTAATGCCTGCCCTGGTGACCCCATTAAAACGGAGTCGCGACCCATGGTTTGAGAACTGCTATAGTAGACATCAGGATTCAAAAAGTTAAAAATGTATAACTGTTAAAACAAATGATCAATGTCACATGTCAAAATATACAAAGGATATATCCTTAAATCAAAATCAACTAAGTTCTCAAGCAGCATTTTTCTTTCTTTGCCTACCCATAAATGTTGATGATCATAAATGGAAATATTTTCTCTTGTTTTTGGATGTGTACGGTGAAATTGATGTTTACCAACATTCACCCATAAAAACCAAATCCTTCCAAGCCTACATGTGCGGTTTGATGGCAGCAAGTCACAGGTTAATAAACAGCAGGTCTGTGAATATCAAGAGAGTAAGTTTGAAAGATCAGCCATGAGCCCACTTCTCCAAGAGGTCACCCTTCAATGCCCAGGAGGTTCCCAGCACCTCACAGGCTCAGGTACCTGGTCAGAGATTGTTCAAAGAAAATCTGGGACCCCCTGCCAAGTGATCTTTGTCTCCCAGCCCACTATTCCATTCTCCTGTGCCATGCCAGGTGGTGGTGGGGTGCTGCTGTTATTCCCAAAGAGGTTGTGATCCAGGATTTACACCCAAGGAGGATTGTGTGTTAATAAGGAGGAAAGAGACTAGGATGCACTCCGACCAGAGCCACCATAAAGGGAGAGAGACTCCAAATCCCAAGGGTACTCAAGTTATCCCCATGATTCACTTTCTACACCATGCACCACTGAAGAATGGGTCCTTAACATCCTGTTAGCATTATTGGGACTCAGGAGTCTCCTACAGTTACAGATGTGGCAGCGTGGTGTGAAGTGGCTCTAAGTCTTCTTTACAACAAGCACATAAATTATGAAATAGGATCATTATTGTTTTTGAGAGGGGAGAGATGGATGGGTCTATGGATGAAGCATATTGTCCTCCTGGGGGAATTGGCGCAGAATTCATGTCCAGTGCAGATTTCTTTGCTTCCCCATAGAAAAATTACTTTCTGATAGGGAAGCAAAGGGAATCTGCAAGACTAGACACACACCGCTCCCTAGCTGTGCAGGTACATCATTTCAGGAACCTGGAGCAGCCAGCGGAGAGGTAAATCACTGCAGGGCTAGGGACACCTCAGCCAGTGACTCCTACCCTGAGCAGGGATCAGCTGCTAGTACTGGCTGGGTTGGAGGCAGAAGAGGATGGGACTTCCTCTTTCCATGCATAGAGTGGCTGGGGCTGTGTCAGACCCATCCCCAGAAACCTCCCCAGCTGCAGGAAGCGTAGCATCCTCCCCTGCTTCCTGCCCCCATCACTCCTCAGCTGCGGGGGGGGAGGAGTCACTGTACGGAAAGCTGCTCCCCATCTGCCCAACCCCCATGCATCTGGACCTCCCAGACCCAGACACCCCCACCAAGCCTCACCCCAGACACCCAGAACCCCCCTATCACTCCATACCCAAACCCCACCCCATTGAACCTCAACCCCTGCATCTGAAGCCCCCTGCCTCTGGATCCCCACCCCTGCACCCAGCCCACCCCCCACAGAGCTCCCTGCACTCAAACCCCCACCCTGATTAGCCCCACCCCCCTGCACCACCCTGATCCCCCACATCCAGACCCCCATGCCACTGATCCCCCATAAGTTCCACTCAGACCCCCACTCCACCAAGCCCCACTCCCCCAGCACCCACACCCCCTGCTGAGACCCCCACACTCAGACCCCATCTGCTGAGCCCCAACCACTTTCACCTGGAAGCCCCTGCAGAGTCCCATTGCCCCTGCACCTGGAACCCTCCCAACAAGCCTCTGTGCATCCAGATCCCCCTTCACCTAGACCCCCCACTGAGCTGCCTGCACCCAGATTGTCCCACACAGAATCCTCTCACCCCACATTGAGCCCCTCCACACTTGGATCCTGCCTGCCCCACACCTGGTGCGCCTGGCACAGAGGGGCAGGGCCCCAGGGTGTTTCTGTGTCAGGGTCGGGTGCAGCCTCACCACTGAGTCCACATCCCCGGGGTAGGGAGGCTGCTCGGTGATCTCCCACCTTCGTGCAGCCAGTGACCTCTGCTCCCCACTGCCATGCTGGAGCCTCTGCATTTATTTATTGATAAATAAAACTTGCAGAATTTTGAAATATTGTGTGCAAATTTTTTAATTTTTTGGCACTGAATTTTTAATTTTTTGGCACATAGTGCCCTCAGGAGTAATATACAGATGGTTTATTTGTAAATATGAATTGCATTGCATTTCTGTTGTCTTATGTATTCAGGGTTTCCTTTACTGGATACTATGTACACATAGGTCTGCCTCTTTTCTTGAAAATATTTAAAATATTTCTATTTAAACCATAATTCCAGATACCATATATTTAATAAAGGGGGGAAAGGAGCTTTGATGCATCTCTTCTACATAAGAAGTTCCTCTTGTTGCTTTCCTGAAGTTCCAGTATTCACTGCCTCTATAATTAGCGTTTGTTTTGCTTAGGGAATTGTGAATGTTTTACATACTTGCTGGAAACAAATTGTTTCTCTCTTTCTTGCTCTTTTAAGCATGTTTGTAAAAGCCACTAGTTGTTAAATTATGGGTGAGACCATTTTGAGCATGGGCAGATACAAATCAAATGTGAAAATTAAAGACTGGCACAGTAATGGCGTTTTCCAGTGTGGGGTGTGTGTGTTCTTTCTGTTCCAGTTTAAGTGATTTATCCCTGGTTACAGTTGCTACCAGAAATTGAAGGCTAAAGGCACAATAACATTAGCAAAAAAATTAAGCTAGATGTCAGTTAGAAGAGAGGGGGAAAAGTAGATTACAGTTGTGAGTTAGTAGCAACAGCTTCCTATTTACTGTCCTTTGAAATGCTGAGGTGAAATGGGAAAGCCAGTGATAAGTTTGTTATTAAATATTTATGTTGTGGTTGCATATAAACACTACACCAGGTTAGGGCCTACCGTGTAAACAATTACCTCCCCCCCCCCTTTTTTTCTTTTTACCTTAGGACATGCTCTATACAAAAGACATCCATTTGTATGATCTTATGGAGATAAACTGTACATCTTGTTTATACATTTAAAAAAATAGTTTCTGGTGTGTCCTGGTAGTAATAAATCATATTAAGACCAGAGCCCATGTATTCTACAGCCATGGCACAGAATTGTGCTCCAGCGTCTGAGTCTCTTGTGTGTTTGCGTGTTTTTTTTAAGGTATACTTCAAGTTTTTCTGGTTGTGAATAAGACTTTCCAAATGATAATCAAGTGGTAATTATTGCCTTCCTGGGTCTATAGAGAGCCCGAAACTGTAGCTCTGAAATCTGAATTACTCTGCTCATTCATTTAATCTGATGTTACCTGTAAAGCCTACAGCTGACATTTAAAATGTCAACATTGGTAACTGTTTCACTGCTCATCAGTGGAGGGAATGTGCAACGATGAGAATGCACTGCTCAAATGATCCTGCTATTGTGATCTCCTTTAGCCACGCAGAGCACCTACCTGTACAGCCCATCTAATCAGGGTATGTACCTAGCAGATGATTTACTCCCTCTCCACACACACACACAGTAAACAGTGTAGATCAACCTTTGTGTTGACTTTTTGAACCCCATATAGCCCATGTCAGAATTTGGCCCTCTGACGTTTAGTCCAGATGTAATGCAGCGGCAGCTCCAGGCACCAGTGCTCCAAGCGCGTGCCTGGGGCGGCAAGCTGCAGGGGGCGCCCTGCCAGTCCCTGTGAGGGCGGCCGTCAGGCAGCCTTCGGCGGCATGCCTGCGGGAGGTCTGCCGGTCCCACAGCTTCGGCGGCAATTTGGCGGTGGGTACGCCGAAGCCGCGGGACCGGCGGCCCTCCCGCAGGCATGCTGCCAAAGGCAGCCTGCCTGCCGTGCTTGGGGCGGCAAAAAAGCTACAGCCGCCCCTGGTGGAATGCTAACCTAAGGAAATAGGCCAACAGTGGTGCCAAAGTGAAGGGAAAGACTGGAACAACTGCACCAGGAAGGGAATAAAAAGGCAGGGGGAGGAGGAAAGGAAGAGAACGCAAAAGCTGAAATGAAAACTAATCAAACAATCTATCTTTAAATAAGGCAAAGAGATGAGTATTATCAAAACTGAGAGCATGTGAGAGGGATATACAGAGTCCCTTTTTTTAGTTCAGATTGACTTCCTTTCTTAAGTTGTATAAGAGTTTATATGTGAGACATAGGAGGATGAGGGTGTATTCTGGGGTTTGGAGGGCAGCCCAGAGCGTAGCTGATTAGTTACTTAAAAGATTCTTTATTCCAGTTCAGGTTCCCTTTAATTGGCGGGAGGGAAGTACCCTCTCTTCCATGCTTGTCTCCATCTCATGAAATCATGTAGTAGAAAGGAAACTTCAAAGTCCAGCCTGATCAATACTCACATGGGAAACCACAAAGCAAAAACCTGGCATTGCCAAGAGTAGTCCTGGTGACTGCTAGGGTGACCAGACAGCAAGTGTGAAAAATCGGGACAGGAGGTGGGGGGTAACAGGAGCCTATATAAGAAAAAGACCCAAAATTGGGACTGTCCCTATAAAATCAGGACATCTGGTCACCCTAGTGACTGCCCAGAGCTCCCTTCTCTCTGAGTAACACAGAAGATCCCCTCATTAGTGGGGAGGCGGCTGTTACTGCAACTTTCACAGGATCTGTAATTCCAAGGCCTGAACCATTTCTGATTGAGATCTGCTGCACCTTTTGCAAAAGTAGCATGTTAACCTAAGACAAGAGCTATGTACAAACTCCAAATCAAGCTGTTACATGTTAGTCTTTCTAAATTCTCCTTCCTCTTTCAATTGGATTGTTAGTTTCTCCTAACAAAAACAAAAACAAAAAAAGAAACAAACAGAAAAAAACCCACTTCAGTGCCTATATATCACATGCATGTGTTGTATATAAATGATTTAGATAAGGTAACACTGGTACAGAATGGCTACAAGAAGGATGCATTTTGCTGGTGGGTGACGTGATCCCTGGATATATGTAATGAACCATAAAGCACTTTGCAGACTTGTTATCTTTAAGGTATTCTCATTACTAGAAGACTTTCACTGCCCTAGCCTTTACTGTCTGTGATGTATTTCAATAGAGAATTCCAGGTGTTTCTCTGGATTGCAACTAAGAGGTTTTTCCATACAAATGTAGCCATTATGATACAAGTTATTTCTGTCATCTGTACACACTGGATTTCAGTTAAAATATTACAATCCTTTCACTATGAAGAGGAAACTTGGATCAATTATTAATTTATATAGAGACAAATTATTTGCATAGGCTCCTAACTTTGGCGTTTTACTGTGCATCATGTTTCTTGCTTCAAAAACACCATGCAAAATAACATGATTATTTCTGTAGCTATTTGGAAGAGGTCCAGGCTGGCATTTTATTCCCACATGTTAAGTTTTCTGGTGTAGATTAGACAAAACGATAGAAGATAAGCAGCTGCTTAACTCTTTTGGTTACTGCAGATCAATACCCAACACAATCTATGTGCTGTGAATACAAACAAAGCAAGTAGACACAGGGCCTGGATGGAAGCCATATAGATTTCAAAATACAATCTTTAAAATTAGAATGCACTGTGCAACAGTGACTTGCAAAATTATGCCTGTATATTTGCACCCACAAATAATTGCAAACTATTTTATAGAACTCTAACACGTAAAATACTGCATCTTCAACGCTATAAAATACACGTGCAAAAATTGAAGGGATGGTTGGGGAGAAAAGGGGACACATGAAAGACCCTTTTGGAAACCGAGGCATGAGAGTGAAATTCTTCCTTCACTGATGTTAAAGGGTTTCTGTGGCTTTGAAGATAACATTTACCCCTTACGATGCACAAAAGTTTGGTTTGTCCCCATTCTAGGCAGACATGGAAATTTAAGAATGAGCTTTAATTAAAATGTGGCCTGTATTCTTGGTCTGTGGTACTGAACACAGAGGATAAATTCATGGCTGAGCTCAGTAATGCAAGAGTCATGTTTCTCCTGGAACAAGTTGGCAGGTGTTGGTGACAGTTGCCTGCTGAGTCTGGAAGGAAGTGGGGGAAGGTGGAAGCACAGAGTGATTTACCTCACTGCACACCAACCCCTCTGGCTAGTTAATTAGTAGCAATGACACTCTCATAAAGAAGTTTCTAGACCTCCCTCAGCAGCAGGATAGTGGCAAGAAGGAAGTGGCTACAAATTGGTGGTTATATAGAAGGGAATAATCAGGGGGAGAGATGGTCCCAGAAAACCATTGAGGGAATGGAGACAAGCTTGGAGAGAGGTATTGGGAAACAAAACAACAGCCTAGACAAATGGAACAGTAAGTCCCAGTCCAATTATCGAAAGTGGATGCATCTTAAAATGTGGCTGTACTCTGACAAGTGACACTACAATGGTAGCAGAAGGTCTGTGTGGATCTTATTAATTCCCTGTATAATAGGTTCAGTATACAAGTAAAAATGTGTTTTCCTTTAAATGCCAGTCCTGCAAGGTAAGCTCAGTTATTTCTTGCTTCTACTGCATCACCATAAATAGACAAGAATTGTCTCACTAGAACAAACCAATTATCTATGTAGTGCAGTGGCCAGTAGCAGATGGCAAGGTTCAAGAAACCCATAGACGGTACCTGAAAAACCCACCGAGAAGGGAAGGGTCTTCCTCACCCTTATCAGTTAGTATTGACGTTTGCTTTGAAGCATGAGGGATGATTTTTTTCATCCTATCTCATTTTAAATAAGTGTCTGGATTGTACTGAAGAGGTTTTTCCATGCAAATATGTAGCAGTTATGATACAAGTTATTTCTGTGGTAGTTACAGTCATCTGCAAACACTGGATTTCAGTTAAAATTTTTACAATCCTTTCACTTTGAAGAGGAAGTTTTAAGAGCCTTTATCAAATTCCGCCAACCTCTTGGCCTCAATGATTTAATGTGGCAACGAAGTCCACAGGTTAATCATGTGTGGTGCAAAAAGTTATTTCCAATAAATAAGTTTTACAGGTCAAATTCCACCCTTAGTTACACTTTTGCAATCTCTTTGTCTACAGAGGGCAGAATTAGGCTCTGCTAGTGAAACTTGGTTAACAATGCAGTTAATAATGCACAAACCAGAACAGAATCTGTTCTTTCTCCCACAGCTGTACTATTGTATTCTAATAGATTCCTGTGCCATCTTCATCACCGTGTTATTTGGATTCCATAGCACCTAGGAGCCCCAGCCATGCACCAGGGCCCCTTTGTGCTAGGGTGCCGTACAAACATCCAAGCACCTTCCAGTAGTGCAGTGACATGACTTAACATGTCACAGGTGCTTCCTTCTCTCTCATCCTCGCCTCAGGGGAAGAATTGTGTGTGCAGTAGTTGTGTGTTTTGTATTAAATGTGCATGCTGCTCTGCGTTTGTTAGAGAGGGCAGGTTGAAGAAATGAGCTTTACTGTTGGAAGGTGGCAAGGTCTGTGATGGGACTGGGTCTGCAATTCTGATGTTTATTATTTTACGGCACCTAAGAGTGTCTTGGGCATTTTGTAATAGAGAGAGAAAGACATGGCCACTGTCCCAGAGAGCTTACCGTCTAGCTGCAGACATGAGGCAATGAATGGGAGTAATAAAACAATACAGAGGGGTTTGAAAAGGAAGTACAGGGAAGACATCAGTGAAAGCTGTATCAACGTAAATAAATGTTCACTAAAATCTATATATGGCATTGCTGGCTCATATCTTGGAGGTATAAATAATGTGTATTTCACACACACACACACTATAGGTTTAGGACCAAATCTTCGTTCCCTACAGAAAGCCCAAATAAAGGGGCTTTGCACAGCAGATCTCAGGAGATGTGCATGCATGTGTGGGAATACCATTCCCCTTCCTCCCCCCACAAATCTTGAGGTCCCTGATATGTGCACCTCTTAAGTAGGGTGTTTGGCCAGTGGACAGGTCTGTTATATTTAGAACTTCACAGTCAACACACTCTGTTCGTAGTCCCCATAAGCATTCCCAGTACAGGTTGAGAATTCACCCAATGACAATGATCAGGACTGTTGTCCTCTGGGGGTGACAATTACAGTCATGCTATAATACCTAAACTTATCACCTAGGCCATGCAGGAGGGTTCAATAGTCCACAGCAGCAAATGCCATCACTAGATCCAATATTAAGTGACATGAGCACTTTCAATGACTGGATCTTAAAATTAAAAGAAGTTTTTAACTCTTTATGTATTTGTATTTCTTTATTTTGATTACAGTAACAGAAAATTAATTTTCACCTTTTTATATATAAGACTGAACAATACTCAAAGCATTTACTTCCAACTTTCCTGGAGAGGAAAACCAGGGACTGCACCAAAGTCAAACTTTAGCTGAATGACCCTTTGCAGAAAAAGCATGATCTCCAGGCTTTTTTCCCTTAGGTCAATAAACAGCAGGCAAAGTGAGATAAGAAAGACAGCCTCAATGTATCAGTTAAATTGTTACTAAATATTCTGAGTTTACCAGAACTTGCAATTTGCAAACTATGCTTTTACAACTCTGAATAGAAACAATGTTGATGTCCCCTTGGCGTTATTGTACTTTCCCGTATGCACTGGTGTTTTTCAAGGTTTCAGTGCAACGTTTAATGTTGCATTATAATGAATGCACTTACATTTACCTGAATGTCCTAAAGATTTTTCATTTTCCAGTAAATAAATAAATAGGACTTCCCCTCTTAATTGCACAGTTATTTACACTACCTTTCTTTCATATGTGAGGCTAACAGGGTCCAGAGGAATAAGCTATGGGTGGACTGTCAAATGCCTGAGTTTTAATTCAGACCCTGCAACCAACTACCTGTGTGGTCTTGAACAAGTTACTACACCTGTCAGCCTCATACTTCCTACTTCACAGGGCTGTTGTGAGGATTCGGGTCTGTAAAGCACTATGCAAGTGGTAGGTGTTGTATCAGAGAGCTGGATGTGAGTGTGACCAACCTGACTTTATGCAAGACTGGGAAATATTGTTGGCAAACTAAAGCTTATCAGGGAAATAAAAACAAAACAAAAAACAAACCCCAAGGAGAAGAGCTGATTTCATACCAAAGTTTGTCTTCCATTTCTGTTTTCACACATTCCACCCTGGAATTGTTCTCTCTAACCTAATTACCCCTGCTCTCACCGAATTCATTTAGTAGAAGCTAGTATTTCAGTAATCAGTAGCCCTTTAAGACCCAGTCAATACATTCAAATATAAATAAGGTTCTAATAGCTTTCAGATCCACCAAGAAAATATAGCAGCATCAAGTTAGGCTAATGAGATGTGGCTGAAGGGTTCTTCCTCTTGGAAGAAAAGCTCAAGATTAAGCACTTTTTTGACTTTGAGATTCACAATGTAAGGGTAACTGCAACATGAAGACAATTTGCTAGGTAACTGGGAAATACTTTAGAGACAAAACAAGGAAGTGCGGGAAGAGAGCATGAGTGGCCACCGATTAGAGATGAAGCAGCACGATTATAATACCTCTTTAAAATGTTCAAGTTAACTATTGCTACATACTGTAAATTGCTAAACAACAGAACCTCACAATACACCCGGGTACTTTTCAAATGGAACCTAGAGCGAAACCATATTACCTAATACCAGAGCAAGCACCAATCGATCTCTCTCTCTGTGTTACCAACAAGCTTTTAACTTGGATATTTTATGTTTTTCAGTCATGTTCCTTAGTTTAGGGCATCCTAATCTTTTTAATGAAATAGCCCCCGTTGCCTTGGATAAGTTTTATAATGATCCAAACTTGATAAACTTACACTGAGGAATGAAAAATTCCTCCAATGTTTTTTCTACCCCTGGCAAGGGCATTAAATGCCTATTTAGCATTTTCTCCAGTTCCTTTGATCCTTCATGGGGCTGTCTCCGGCTGTCTCTCACAGCAGCTGTGGAAAAGAAAGAGGCACAACCCAGTGGTATTCCCAAGAGCAGAGTAGAGGCTTATGGGGTACAGTATTGAACCAAACAACCTGGTTGCAGTGGAACTTTAGGCACAGGTATGTTATTAACATGCTATTGTGTGTATGAGCACTGGGCTCGCAGAGCCTGTTACACATGTGTAAATTTGCAGCCCAGCATGGCTCTAACCTGTGGGAATGGAAATCAGGGCAAACTCCAGAGCCTTTCATGTAATCTGTTCCTTAGACACCCTTTTGGAGATGGTGCCTTCAAGCAAACAGCAGAACTCAGATTATGACTACTGAGAATCATCAACTCTTCCCAAGATACCTGCATTGTTTCATAGAGTTCTAGGTTTATAAAAGGGTTGAGGTGTCTCTATTGGGGTTTTATCACTCCCTTCCATGGAAATTCTCCTTGACTTGGCAAACCTAGGAGTGGTAACAGAGTAAAAATGAACTTGAATGGGAATCCCTTCAAAGGGCCCTCAATACTGCATTCACAGGATTTAAGTGGTGCTTAGGATCCTGGTGGGACAAACCCGGTTCTCTGGCTGCTCCTCACCCTGGCCTATTGCTTGTACAAATGACACAAGCTAATTCTTACATGATACCAAGAGTGGGACAATTACAACAAGAGAAAAATACCATACTTCATGTTTTATAGCCAAATGAAAGTCACCGTCCCACAAACATTATTTAGATTATATAACAAATCAGCAAAACCAAACAAATTCAAAACACCACTAGCCTGCGCTCAATCTGTCCTTACTCACGCCTTGATGAGGTATTGCAGAGGTTTGACATTAGCACAGGGTCGTTATTACATGACATTTTTAATGCAAAAAGAACCAAAAAGTGAGTTAAGGAAGGAGAGGAGAGGGGTTCAAGCCTTAACTTTTGACATTCTTTGCATTTGTTCCCACCTCAGAGTGCACTTAGCTCTATTGGATAAGTGACCACATCAAGATGGCATCTCTTCTTACTCCACACATGTATTCTGGGTCATGTTTTCAGACTTGATTGACCGAAGTAAATTTTTGCTGCTTTTCATATTAGCAATGCAGAGCCAGTGGGACAGAACGAGCTGTGGATTCTATTCTATCTTGTGCCTCAAGACAATTGTTTACCAACTTTCAGTCAACTACATCTCACTGCATAGGTGTGTCTGAACTTTTATTACTGGTGATGATGCACAAGATGGAAAGAACCCAGCTTGACTTCCAGAGCCCTGGCCAAATTTGCAGGGTTGGCAGACAAGTAAAAAGGCATTTTTCCTAAGTACCAAGCACATTTGATGCAGAAATCAGTGATAGACATGGACACAGAGCCCCACAATGTCACTCTTTGAAGGACCATGCTTTAAACTGTGCCCATTTTAGAATAATAGAAATGTAGCGCTGGAAGGGACCTCAAGAGGTCATCTAGTTCAGCTCCCTGCACTGAGGCAGGACCAAGCATGGGTGCCGCGTAATGGAGGCTAGGGGAGGTCAAGCCTCCTCAAACCTCGCACTGTCCGGGGAGGTAGGGGCAGTGGCAGATTACTGCATGGGCCTACAGGGTCCCAGCCAATTTGGAGCTCCCAGAAAAATCTCCCCTTGCCACAGCCCCGGCCTGGAAGAGCTCTTGCTCCTCTAGCCAGGGATCTTTTCCAGTCTTCGGGCCACAGTGGGGGGATGACCAAAAGGAACAAGTGGGGGGCAGGGCTGTGGGGGAAGGTGCAGAACGGGGGAGGGGCTCCAGGCTTGGAGCTCCGGCAAGGGCTGATTCTCCGCCACAGTCCCTGCCGGGACTGAGAGCTTGACCTTGGACAAGCTCTCAGCCTCCCCCCGCTCCCTCACTCATGGCCCTAACCGAGCTCTCAGCCACCCACACCCCCTGCCCTGGCTAGGGCCACGTGGGGGGGCTGAGAGCAGCAAGTGGAGGCCTGGCCTGGGCCGGAAGACGGAGGACAGGGGGCTTCACCCACCACTCATGGGAGCCAGTAAACCTAGACCACCCTGACAGGTGTTTGTCTAACCTGTTCTTAAAAACCTACGACAGGGATTCCAAAACGTGTCTCAGTAACCAATTCCAGTACTTATCTATCCTTACAGTTAGGTTTTTCCCAGTATCTAACCTATATCTCCATTGTGCCCATTACTTCTTTTCCTACCCTTGGTGGACATGCAGGACCATTGATTACTGACCTCTTTGTAAAACCTTTAACATATTAGAAGACTATCAGGTCCACCCTCAGTCATCTCTCTTTTCACAGTTTTTCAACCTTTCCTCATACGTCAGGTTTCCTAAACTTTTTATCATTTTTGCAGCTCTCCTCTGGACTCTCTCCAATTTGTCTACAACTTTCTTAAAGTGTGGTGCTCAAAGTTGAACACAGTACTCCAGCTGAGGCCTCACCAGTGCTGAGTAGAGTGGGACAATTATGACCCATGTCTTACATACACCACTCCTGTGAACAGGGCCGTCCCTAGGGGGAGTGCGGGGCCCGGGACAAATCAGCCCCTGGCGACTTGGGTGCCCGCTCTGCATTGGTGGCTGGGCAGAGCCCTGGGCATGCAGGGCAGCAGCTGAGAGCCTGGGGGTGTTGCACCCATAGTTCCTGCACCTGTGTCTTCCGGGACCGACTGCGCTGGCCAATCGCACCGGCCCGCAGGGCCCCCCAAAGCACGGGGCCCAGAGCGGTCGCCCCGATTCGCCCTACCCAAGGGACTGCTCTGCCTGTTAATACATCCCAGAATATTAGCCTTTTGACATTAACCTGCATGACACTATTGACTCATATTCAATTTGTGATTCACTATCACCCCAAAATCCTTTAGAGCTTTGCTCAGCACATTAAAAGTAGACAGGATGAAAAGCAGTTTTCACCATTAATAAAGAAATTTAACTGAAAATACAATTATGTACAACGGTTATTATGAGCCCAATACTGATGGCTGCCATTTACTGACCTGTGTGTGACACTGACAGAATGATACTCAAAAGCAGTTCCCATCCTGCTTTAACACTGACCTAACAAATGAAATACCAGCTTTCATGCTTAATATTCAAACAAACTGATTAACTTCATTTTTGGATGGTTCCACCAACAGGATGGAAACTAGTTCCGTATGTTATGCTGGAACTCCCACCTTGCCAGTCTCCAAATGAGGTCATTTTTTGGTGTCAGGGCTTTCACCAACTGAGGTTCAGAAATCCCCGTTGTAACTTATTTTATTTTCAAAAACTTTTCTAAGTTTGTTAAAGCAGAAGAAGGTTCCTCCCCCTAACGCTGAACTTTCAGAAACACCAAGCTGAAGGAGAGGGGTACAGTTTTCCTCTGTGAATGCAACGAGATTTTGCCTATAAATATTTTTCATGGCGGTATAAACACAACATACGTTTTGAAGGAACAAGGGTCTGGTTTTGTAAGTTGCTGACTGCCCTTGGCTGCCACTGATGCAACTCTATGTGCCTGATTCTGCTTTTTAAAGTTAACAGGAGTTTTGTCATTGACTTCACAGGGAAAAGGATTCAGTGCTAAGACTGCCAACATGGATAAACACGTATTGTACAAAAAAGCATAGAGGGGGGGTTTCTCCTCCAATGTAAGTTGTATTATTTGATAGCTCATAATTATTTTATCTACCTTCAGCATTTATATAGCACCAATAACCAATGGTTTCATTGTTAAGGCACTGGACTGGGACTCAGATGACCTGGGTTGCAACCAGCTTCCTGTGTGGTTTAGGTAAATCATTTCATTTCTCTGTACGTCATTTCCCCATTCGTAAAATGGGGATTTAATACAAACATCCCACTTCACAGGAATGTTCATGGTTATAAGGTGCACAGATACTACCGTGCTGAGCACCACAAAACCGCCTATAAACAAATGATAAATCTATGCATAGATTTATTGGTTAAAAAATATTCTGCTGCATGTACCAATTCTGAAAGTGTGCAGTATGAGACAACAGGAATTAGCTCCCGTTCCTCATGTTAGTCCCCATTCACACATTTTGGGGGAAATCCTGGCCCAATGAAGTGAGTGGTAAGAAAAAGACTCCCATTGACTTCTATCAGGCCAGGATGTCACCCTCTATTTAAAAAGGTCATTGTTGATGCTGTCTGAGCTATCTGGGTTTGTAGGGTAAATCCTCCACAGTTAATAGATTATTTCCCTTAACACACCATAGAAAGCACCTCTGGAGACATGGCTATTGACTGTATCACACTGGCTGGTGCACATGTACACTAAGTCCACACTGTTAAAAATCCTTGGGTTGAAATAAGTTACTGCAAATGCACAGTAGCTGATTTTGAAACCACGACACTGCTACAATTTATTATCATCATTTTTACAAAATACCCAAAGTGATCAGATCATATGGCAGATTACTGACTTGCCAAAGGTTATGTTTTAAATCAAAACCGTTTTTGAGTTATACAAGTGCCAAAAATATCTTGAATCAATCTTTTTTTTTTAAATCAACCCCTGTCCAACGAAACAGTTGTATAATTTAAAACAGAACCAAAAGTTTGTGTTGGAAATTGTTTAAAAACCAACCCTCCAAATCATGCTTGAGCAGAAGCCTTGTATGGCAAGATTTAGCCTGGGGCAATTTGGTGCCAAGGTATAGACTCCCCCTATGGGTTTATAATGGAAATACTGACACAACCTTAACTATAGTGATGCAAATGTGCCCCTAAAACACTGTATTTGTTTTTATTAATAGAAGTGGTAGTGTTTACATTTGCAGGTATCTTACACTTCAGCATCAATGAATACTGAGTAGAACGAGTAAAGTCTTGGATGTAAGGGTCAGAAATTCCCAAACAGGTGAATGAGACAAAAGGTGAAAGTCCTCAATTATGAAAACAAGAAGTTCAAATAAATAAATGAGGGACAGGGAGGGAAAATAATAAAAGTAAGAAAATATAAGCAAGCATTAAGTTGGAATGGTTCAAATAACTTCAAATGATGGCTACTAAATTAGAGACAGAAGAAAACACAGTTACTAATTAAATAGCAAGCATTAAAGCTTTATGGTTTTGTATTAAAAATAAAAACAAAACAAAAAAGAAAAGCTGTTAAAAATAAGACTTGCGTTTACCAGGCCACCAAACTGCATGGACTACTGAAGAAACTAACAAAGGCAATACTGAGACATTAAGACACACACACACTCCATACATGTGCAACCTGACTTTTCAATACAGTGCTTTCTCTCTCTCTCTCTCGCTCAAAAAAAGCATCTCCTAAACATTTCCATTCATATAAAGCTTTATAGGAAAGTTTCTTAAAATGGTATTGTCTTATATATTTCTTCTTTGTTACATATGCTTGTGTATCCTTGTCATTGTCAGAGGAAGGAGTTTGACATAGTTTTTGTATTTTTAAGAGGAGGTGCTTTCTTTTTCTCAGATCAGAGATTACATTCCTTACCATTAGATCCCCCACTCCCCGTATATAAATTTGGTGCTTCCACCAACTCCGTCCAGGCTTAAAAAGATAAGGGTTGGCACTAAACTTAAAGGTTTTGCCTCTTGTAACAAAAATTAAGGCTCATGTTTTATTTCCTTTTCTTTTTCGTCCCACTTTTACCTATTGAAACCCCAACCCTTAACCTACAGGTAGTGATTCCAATCTAAGAATGTGAGGGCTATTTTGGGTCAGGCTCTTCTACCGATTCACAAGGTTCAGATGGCAGCTTTCCAAATTGTGAACTGGACAGACAGGTTTTTCAAATCTCATTAGCAATTGCAGCCAAAGTTTCAAGACAATTTAGCGTCTTCTGAAAGATCACTAGTCATTTTGAACCAAATGGGGAATGAGATATTACCAACACTAAGTCCTTGCTTTCTACATATGTGAAAATGGACTAGGTGGTAAATTTCCTCATTAAAGGAAGCCACAAAAGCAACAATAACAAAAAATTCTCAATTCTGCATGGTTACAGTTTGTAACATTAAAAAGGCATCCGGTACCTGTAGCAAATTTAGCCACACAGACATTGCTGACCACACCCTAGCATTAACTTAAACTGGACCTCTTCCCAAAAAGAAATTAACGTCTTGTGAAAAAAAGCTAGTGTGAAAGGCAAAGAGGTAATTTTTAAAAAATTCACTGCATTAAGATCCAGACTGGTTTGGGGGAGTAGGTGGGAGGGAGGGAGCGGAGAAGGGCGTTTGAGTAATATATGCTAACACTGTTCTAGATGTGTTATTACAGCTGTAATTTCTGACTTTGTACAAATTGTACACGTAGGTTTAGACACATGAAAAAGTAATACACTCACAGAGACATAAAACACCTAGGTATAAAATATAAAGCAGTGTAGTAGTTACTAAAATTACATGCTCTCTTATTGCTACAGTGATTTTTGCTCTTTTTTCTTTTTACTGTACCACATGTTGTTCTAAGCATATAATTTGCATAAATTATTCAAGTTTAAGAAAAAATCCACACATCTTCACTTTAAGCTACTTATATAGTTAATATAAAATAAAAAGGTTCTAAGATATCTCTTTATTAAAAGAGAGATAAAAATGTCATTTGAAACTGGAATTCAGCGGCCAAATCCAAGGGCGGTGTACACTTTATCATTCTTGTAGTATTATGCCCACGCAGGATAGCGGCGTTTGGTGGGGTATTTGGCCCAGTCTACAGATGGTCACCAGACCTGCATGATGCCTATGTGTTTGTTTTTGTTCTGTTTTTGACTTTTGCGAAAAGGACTATGAATGACCAAAGACTAACATTTATAATTTGTAGCAAAATTTGGTTTATGTAGAAACAAGCCATGTTTTGCATTTGGATAGAGATTTAAATGAATTAAAGCTAAAAATTAAAAAGCATGATGCTGCAACATCTGGTCACTTGTTGAAGACCTCACTTTTAAAGTGGTTAAGTTTGCACAATTTGTACTTTTTTTTTTGTTTTTTTGTTTTTTACTAAACAGTATTTTTCCTTCTTTTATAAACCAGAAAAACTAAACTACAGATAAATTTTCCCTACCTTGAGCTAATGCTGCAGATAGGGTTGACAAAGCTGTACAGCGCAATCAAACATACTTACATCTTAGCTCATTGTACAGGTACAGCCATAATCAAGGCACAAAGATCTTCTACAAGTTATTTTTTCAATAAAGTTGTACAAAATAATACATTTTACAGTCTGTACAAGAATAATAATCCAGCAGTAAAATAAAAAAATGAGGGCGGGGAGAAGAAAAATAAGGGAAAGACCGTGAGGACTAAAGTCCAGATAATGATTTTTATAGCAGACAGGATCATCAGTGGACAAACGGAAAACAGTGTGTGGTTAACTCTTTCTGCAATCACAGGCCATACGCAGTTCAATTCATAACGTCCATGGTCATCTTAAGACCACCAAGACTGGATTTAAAAATACCCTTCTGAAAGGTAGCGGTTAGTTTTTGCACTGTCTAGGTCTGTTGTAGAATTGTCAGTATTTCCGTTCAAAGCCACATTACAGTCAGAGAACCAAACTCAAGTGTCTGTCTTCAAACTTGGTCTGTGACTTGGCACCTTCTTTTGTCTGATGCAGTGAATGGATACAAAGTTGAGATCATGGGTTATATGATTATGCCCACAACAGTGCTAAATTACCTAAGGTTTTCTCTCCCCATTTTTTTTTTGTTTACTTTTTTAATTTTATCCCCAATCCTTTCAGGTGCTCCACATTCAGGGCCTTTAATTAATTAATTTATTTTGTTAACAACAGTGTTAAGGAACCCCCCGTGAAAATGGCCTTTAAGTTTTAGGTGCCATTTCAAACTGTCTGAGGGGGACACAAGCAAGCTTAGAAGTGCTGCTATTGTCCAGCAAGGAGAAAAAGTTGAGGGGTGCAAATCAGAGGGAGACTGCAACAGTTCTCTTCCACCCTATGTGGGCAAGGGGTTTTTTTGTTTCTTTTTTGTTTTTCTTTTTTTTTTTTTTTAATAAGGAATAAGGAGTCCAAAACACAGAAAAAAGTGCTCTCCATCACAACAACTCATATTGGCGAAGGTGCATCCGTTGAATAATGTCCCGACAGTCATTGAAAACCCTCCGGATGTTTTCTGTATCCACTGCACAGGTGAAGTGAGGATAGCAGTAATGTCTTCCATCTCCACTTGCTGTGCTGATTCTCTGTAGGAATAGTACAGAGAAATTGTGTGTCAAAATAAAATTGTCTGGAAAAATTATGCTCTCAAGCCTCAGCTGAATGTTGGTGAGGATATTATGTAAGTTCTAAGACACAGGGCCGGCTCTGGCTTTTTTGCCGCTCCAAGCAAAAAAAAAACCTGCGGGGCGGCCAGAGCCAGGGTGCAGGGGGACTCCCTGCGCTGCAGATGTGTCCCGGGCAGTGGAGTGCGCGCCCCAGCTAGCGGGGGGGAGGGGAAGGGAGCGGGGGGGAGAGAGAGAAGGGGGGTGGCCAGGGCTTCCTTCAGCGGGGCGCTCGCCACGCGGCCCCTCCCGCCGCACCGCCTGCCGGGAGGGCTCCACGCCGCTCTGGTTGGTGGGGAGGGAAGGACGCGGGCTGCCCTGCTGGGCTTGCTGCAGACCTGGCACTGGCTGGGGCAGACAGAGCGCGCAGACCGCTCCCAGCAGGGCGCTTCCCTCCTCTGCGCCGCCGCCCCCTACAGGGCGGCCGGAGTGGTGAACCAAAAAGAAAAAAAAAAACCTGCGGGGTGGCCGGAGTGGCGAAGCCAAAAAAAAAAAAAAAAAAGGATTGGAGTGAATGCCGCCCCTTAGAATCTGCCACCCCAAGCACGAGCTTGCTCGGCTGGTGCCTGGAGCCGGCCCAACTAAGACAGGGGCTCTCAAACTTCATTGTGCCACGACCCCCTTCTGACAACAAAAGTTACTACACAACCACAGAAGGGGGGACTGAAGCCTGAGCCTGCCCTAGCCCCGCCGCCCTGGGTGGTGGGGGCCAAAGCTGAAGCCCAAGGGCTTCAGCCCCAGGCAGGGGGTCTAACCTGAGCTCCACTGCCCAGGCTTCGGCCCCGGACTGCAGCTAGTCTAAGTCAGCCCTGGCAACCCTATTAAAACGGGTTGCAACTCACTTTGAGAACTGCTGTTCTAAGGTGAAATCTGGACCGCACTGAAGTCAGTGGCAAAACTCCCATTGACTTCAGTGGGATCAGGTTTTCACCCCAGGGATTTAACTTGAGGGGAACAGGGTTGCATGTGGAAAAATTGAGTATCTGGGAACTGAAATGTAACTACAGAGATAAGATAAATTTCCCCATTAATGTGAATCAGTGAAGTTATGTGCAGGTGGGGGAGGGAATTGGCCCACACAACTCCCATAGGGAACTTCCCCCTCCAGAGCACTGAATTTTGCCTGTGTGTGAATCTTCAGCTCCTCTTTACAAACTACACACAGTCTCTCAGTATTTTTTTGGTTCTGGTGTAGATGAGTCCCAATTTTTATTGCGATGCTCAGTATCCCTAATAATAATGACACCCAATTCAGGTACTTATTGTACAAATACTTAAACAATTGTTACTAAAACTAATCAGCTGGCTAATGAGATGATGGGAACGATACAGGGAAATATTAATATTCAGCAGATAATATATTGATTTGAACCACAACTTCCTTTAGAAGTGACGTAGTGGATGAAATCTTGGCTCCCACTGAAGTCAATGCGAGTTTTGCTACTGATGTCAGTGGGGTTAGGGATTCACCCATTATCTCCCATTTGAGAATTATGGATTCTCAACAATTATTCTAATCATTTAACTGTGTATCTTGTTAAACAAACGAAAAGTAGCTGAAAAATCCAACACCTTTTAAACCTCTAGTTGGTTGTATTACATAGCACGCAGGTTAAATATAAGCCACTGTAAGAATAGGCAAACAGTTCTGCAGTATTAAAACACAGTTAAGCTTATGATAGAAAAACATACATAGAAAAAAGAAAATACTTACAAGAAACTCATCTCTAATAAAATACTTGGCCCTTGTAACTCTGGGATCCTCACCAGGCTCTGGTGTTGCTGGTTAATAATAATAATACAATAAGCATTTGTTAAAGTAGGAGTTTCATAGTAATGATTCTGAAAATCATAACTTACCCACTGACCATCAACTTTATGAACTAGTCTTTGTTTTCTGCTCAATTGCAATTGAAACAATTTTCTTAACATAAAATATTATAGTTCTAGTCTCGAATATGGTATCTAAAACAATAAGACTCTAGGAAAGCAACAAAATATGATGGTATCCATAATGTCAGGAACGTGTCAGAATTTAAGGAAATATTAGTGCAAATACAAGCTTTTGTAAGGAACTTACAGGTAACCTGCAACACCATATGACCCCTAATGCCATTGACTGGGTTGAGTTGTACTACTCTGGTTGCAGATAAAGGAAGGCTGATGGTCATTAAAGTGAATGAATCTGTAACAGGTATATTTATTTTATAAGTAACCGCATAATATGAGATGGAAACTTCCTTAGAGAGTCTCTTTAAAAGAAAAAAAAAAAAAGGATCATTAAAAAGTGCTGTCACACACAGAAAGGGTGTTCCCATGGAATCTTGCACCTCAAAGGACACTGCTGCACCCCACCACTGCACCGAGGCTGCAGTGGAGTCCAGCAACAAAGTCCGTAATAAAATGATAGCATGTTGAGATGCCTATGTGTATGTCCAACAGATAATGTCCTCTAATGGGACTGAAAAAACATTTACATTACAATTTGTCTGAAAGATACTGAACATTCTTTCAACTTTGGAAATTTGCTTGTTTTAAAGTTTATCTGAAACTTCCAATAAATGTTACATACACAATTAACATATACTATAGCCCAAGGAAGTGGTACTCTGATGATACAGGTTTATTAAAAAGGTGAGAACAATGCTCTTACCATCCTCTGGTGTAGTGTAGCGAGCAAATTCTGGAAAGTAGTCTTCAATTTTAGATTTCCCTGCCAAAACTTTCTCTGCTAGCAAATCCTGTTTATTCAGGAAAAGAATTACTGAAATGGTCCGTAGCCACCTAAAGAAAATTGAAGCCGAATATTGTTAGAACATATGGCTGAGCGTAAACATCAATAACAAAAAACATAATGCACTACGCTTTAGAGACGTGGTTTTCAACCTGTGGTCCGCAGACCTCTGCGGGTCCACAGACTATGTCTAAGATTTCCAAAGGGGTCCGCACCTCAATTTGAAATATTTTAGGGATCTGCAAATGAAAAAAGGTTGAAAACCACTGCTTTAGAGAATATATTCATATTCTGTACTATCACAGTTTCCCTTAAGCTTATTTTATTTTTTTCCACTATTATGACTACCATTTTCCCAATACTGTGTAGTTTTTTTCCATTAGATTTTAATACTGTGTGTTAGTATTCCATATAGCAGGTTTACAGTGGCGATCAAAGATAATGATTGACTGGGCCATGTCAGAAATAGAAATGGTGCACTTTATACCAAAGATTAACTTTATCAATATAACACAGTGTTACTAATGCATGTGAAATTAATGATGAAACTTCAATTCATGGACCTGTTGTTCCAGATACTCTTGAAGAGGTTTAGTGCTTCTTGAAGCCGATTGGTCTGATTGTCCTCTCGTATAACCATGTTGTAGCTACTGCTGGCCACCACAAATATGATCGCAGTCACATCTAAATCAAGAAACACCCAGTAGTTAACATCAAGATCCCGATAAAATCTTCAAGAACCCCAGAGTTCTATGAAACTGTAAAACTTCCAGCTTCACTAAGGTGGGGAGGGGCTGGCCTAAAACTATTGCCTCCTGCTTTCTAGGTGTAAGAAATAAGAAAGAGGGGGCAGTAGGGAAGAAAGCATAACAGAGGCAAGTGGGAAGTCAGAGGACTGAAAAGGATGCAGGATAGTGAAGGGGAGTGAAAAGAATAGAAAGAAACTATAGAAAGAGAGGAAAGAAGGATCAGAGACTGGAGAAAAGATTGAGAAAGATGAAGTGAGGAGCAGAGAAAAAGGAAGTGAGTTTTAAAAGGAAAAGAAGAATGAAAAGAAAAGAGGGAATTAAAAAGCTAAAAATCAATTCTAGGGAGCCACAGGGAGAAGAGAAAGCAAAGATGCCTTCGGGGAGAACTCCAGAGCAACTGCACTTTTGCTTCCATGGCAATAAAAAGCACAACCACTGAAATCACATTAGTATGGCCCCTTCCCAAAACCTTTTTCTAAAATGATATTCCTTGGAGAGATGAGAGGAAAGATGAGTGGAGAAAAGGTAAGGAAAGAAAAGAGAAGGATGAAACAAAAGATTCACTGTGAATTCATGGTTGCAGTCTTAATTCCTCCCACTGCATACTATACCTCTCAGAGGGACACTGCCTCTTTCCAGGGAGACATTCATAGAATCATAGAATCTGAGATTCTATGATTCTATGTGGCTGTGCTGCTCCAGACCCCTCATACTGACTTCCAAGCTCATCTGCCTCAGACATCAACAGCAGGAGAGATGAAGCAGATCGTAAGGCAACAGGAAGAGGAAGGAGCAGAGGTGAAAACTGAACGGATCTTTTATTAGTAGGGCAAAAGGAAACATTGCACAGCAGTCCCATGCATATCCCATTGCTCAGATGAATTTATGGTGGCAACTGTAGCTGAATAAAAAGCAAGTAAACTATGTTCTCTCTATTTAGCATCTTCCCTCTTCTATGAGCTCATTAGAACTGGTCTAAAAAAGGGGGAGAGGAATTTTGTGAAATTACATTTTGCCCATTAAAAAAATTAAGTCTGAAAATTTTTGACTTGATCTAGCTTTACAAAATTATGTGCACAAAAGAAATGCTTCACACACAACTGATATACAGACACCTCTGGGGTGGAATGCAGCAGCTGTACAAAACTCACACACATTAGGTTCAGGACACAAAGAGGACTATGGACAATTTAAACTACCGGGGGAGTTTACGAAAGACTAGATTACTCAAAATTAATTTTGGCCAGGACACAAAAAAAGTGTTAACAGTCCAGCTCTTGCGAAAAGTGCATATGACTTTTAAGTGCCATTTTGCTATGTTAGCATTCTAGAGGAAGGAGCTTACCAACAGTTTTTCCCAGCAAGGTGGTTAGAGTTTTCCTGGTCAATTTAGACAGGGCCTAACACACTCTATACGATTATTTTAAAAGCTGTCCTACAGAAATACATGGGTGCCTAAGGTGCAACGATTTCAAAACTCAGTGGAAAACTTTATGAGCAGTGCCACTCCAGACCTCAATTTTACAACTTATCCACAAGACAGAACCTCCAAAGAGCTCCCTAGCACCTGACTCCGGCAAGGGTTCACTATTAACTTGGAAGAGTGGCACCTACTAGGTCAGCAACATAGCTTCTCTTACACACAATAATGTGGCATTCTAATTTGATCACCTGTATTTATGCTACATGTAGCCCTTCACTTGTTAAGACAGAACAGACAGAGTTTGGAAATGAACTGTCATGTCGTGGGCAAATCACAAAAAGGAGAACTTATTAAATGATAGCAGGAAGTTTGGGGCAGCAGGAAGTTTGGACAAACTATTTTAATTTACCCAGCTTGCTTTCCTTCCCACCCAAATTTTCACTCAAGACATTCAAAACAGTTACAATAGATTACATGATGATACAAATTCCAGCCAATCTATCTGTTCAAAGAGACACCTTATGATTCCAGACAACTAAAGAGGACAGGAGTTAAATCTCACGTGTTATTTACATTAAAATATTGCAATGAACTTTTATTTTTTAAATTTTATTAAAAAAATCAATTCCAAATCTTACCATTGAAACATTGGATCCATTTTCGGCGTTCATCTCGCTGCCCTCCAACATCAAACATGCTAAAGAGGAAAAACTCAGTCACTTACTGTACAAAAACACCGCTGCTCTCCTGACTCTGACATACAGTATTTAAAGTAAGGGTAAACGCTGTATGTGAATAGAGCATGTAAACAACTCCAGGACTCCCATTTTTTAGAACCTAATGAGACAAAGGACTGCCAGAATCTGCAGGTAGGAGTAACAGCCTATTCGCCAGTGCAAAGAGGCTTTCACCCCAAAACGTAATGTAGTACTTTTAGGGCTTGTCTACATGAAAAGTTTGTGTGCGGCAAGCTGGGGTGTAAATCTGCGGCACACAAGACAACTGCACATTAACTGTCCGTGTGGATGCACCCTGCTACTGCGCACTAAAAGTTGTACAGTTCTGTTTGAAATAGCACTATGTCACAGCACACTATCAGACTTTTCATACGTGGTAGCAGGATCACCCAGTGACTTCGTGCGCTATACATTCGTACCCTGGCTTGCCGCCCCCACCAGGATTTCATGTAGACAAGCCCATTCCCTCATTTGCACTAAAAAGACAAGAAAAGCTAAAATTGCTGAAGCATATCACAGGGTTCTTATTTGTCCTCACTGATCCAAGAGACATTTAATAAAACTACTACACTGAGAGGTTTCCTCACACAGATACTGTAGATCTAGGTTCAACAATATCAGATTGATATTTAAGAGTCAGCATTTTTGGGTCAGGGCCATCAAACAACCATTAAGCACCAGCTCCTTATAAACTGGAAAAGGGAGGAAAGTGTGCATCTTCTGTTACTCTGATACACACATAGATTTTGGACAGCTTTGTCAGTACACTGATTTTAAACTTTTATTATATATGGAACACGACAGACCTGGAAGAAAAGGAGGCACAGAAGCAGTTCAAAGAAAAGTTTCTCTCTGTTCTTTTATATTTAGATAAAACTGGTTGACAGACACTCTCCAAGAGACAATATGAAAGGCAACAGGAAGGAGAGGAAAAGAAAACTATAGGAAACCAAAACAGAATTAAAAAGGCAAGCAGAGTACAGACCAACTCCAGAGTTCAAATTAGAGATTAGGTCATAACATGAAGCGATTCGGGAAAAAGAATCTAGGTAACAGCTCAGATAGTGTTATCTGTGGGTATGACAAAAAGACCTGTGGCAGTGAGTCTCAGAGTCTGGGTCAGCTGACTTGGGCTTGAGCTGTGGAGCTAAGAATAGCGGTGTAGATGTTCGGGCTTGGGTTGGAGTCCAGGCTCTGAAACCCGGTGAGGGTCAGGGTCCCAGAGCCCGGGCTCCATTTTAAGCCCAAACATCTACACTGCAATTTTATGTCCCCGCAGCCTGAGCCCCAGTCAACTGATACAGGCCAGCCACGGGGGTTTTATTGCAGTGTAGACATACTCTTAGTACTGAAGCAAATACAAGATCCCAGAGTACAATTTTAGGTCCCAATCTTAAAAGTGAGATATGTATAGGCAGGCCCCATAGCCTACACCAAGTGCCACTGAAGTCAGGAGGACTCCACTCAGATGCAGTGGCCCATCTGTACAGACTGGGGCCTAAGTGACTACTTTCAAAAACTGTGCTCTGTGGGGCAAATTGTATGCAGTTTCCACTGAGAACAACGAGAGCTGCAGATCCTTACAAGAGGGCAGAATTTGTCCAATAAAGTGGCTTTTGTATACACCTTCTTTTAAACATGTGTGTGTGTGTGTACATATCTTCTCTTAACTCTACTGCTGAGCAATTAAAAAAAATAACCGGACATGGCCCCATTATTTTAATACTATCCACAAAAGTGCATTTTCTGCTTCCTCTCCTGGCTTTGCATAATCAGACAAGATGATACAAATGCACAAAACAGGTATTTTGGAAGGCTAAAGTGCTATATACACATTTGTTGTAAACAAAACAGTATCCATTTTAATGTCAGCTGCATTAAAACAGAAGAAAAGATGTTTGCCATTAGAAAAAAGCAGAATCAGGAGGAAAGTTATTTTCAGGCTTATAGTAAGATAGAGTAAAGGAGAATCAAGTTATCAAAAAGCTTTATCAAAATGTGTGGGGAAAAAACCACCAGTTCTTTGGCATTAAATCAAAAGCAGAAAGATGTCGGCCAATTCCCATGGTGTTTTTAAACCTTAAAATGTAAAGCTCCTAGACAGAAGTATCTGAAAAATACTTGTTTTCCGTTAAGTGTTAAATTCAGCAAAAATGAAGGAGGATACTTACTGAAAGTTTACTTTGTCCACCTGAAACTTGGTTTCAAAAATTCCTGATGTCAAAACTCTGCATCTCAGCAGGTCCTAGAGAACAAGAGAAAAAGTCATTTTATTCAAAGCAGTGATTTGATTATTCTTCAAACCTCCACATTTGAAAAGAAAATATAATAATTTGCTGAGTGCTGCTCTTGTACTCAGTGCTGTAGAGAAAGGAAACGTATGTGATGTTGGGTGAAGGCCCCCACCCTAAAAATTTGTACACATGCTTAACAAGCATTTGCACAATCAGGATCAGAGTGCCAAATCCTGAGAACCAACGAACCTTTGCAAAATGGCAAATGCCGGTGCTGAGCACCTCTGAGGATGTGGCCTTCAGATCTACTAAATCTTATAAGAGTTCACTGAAGGTCTGACATTCAGGTAATGAGCCACAACTTCCACTGATTTACAGAGGGGCAGTGAATGCTCCGCACCACCTTTAAAAATCAGACTATAAACTTCTGAGCATAAGACAACAAAATTCTCAGGTGACTAGTGGATGGCTTCGTCACACAGCAGTGCAAAATAACCTACATTTCTGTTTCCCCACACGAGACGGCAACATGCCCTATAGTGAGGGATTAAGACTCAGAGGCTACATGGAACAGGCTCACTTTGAGAAAAGTAGATGCTTAACATGCTGATATAGAGATAATAAAATGTTAAGCTTTTCAAAATAGATAACTGAGCACACTCTGCTATTTGCTTATCCTGTAGCTTGGTGAAGCATAGTTAGGGACAACAGATGCCACACAGCAATTGTCATCCCAAACATCACATTTGTGTTAAAAAAAGGAGCAACAATCTACCAAATAACCAAAATGATTATGGCTTTATACATTCAGGAATGTATCGGGCTGACATTCCCCAAAGGCTATCCCCTGTCTCACACTGGAGTTCCTTTTAAATCAAACATGGCTCTTTCCATAGGGTTTCTTTCTCCAGAGAACCCAGACTTGCCCCAGGGGAGCAGTGATTAAAACCAAACTGTCAAGTCTAGTATTGAAGCTCAAAGCAAACACAAAAGGCTTCTTCCTCCTGAGGTTCCCGATTCTCCCCAGACACTTGAGGGTTAAAGGAGATGTAAGCAGGTAGAGCTCTCCCAATCACTGGGAGACACTTCCAGCTCCTGCCTCCATCTGCTATCTCTCCTGTTATCAGAGAAAAATGTGCTTATTTTCTGCTTCCCTTCCCAGTCTGTCATGCTATGGAGGCCTAGACACCCCAGCATCCCCTGACATTACACTTCCTGAAATGCTTTTGGCAGAGGGGTTGGGGGTCCTGAACTTGCCCACACTTCCAGGCCTATTCCCAAGCCCTAAACAGACTGCAGCCTGGATTCTCTCCCAATCCCAGTCGTGCAAGAGGAGGGTTAGGAGGCTCTTCCAGACACTCGGCTGCAATCACCTTAATGAAGTGGCACTTTATGGAAGATTTCTCCCCTTCTTCCCAATACCTGGCTACTGGGGAAAGGCATGGGGCTCACGTTATTATTGGTAAGAACTAGGAACTCAAATTATGGAATGTTATGTGAAATAGATTTTTTTTAAATGTGATCATATTAGGGTTTTCCTGTAGACACACAAAACAATCAGATCCCCAGAGCTGCCAGCAAGTGAGATAGCCATAAAGGAGGAAAGTTGTGATACTGGCCTCCATAATAAGCAAAGGCCACCAGAGGTGTTTTGTATGGACTGGCAAGCATGTAGACAGCCTAAAGCAGAGGTTCTCAAACGGTGGGCTGCGGACCACTCCATTCAGGTGGTCTGCGGATCACTCCATTCAGGTGGTCTGCGGATAGTTCCTTCTAAAGTGTGCACATGAGCTTCCACGGCAGCGGAGAGACTACTGATATTAAAATATGAGTTGTGTGCTTTTATTGTTCATTATTATTTAGGGTTTTTCATATAGCATTTTTATCCAAAGAGCTTGACAATAGTTAGCTAATAGTACAAACAACATTTGGAAAGATCATTAAGTGGTCCGCCAAGACCCTGAGCAATTTTCAAGTGGTCTGTGAAAAAAAAAGTTTGAGAACCACTGGCCTAAAGGATAATTAACATAGAAGCAAATAAATATAGATAGGCTTCAAATAAATTAAATCTTGAAAGTTCATGTTCTATCAGGAGACATAATTTTGAATCTGACTGAAGATTTTTGAAATCCAGGACTTAAACTACCATGGTTACTAATCTTGGTATTACTGGGACGGTACTGGGCACTGTTACAAATGGATCTTACATTTGGACCATACAGATAAGACCACAAGAATGGCGTAGAATATTAAAGAATTTATGAGTGCATTAAAAGCCACTCCCTTATTGCACTATTATATTAAAACAATCATAAGTTAGTCACTGTTTAAGCTTAAAGAGTCACACCGCTATATGAAATCCAAAGGTTAGACAATACTGTTAAATCCTTAAACAAAATGGCTGCATTTTACAGACACTTATTTAACAGCAAATTGTTGCAAACTTGCTAGTTTTCTTGAACACTTATATTAGAATATTTCAACATGCATATATTCTAACTAGATCCATTTGTTAGGAATGATAATTTTTAAATAAAATTCTCTGATAATTAAAAAGTTAAATATGAAAAAACTAGAAGCTGTCAGGGTCTAGAATCAGTGCAAGTTTAAAAACATAAGTGGTCATCTTCAAAATGTCTGAAGACAAGCACTACTCCACATGGGCATTCTTCTGCACATGTATGAAGCTCCACCAAAGTCAATGGTCCCAAACAAGCACATAATTAATAATTACACACAAAACTCCTGCCATCACTGGCCTCCAATATAAAATTGAAACATTAAATTTATGATTTAATATCTGCAGGCTAATCTCTTTGCAATTCAAAAAGAAGCTTTTCAGGTAATCTGTGTTTATTTTTAATACAAATAATTGATCCCAATTTAAAAAAAAAATAAAAAAATAGTTTTTAAGAAACTCAGCTTTTAGAAGGATAAATGAGTAAATTCACCCGCAAGTAATCTCAAGAGCAAAAGATGCAAATTGGACTCTCCTCATCACTGTTGCTTGAAACAGTCCTGGGAAAATTAACGCTGCAGCTGCGCTGTTGTAATGTGCACAGTGTGTATCCGCTCTTTGTCGCCGGGAGAGAGTTCTCCCAGTGACTAAATAAAACCACCTCTAATAAGGGGCAGTAGCTTTGTTAGCAGGAGAGCAGCTCCCACTGACGAAGCGCTGTCCACACTGGCGCTTTTCGTTGTTAAAACTTTTGTCCTTCAGGGGGGTGTTTTTTCACACCCCTGAGCGACAAAAGTTTTAACAATGAAAGTGCAGTGCAGACATGGCCTAACATTTTTGGCTACTTTTCTGCAGAAACTCACGTGCACGCTTTATGGGACTACTCGTGCACAAAGTCAAGTGCACGTGCATTGTGTCTTGGGATTGGTTGTTTGGTCCTCAAACGAAAGCTCAAATTATTTGCAAACTAAACAAAAGCTACAATCCCTACACTGACAAAAATAAAATGTTGTAGCTGTGTTGATCCCAGGATATTAGAGAGACAAGGTGGGTGAGGTAATATCTTTTACTGGGCCAACTGCTGTTGGCAAAAGAGACAAGCTTTCGAGCTACACAGAGCTCTTCAGATCTTGTCTTTTTCATAAATGCAACTGGTCCGATAAAAGATATTATCCCCACTTTGTCTTAAAAATAAAGCACACTGATAAAGCTGCCTATATACAAAGCTCTTTTCCAGTAACTCTGGAGAGACTATTAGAAGAACCCTGAAGGGACTGTAGACTACTAGAGGAAATTAGATGAAAGAGTGATTTTAGAAGGGACAAAGAAAATCAGAGTTGTAAGTGGGTAAAAGTCAGTCTGCACTTCTAATCCTTCCTGAAAACAGGGGTTAGATAAACTGAGCATTAATTAAATTTCAGATCATCATCAACTATTGGAAAACTTACAAATCAGAAATGACTACACTTATTTTATGACCATTCAATCTGGTAACTTGAGAAGCGGTTCTCTCCTAAAGCGAAGGGTCTGCACCTGAAGAGGAAGCAATCTGTCAGAATGCTTTTTTTTCTTTTTGTGGTAATTAAAGACTGACTTTTTTACTTCTTGAACCCTGATACTGCCTTAAGATCTACAATGGCAGACCCCTATGGCCCACGTGGAGTCCACTGGAACTCTACACAGGTACAGGAAGTCTGCCTTCATGGATCCAGTCACAGGATTGTGTCCTTAATTTATGATGAGCTGGCCAGTTCACATAAAGAACTTTATTTTGTTCAATATGAGTTAAAGGGATTGCAACAGATTCTAAAGAAATAATCAAAGGCTATTTGATGTAGGGAAATGTTTAGAAGCATCAAGTACAATTAGGGAAGCCACAGTAATAGAAAACTCTACCAAACCCTAACAAAACATGTCCTACTACAGACCTCTGGTCCACTGGAATGGGATTCTTTTTGAAGGGGAGGGTGTTGATTCTAATCTATCCATAGCAGCCTGACCTTTAACATTCATTAAGTTGTTTGACTGTTTTAGTAGAATGTGAAAGCTTTGTTGTTCTGCTGTCTAGATATCTATTCACTGGGACACGTGTGAGAAGTTTGTGAGCAATTTTTGGCCCCGATGCTGCTGTCGGATCCATGAGGGTAGATCCCTGAGCTCATGCAAAGCACTGGACCTGTGAACAGGGGCACAAGAGCTCACTTGTGTGGATCCAATTGCAGGATCAAGGCTTGGTTATGGACTTGAGTGTTTTAAAATGGATGTTGCTGTTGAACAACATGTTAATAAATAAAATCAAGGACTGCCACATATTTTGCTTATATAGTTAAAGTACAGTTCAGCTATGTACCGAAAAACTGACAACTGCTGACTACTTGGATTCATCCAGGCTCCTATGCATTATAGAGTAGTAACTGGTCCATAGTTTGTTATAATTAGGTTTCCCTACCCCAATTAGTTTTACATTTGCATACTCTACCATAATGTTAATTTAAATCTTAGAAACTGAAGTGCTAGCTGTACTTTAAGCACACTTTTTTTTGGTAAATAATGAAGTGATTCTGCATGCAAGTGTGCATATTATAAAAACAGGATAACTTCACTTTGATTAGACAGAACATGCCTGAAGTTTAGCTTCTGCTAGCTCTGGATGCACTGATCCAAGCCAGAAAATGAGTGTCATTTGCAAAGGAAGTTTTGCCAGTGCTACTGACACTTGCCTTTAATTACAAAACACTGGGTCAGACTATATTTTCACTACAACAATACGGTCCTGCTGAGAATGCTGTTTTAAACGGATAGACTATTGACTGGTAGGCTATTCTGCCATTCGGTTTAACAAAAGGCAGTCCTTTGATTTTACAGGTAACACGTATGAGAAGGGCTGGAAAGCTATCTTTAATTGTCAGCAATGTGGCCCCCTGCATTATGTAGAGAGCTAATTTGCAGTGGTAGCCAGGAGGACTGAGAAAGCGTAAACCAAATGTAAGTTAAGAAGGAATATCTATGGCAGTTATTCAGCTGGGGAGGGGAGCTGACTTTATGAAGCTCTAATTCCAATGGTTACAAGGGATGGCTTTTACTACTGCAGAAGTTTGACCTTTACTTTAACCTGGGCAGTTTTTCTCATCATAGTTCCTTGCTCCTGATACACTTGAGCTGAGATCAAAGCATATAAATGTAAACTTTATTTTCATTGCAATGTTAAACATCATACAACAGAAGTTGGCATCTACAATGGAGACTGCAGCTGCCAATTCGACAAAAGGAAGCTAAAATATATATTGTGAAATTCAAAGCTTAGTTATTCTTGGCAATGGGAAATAGATAGTGGTTGTGTTATAGAAGTTCTTAATACAATTTTACTCACCTGGTCAGATGGTGTATATTCATTTTGTTTGACTATGTCAATCTTGTCTAGAAAACTGGGGAAAAATTAAAATGTCATTTTTCATTGTCAAATAAATTCGTGATCTGTATCTAAAGTTTAATTACAACTTTTGAGTAGGCTTCACCTAAAAGATAGGCTATCAGGCATTTGGGTTCCCCCCCCCCCCCCCCCCCCCCCCCCCCCCC